>BSBK01010066.1:2115000-2537500 GCA_027943335.1 Chamaecyparis obtusa
GGAAGTTTAATAAGTGTTTATGCAATAGTTTCTAGTAAATTTTTCTTGAGTGTATGTGATTTCTTGTAACACTTGGTATTGGTGTAATTGATTTTTATTTGATGGTTTAGGAAGGTTTAGGATGGGTTAGGAAATATTGTAGATGGTTTTCCCCTTTCATTTCTTTTGCAGTCCTTTACTTTTGATTTGATGAATTGGTTGGATAGTCTTGTTCTAGGTGTTAGGTTGTGTTGAGGATGTGTTTTTGAAGTGGTACTAAGTTCCCTGCATCAAGTAGACCTTAGGGAACCTTTCCCAGGCACTCTCCACACCTAAAAATGTCAATTTCAGGCAATTTTGGGAAGTTTTGAGTACAATCTCATATGAGCATCCTAGAATTTCATACGAGTTTTTAGTCATACCCATAAAACACTTGGTCAAATTTCATATGACCATGTTTTAATTTTCATATGGGTAGTTAGAGTATGTCGTTTGGGGTTTTGGAGGGTCTCAAGGGCTCAAATTTTGCGGATTTAGGGCTTGTGACCTCCATATCATGTTTCTCATGTGTGGGCTGCAATTAGTATCACATATGTATGTCCATATATGGTTTCTTTGGAATTAAAATCTATTACTTATGTTATTTCAGTACTTGGCCTATGTTTGTATTCATTTAATGAGGATAGGACTCATTATGGTGACTTGAGTGCACATGAGGGTTCCCTAGACCTACAATATGAATCTTTTGAAGTACTTGATGGTTTCATGGCTTGTGTGTGGGGGGGTAGGGTAATAGGTACCCTAGGTGAGTGGCTCACCATAGGTTGTAGAACCCTAAAGTGGTTTCCATATGATCCTATGGGTGGGTTAGTAAAAAGTGATAACCTAATAATGAACTTGGGAAAGGGGGGACTCAAAAGATAATGAAAGACACATAACAAAGTCCACATAGTCATGTTGGGTTACTAAGACCATGGGTAACTACCATGATGGATCCCTATTTATAAAGGGGGGACCAAGGTTACATGATTTCTAGGAAGGATCCCAATACACAGGATATGTGATGACACTCACCTAGAGGGTATGCTAGAAACCTAACCTATGTGTATAGTTAAGTGATATATTGTTATGTCTGGTATTTGTTTTCAAGTTATTTTTTTGTGGATCCCTAAGTTTATTTAGGCCTTGTGAGTATATTGGTTCTATATCCTAGCACGAAGGGTGGAACTTCACTAGTTTCACATGGTTAGGTGACAAATATCTTTCGAGGTATTGTTCGTGGTTCATGGCTTGGATGTGTTTCAGACTTCTTGTAGTGATAAAGATTTCTAAATTTGTAAAGAAATTTGTAAAGATCTCTTTGTAAATCCTCCAGGCCATTCATGTACTTATTATTGTAATTGAATTCATTATCATAAATTGTATTTGAAAGAACAAAGCAATGTAATCAGGGAGGGATAGTTCTAGGGGTTTTCAAGGGATGGTATTTGAAAGTTTAAAAGTTGAAATGAAAAGTGTAATGTTGAATTATCTCCTCTATCTCTTCTATGTGGAATGAAAAGAAGTATCAAAATGTTAAGGTTTAATTGAAATTGAAAAGAATAGTTATTCAATGTGTAGGAAAAAAGAAATGAAAAAGATTAGGAAGTAAGAGATATAGTTGTAAATGAAATATTTTTTTTTTTAAGCCAAAGTGGACAAGCCACCATATTTATATTAATAAAAGCTAATTCAAGGACTCCTCCAGGGAAGAATCGGGAAGAAACCCCAGAATCATAGTCATATACATGCAATAAAGATAAAAAAATGTAATTACAATAGGTTTTCCTTTTGAAAACCACAAATCCATATAGGATGCTACAGTAGCTCAAAAGCTCATTACAAGGAAAGATACACAACAAAACAAGCTACTATCGAAAAAACCCCATAGACCCAAAATACATATTTAACACATCCCACTATTAATTCCATCAAAAAGTATAAGTTTATTTCTCATCCATGGGAGAGGATAAGTGGTGCATGGAATCCCAAGCCAGCTCCCAACTAGCTAGTGGAGCCAAAGTAGACACTGCATCCCAACCATCACGTGAGAGTTGAACCACAAGTGGAGTTGTGGAAGATTGGGCATGAGAAAGTGGAACATTCAGGGCTGGAACCAGAACAGAGGAATTGGGAAGATGCACCATGCAAGATGAAATAAGTTGCAGAGGTTGAACCAGAGGCAGTGGGGAGACCAAGAGATCCAACATCACATGTGCAAGCCTTCTGATATTATCCGCAAGCACATTTCCAATCACCGGGGAGACAATATGCAAGTTGTTGCTGATAACATGAAAACTCTTCTTTGCCATAGCCCATTTGAAACAATCGTATGCCATGAAATAAAAAAGTAAAAGAAAAGGAAGTGAAATTAATTTGATTAAGTAATGTAATGCAATGCTTAATGTTGGCAAATAAATGTGAATAGGGAACCTTAAGGATTGTACTTGTGAATGTAATAATGAAATAATGTAATGTTAGGAAAAATTTGTTAGTTGTAATCTTAGGTTAAAAGAAATGATTCTTTATCAGTTCCCTGGTGGGGACATTACAAACTATGAGAGAGGAATGAATATCATCTTGACTACATTTTATTTGATCAATGCCTTATTCATTGGGTATATTTCAAACCAACCCATGCTATGATTTATGATCTATCCATTCTCCTGGAAAATAAAATCAAATGATGCTTTAAACCATATTCTTATACAAATCCTCTTGTAATACCTCATAATTTTGTCAAATTATGTTAAGAAATTACTTAATCCTTTGAGTCAAAAGCAATGCATAATATGGCATACAATTTAAAATAAATTGTAACTATGATCTTGAGCTCTTTGTTCACAAGACACAAAAAATTACAAAATGCTAAAAAAGGAGACAAGATTTGGAGCAACAAATTTATGTTGAATCTTTGTATTAACTTCTTTGAAATTTATACATCATAGTATTTTTCTAGACTTAAAAAAACTCACAATTACCAAAATACTATATTCTTCATTAACCTTCAATACAAGAAAAATATACAAAATGACTTTTGCACAATCTTGATTGACTACAAAGACTCCTATTCTTCGACAAGAAAAACTAACTGACTATCTCTCGGTCCCTTTTCCCAATTTTGGAGATCCATTTATAATGATGGATTGCAACAAGCTTCAAATGTGGGAAAAGTAGAGTTGTCAACATCAAAATAACTTTAACAAACAACATGGAAGTAGTTCTAAAAGTGACACCTGGTTGCTCGGATTCTTTAGGATCAATCTTGGTTTGCATCGTAAGTGTATCCACAGTAGGTGAACCACAAAGATAAGATACCTTATTTAGTTAAATAACCTCCCTCTATTGGATCTTCATTCTTCTTTAAGAGAATCTATCTCAACTACTTTCAGGTGGCAGGAATTGAATTTCTCCAATGTTTTCCCACACCACAAGCTCTCTCTTTGTTGGCCAAACTGCTACCCTAACCACACCCAAGTCTTGAAGGTACTTTTTCCAGTTGGAATTTGTGATGGCTCATGATTCAGTAACAAATTTATTCATGTGAATTTATTGCTTATAAAGTTCATCAATAACCTTATAAAAATTTGAAATATCTTCATCACCCTAAAAATAAGAGGCCACCTTGTTGTCAGCTAAAATATGGTTGAAAGAATCAACCCACTCCTACCAATCCTTCAAGTGTCCTTATGTGTCTATAATAGTAGGGATGTATCCTTTATATTTCTCAGCAAAAACCTTTAGCTTAGCTTGGATGTTTTGTGACTTGCCAATGAGAAATGTATACAAGTATTTTACTAATAGTAACATTTCCTTAACATTAATTATTTTATCTGGCAATCAAGCTACTTCGCCACTAGTAAAATTAATCTCTCAAAGAATTGCAAGTAAGGACCCCAAGATTTAAATAATGGTGTTAACACAGACAAGGCATTACAACAATGATGTTCTACCCCTGAAAAGAAATGTAAGTACTATGAATAAGCTGGGACTAGGCATTCAAAATATTTATTCTATGTAATAGTACTTTCTTCAATGTTTCATTCTCAACAACTCTAGTATCAGCATGTTGATAAACATCCATTATTACCTATTCAGCCACAATTTGTGGAGCTATACCCTCCTCATATTCAGTTTGGACCTCACCATCAGAGACCTCTATAATTGCTCTAGACTAAATTTTCAGAGTATTTATCTCACCCTTTATCTTTTTCACAGTCTCCTCTAGAACATAAGTCTTCTTTAGTTCCTCTTCAAATTTCTTTATGGCTGCCACATAGTCTCTAAATGTCATGGCTAGCCTAGTCTCTAAGTCCTAAGCCACTGCTTTATTCATGGAGGATGCATGACATAGGAGATTGGAAATCTCTAATCTTGTAGTGTCCTGCAACCTCCATATTAATTGACTTCCCTGTGTTGTGTCTTTGATATCAATCAATTTTGGCTTGTTTGATTTAGGGGCCACACACCATACTGCTAGTGTTTTTATGTCCATGTCAAATCTAGAACCCCTTTGTAGTCCACCAAGACCAAAAGCTTTATAAGATACAACATTTTTATGTCTCTTGATTTGATCAATTAAAAATGAGGACTCCAAGTCCCATCTAGGAATTAGTAACATGCCACTTATTTTCACAAGATCTCTTGCCTCCTCCATAGTTAATGTTTCACTGCTGGGATTATAGGCCTATAATTTCTCAATCATCTCAATAGATTTTTCCTCTAACTCTCCTAGCCTCACATACAATGTCAATTCATTTTGTTTTACCTTAAAAATAAATCTCTTAAATTCATCAGACTTGATGAATTCATCATCACTTATAAATCATTTAGCTTGGATGACCCTCTCATCCAATCTGTCTGCATCCAACTCCAAATCATCTAGGGAATTTTCTCCCTCACTTTCTTGTGATGTCAAAAATTATTGTCTTATGTTAGCAAAGTAATGGCTAGTACCTGGTAGGATTTGTAGTGCCTTTTTCCTTTCCTTCTCTGGTATATTTATCAATTTCTTCTTCTTTGTTGGCCCCTGTTAAGATGTGGATGGCTCAACTTGTTCTATTTCTCTAATAAACACCACATAAGGCTCAACCTCCTCAATTTTTACCATGTCCTCCTCCTTCTCCTTAGGGATGTATGGAAGTTTAGACATGATATCTTCATATCTTTCTAGACACTTCCCAATTCACGGCATGTATAGGACATCAGGAAAGAAACTAGTAAAGGTAGGGTCTGCCTTTTCCAAATTTTCCTCTACCCTTACAATATTTTCCCATTTCAAGGTTTTCTCCTCAAAAACATCTTCATTGAGAACATTTATAATCACATCCTCTTTTGCCATTTATTGATTTGGAGCTAGATTATAATTCCTCATTTCTCTCAGTGCTCCTCTAATGAAGTCTTCAGGGTCATACATCCTAGCCTTAGCAGAAGGTAATATGAAGTGTCTCAAGAATTCATGGATGTATTCTACAACATCCTTTCCTATAGAGAAGTACCCTACTTGGAACCTTCTTGTAAAATAGGTTCCCTTATGTCTTTTAGGGCTTAGGTGTTCTCTATACATCATAATGATCTACCATAAGAATTGAATTATCCTCAATCTTTCTGGGACATATTTTGGTAGTATGTGTGGAGGTTGAGGGCATCCATACACTCTTATAACAAAAAAAAAATTCTTAAAAATGAGCATATCACCCCATTTGTGTTGAATTTCATTATCAAATGTGCGAGGTCTAAGCAATTTTCTAACAATTAGGGGACATTTGTGCCACTCAACGCCTAACATGTTCATTATTGGAGACACAAAATCACTATAGAAAGAAATAGTATTAGAGAAGTGGTATTTTTTATCCCATAACCTATTCCAGAGATGAAGTGGAATAGTTCCCCCTTCATTTTTGATCTCAATGATGAACTTTGGGTTGATGTAGCCATTATTGCAATAGAGGATTGCATGCATCATCATGGTGTAATGAGTGAACTTGAAATTTTTCAGATCAATCTTTTCATTCATTAACTCAATTTGCATCACGTTGATTATGTGCCCTACATAATCAAACTCCTTGTTGGTGTAAAGGTCCTGGATATCTATAGCCATGACATAAATATTCAGAGTCACTATTAAACCTCCATCTAGTCCAATAACCCTATGTAGATCATAGATGGTATAGGGGAAATTGGGAAATAATAGGTCAATATATATTGAGTCTATAACCTTCTTCGACAACAACCCTGCTTCTTTATTTTCTCTAGGAATATGTTTCCTCATGACCCTTCCTATATAGTATCTATTTTGTCTCTTGAATAGGGCCTCCTTTGTTGCCATTACTTTTCCTTTCTGTTAACAAAAATATCTCAATTAACGAAATCCAATCTCTTCTTTTCTTGTACTCCAATCCACATAAATGTTCTTTGTATTATTTCAAGTTTATTTTCCATGCTACCAGATATTTTAAAGAGGGAAATAAAGTAAATAGGGATACCCTATAATGAGGTAGCAAGGAGTTGTAGTTTTCTAGCACTACTTATCGACTTGTATTTCTATCCAACCAATTTCTTTTGGATTATTTCTAGTATAGAATTCCAAAAGGTATGAATGACATCCTTGACAATGAGTGGGAGACCAAGGTAAGTGCTTGGCAAGGCTGCACATTGACAATCTAAGACATTTTTAATTTTATTCTACAAGTATTCCTTTGTTTAAAAAAAATAGATGCTCTTTTTCTCATAATTGATATGTTGTCTCGACACCCTAGCATAGTCCATTAGAAAGATCTTCTACTCCCTAGCTTCCATAATTGAGGCTTTCCCAAATAGAATTAGTATCATCAACAAAGTGTTGTAGAATAGAATAAGGTAGAGTAATAGTAGCATTAACCCCATGTAATTTCCCAGAATTGATCATATTTAGAAAGTTCCTACCTGGGACTTCAACAATCATAATAAATGGATAAGGAGTCAAAGGGCTACTCTGTCTAATCTCCCTGTCAGTCTTAAAGAAACCCCTGGGGAATGCATAGCCTAAGACTAAAAAATGGGAAGTTTGTATACATTACCTTATAAGGTTAATGTGTTTCTCATTAAATCCTAGTCTTCCAAGAACTATAAAAATAAAATCCCATCAAACCCTATCATATGCCTTAAAGATGTCAAGTTTGAGAATCATAACTGGGATATGACACTTCTCCATTGAGTGGATAATCTTATGTGTGGATATCACTACACCTAGAATTTGGAATCTAGGGACAAAGCCTTTTTGGTTATAATTAATTAAATTGTGACCCAAAAATAATTTAATCTATTTTGTCAATACCTTGTAAATAGTGTTGCAAAGGATGATAGGCCTAAAATCAGACATCTTTTTAAGCTCTTGTATTTTGGGTACAAGATTAATGAAGGTGTTATTCAATTTTTTGAGGGGCTTGTCTTTAGTTGATCCAATTATGTAATTATTCTTTTCTTGGTAACCTGTTGGTTTCCTTATTGTATGTAATCTATCTTTCTTGGCTTCAAACTTTTTTTTAAAAAAAGAAGTAATTTTAATCTAATGTAAGAGGAAAAATTAACTTAAATATTATGAGACATGTTAATCATTAGACAATACACTAGTCATTATTATGATATAACTTTTCCATACTATCATGTATTGATTAGATTTTCAATTATATAGAATGTAGACATGTTAATCATTAAACAATATACTGGTCATTACTATCATATAACTTTTCCACATTATCATGTATTGATTAGATTGTCAATTATATAGAATAGGTTCAATTGAAAATAATGGGCTTATGTTTCATTACAAAAAGTAATATGACGACTCATAAGAAATAATCATTACTAATCATTAATTACATAATACATATAAAATCCGTAATTAATAAGCCACCATGCTAGTTTTCAATAAAATATGATTCTATGTGTTGACTCATAATAAATAGGAAATATCGATCATTGATTGCAATGCAAATACAATGTAGAATTAGTGAGCCACCATGCTAGTTTTCAATAAAATATGATGCTATATATGCTAGATACAATCTTAAAATAATACAAATATTTAAATAATAATGAGCGATAAATTTTTTTTGGGATAAATTGGAATCACTATATATTTAAAAATAATATATACGTTAGTCACAATATTCTGAACTTACACTTACACTATTCTAATTAAATCATTGTACAAACTTTAAATATAGTTTGATTTGACAGTGGATAAATAAAATTAAAAGTATTAGTAGATCAAATAAAATATGGATCAAATTTGACTTGTGAGAGGATAAATACTTGGATAGTATTAGAATATATAAACAAAATGAAAACAAGGGTAAAAATTGGATTACTTTAATTGAAGAATAAACATAAATGTAAATCAAACTAAAAATATTTAAGCAAGACAATAAATATAATTCAAGTCATTTTAATTTTTTAATAAGGAAAGACAATCTTAAATCTATCTAATAAATATATTTTTGATAAATAATAAGTTAAAATTATGTAATAAATTTATCAAAGATTATAATGACTATGACATTTCACATATGATTATCTAGCTTATTAAATAAATTTGGAAGATCATAAATGACTATAGATTTTTAATTAAATAGAAAATATAAAATTCATTTTTTTTACCTTATTTATTAGCCATAATAATATCATTTAAATTAAAAAATTCAATAGATATTTTGAGTTTATTATGCATGTTAGGTGGTTGTAGCTTAGAAACAACACAAATGTGGCATTATGAACGTACAATTAGATAACATATTGAATAGTTAGGGTTATAATTTCCTTAAAACATAATTTTTTTGGATGAGTTTTGAACAATTTTGTTTCTCAAGCATCAAACATCAAATGATTTCGGTGGGGTTCTCCACCATATAATAGTATAACAACTAAACTAGAGGAGGTTTTCATTATTACAAGAGCATTATAGACACATAATTGCTACATAAATAATTATAGTTTAATTTAACAATTTAAAATATGCAAATATTTTAGAGTTGCATTGGAAGATAACCCCAAAAAGTGAGTCATGCAAATAGAAAACTATTTCAAGGGAAATTAATTTAAAATAGAAACTAATTTATTGATTAATAATACTAACCATATATACACAGTTGGGATTCTAGGTTCAGTTTTCTCTTATTTTTAGATCCCATATTGTTGGGGATTAGGGGTTCTCCATCAATTTTTCTGCTCTTGTGGTGTCCCTAAAACAAATTGTAGATTGCAAAAAAAAAAGAATGAGAAGATCCCATACAATTTGGCCTACAAATTTACAATGTATACAAATGAACAACTTGAACATATTCTAAAGATTATCATATTCTTTATATGACATTTCAATTTTGTACCCCTACTATAAGAAGTTTGTATTAGTTTTTATTTTTTAAGGAGGGGATTACTAAAAATTTAGAGGGAATTGCACTGTAATAAACACAAATAATATTATTGGTAGAGCTTATATACTATTGAATGCATTGAATAAATAATGCACTTCAAAATTATTTTTTAAAAAATTATTATAATGTGTAAACCTTAATATTCCAAGAAAATAGATTGGAGCCACAACATCCTGATAAGCCTTCCACATATAAGTGTAATCAATGTGAGAATAACTAACTATATTAATTTTAGAATCAATGTGGGTATAGGTAAATATATTGAGTGCAGCACATGGGTAAGAGATTAAGATTATAAAATATACTTATTGTAATTTTCTTTTAACTTCTTAGTTCCCCAAATAGGAAGATTTGAATAATCTTGCAACTTTATACTTACATGAGAAGCATGAAACAAAACCACTAACACTTCAGAAGTGTCCATAACTAGAGAGTGTCCATATGGAGGCTTCTCTATTATGATGCTCCAAGTTACTTGTGCTTCCTCTTCATCTAATCTCAATATTTTTGTACTTTCTTTGAGTTGGCCTATCCTTTTTAAATTTTATTCACTCTCTATTAAAAGTGTCACCAAACCAAAGACTATAAATCATATATTTCATTAAAATGTTAATGATGAATAGAAAATTCTTTAATTTTCCCACTCATAATTCATTGTGCCCTGTAGCACAAATACAAACTTTACAATACAAAACATCCCCACACAAAATACAAGTACATATTAAAAGCACACCTAGTTCCAAAACCATTGAATAAGCATGCTCCCACATCTCAAATGGGCAAAAAATAGATGAAATGTAGAAAAATTTCATATGAATCTCAAAACATTCAAAATTTGAGCATCCAAACACATCGATATGATATACAAATCCCTATTGATGCAAAACAAAGCTCTTGATTCTCAACAACTCACAAAAATCAATTTTCCCAAATAGACACAAAGATTATTACAAAAAAAAACCAACAATATTCAATTTATATTAAAAAGAAAATTCTATAAAAAGAGACTTCAATGACTTTACTCTTAATTTTTTTTCTCTCTCTTACAGGCATGTTCATCTTTCTTATGGTTATGCACATATCATTACTAATTTCCAACACACACTCAACCCTCTCTTCATTTATGCATCCTTTTTTTGTTTCTCGCAATTTAAAACTCCCATTTATCTATTCATTTTTTTGTTCTTTTCATTTATGTATCCTTCCTCTATTATGCTCTGACTTTACCTACAAATAGCTTCCCCACACTCAATTTAGACCCACCTTCACCTAGCTCTTTTCCTTGGGTTGATTCTCTAACTATTTATCTCTTGGATGCTACCTTAACAATTCAATAATCTACACTACTTCTATTTCTTCTCTATTGTTGCCTTTCCATATTATTTCAATTTTATCTCCCTAATAGCTCCTTTGCCATTTCATGTGAAAAGGAAGTTGAATGATCTTTGATATATTTTAATGTTTTAAAACATAAAGCTTGCATTAGATTTGAAGTTTTTTAAAATCTTCAAAAACTCTTTTTATGCAAATCTTGTAATTAGTGTAATCCATGCGCCAATGGAATTACTCATTCCTTGTTCCAAATCCTCCATATTAACAAGAGGGAGCCAAAGTGAAAGCAAAGTTAAAAAAAGAAAAGAAAAAAACCCAAAATAAACAAAAATATTTTTGGGCGGTGTTGATTGTCCATATGCCTGAGTGATCCTACACTAGACACACTAGGTAGGTGAAATGCTCCTTGACTTGGTAACCTCGAGAGCATTCAAGAATGCATGGGATGGTAATCCCATGTTCATTTCTAATCCACTTATATTCCTTATTCTAGAAGCTCTTGCCTTTCCATTTTTACGTTCCTCCTCAACACACAAGCCTCCTCCATTGGTATAGTTTAATGATTGCAAACAAATTATTGCTATAGGCCCACACATATGACCACCAATTCCTTTTTGGACTACTATTCTTTGTTCCTTTACTATGTTGTGATGATAAATTACACTCCAATATATGATTTTCTTATGTAATATTCCTCTTGAATGGTTGTAAATCATGGTGATTATTCTATTCCTCCTCTATTTGTCACTTTTGAGAACTAAAACAAACAATAGAGTTGGATTCTTTCACCAAATTCTCCTTATCCTTCAAGGAGTTTAATACATACCATTGTCCATCTTCTTGGATAGCATACACATTATTCCTACCATCATAGATAGTCTTCCTATCATATTGACATGGCCTTCCCAACAACACATGACACACACTCATAGGCATGACATCACACATGCCACATCATCATTAAAAGAGCCAATCTTAAAAGTAACCAAAAATTTCTCATTTAAGTCATCATGTCCTCCTTTTCCATCCAATAACTCTATACATACAAGGATTCGTATTCTTCTTCAAACCTAGCTTGTCTACCATCTCCTCAAAAACTAGGTTATTAGTACTACTAGTATCCACAATAACCTTGCAACACTTACCTCTTGCCTTGACCACAATATAAAATTCATTGGGATGGTTATGTGTATAAGAAATACCTTCATGAGATTAGTTTTCTCTAAATCAATTCAAATTAAGCTAATTTAACATTTAAAACATAATGAATTGAAAGCTTAAATCAATGAACATCACATGGATCCCTATTTAAAGATGCTAATTAAATGCTCTCAACAAGCATCCATTAGAGAAAACTCTAAAATGAGAATATTATGCTAGAGTGATGCAATAAAAGCCTAATTTGATCAAAATATGCTAAAAACCATGCTTGCAAATCAAATTGACTATAATAAGGATGCAATTACTAAAATGATAATGGGATCTTTTTCTCTTGATTTTTGCCTTCTATTTATAGATTTCTCCAAGCTTAGGGGGTGGAGTAAGTTTAATCATGATCAAGTTTGGGGTAAGTTGATGGTTTTAAATGTTGAGACAATTTAAATATTTTATCTTCAAAGCTTGGGACAATGAGATAAAATGAGTGGTCAAGGTGCATTCTCAAAGTGAGTGATTGAGATTCAATTTGTCTTTGATCCCTGTGAGCTCAATTCTCATTTCCTATTGGTTGATTTAATTCCTTCCCATGTTGTAGGTGAGGATTTTTAGGAATTAATTAATTGATTTATTTAATTTCTTTAGCCATGTGTACCCCTTGAATGGGTTGGTTTTGATTTAATTCAACTATACAATAAATTTGATTAATTGCATAATTAAATGATTTTCTTGATTTAATTCATCCTTTTTTACTTTGATTTCAATTAATCTTTGATTTTTCTCTAATTGCTTACTTTGATTATCTGACCATTTTCAAGTGTCTACAAATGCCCCTCTTTGAATTAATGTGTGAAGCGCATTGGTTCAAAGAATATCTTATATTTGATTACCTAATGTCAAATTCAATATTGATGATGTAGATTCTCTGATAAAACCTTAATTGATTGATGATCCTGATAGTCGTTATGATGTTTGATCTGAAAAGATTCCCTGATTTTGATGTCGCACTAATGAATTTGAATTTTTTTACATTATTTGATTTCAAACAAGTCCTCTGATTTAACTCAATGATGATGTGATTGCATGCCCCCTTGAAAATGAAATGAAATGCGATTTGGTGAAAGATATTCATTTGTGATAATTCTTTTAATAATTTTGCATTCACTTTGATTTCATTTTTTATAATGATGCGACAACTAATTGATGAGAATGCCCCTGATTTGACAAAATTTGGTGATGAATTTTGACCTTGGGTCAAAATTTCTGCTAAATAACCCTTTTTAGGTCAAAAGGCTATATATAGGGGTAAAAATTTCATTTTTACTATTCATTTTCACTTTTACTCTTTGAGTTTTATCTCTGCTCCTTTCTACATATTCAGCGATGGTGGTTTCGATTCAAGAGCATAGGTTCGAGTGAGGTTGATGATATCAGTGTCCACGTGACTATGGACCTCTAGTGAGTACCCTGATCTACTTGTTTTGTCAATTTTTCTATTTTATTATAAAAAATAGGCATCATTAGGTTTTTTTTTGCTAATAAAATAAAATAGCACATATAATAGATTTAATAGCACGTACAAGTTTCTTTTAGCGCGTCTGCGTTGCTAAATAGCATGTTTGAATAATCAAATGAAACTTTCAAAATGATGCCCTGGGCTAGTTTAGCCCTTTTGAGAAATACAACAGTGCTTATAATTAGGTCAACATAATTTAACCTTTTAATATCACGTACACCAACTTAAAATAGCACTTTCAAAATGGAATGACACTTACAAATTGTTTTAGCATATTTGATAAATCTTTCAACGCATATGATAAAAATGGTAGCATGTAATAGTTTTAGTGTGTACACCTCATTAAATGATGCATAGCTACCTTTTTGAAAATTTTACCTGATTGATAAACTTATCCAATTTAATAGATTTTCTTGATCGATTGATGAATGAAAATAATTGATCCTGTGATGAAAACAAGTGGTTTGATATTAGTTTTGATCATGTTTGATGAATGTTGAATGTCAATCCTGGTTGATTGGTTTGATTTGTTTGATGTTTTCTATCTTCTCTTATTAGAATTAGGAAAATGATGATGATGCTAATAAGATAGGATTTTGATTTGATTTACTTATGATAATTCACTTTAGATGATTGATTACTGATAGAATGTCACTTGATTCTATAGGTTCACCTCTGGAAGCTATATGTATGAGGTTTATACCCATGGCCATTAGATATGGTTGATGATCTGACTGCCCATGAGCGATGATTGATTGGTCATTATGGTTTGCTTTTATTATTGGATATGCCTTGATTCTGAGTGAATCGGGGTCTTCTCACTACTATGGTAGAGCATTGGTACTTTGACCATAACACCTTCCACTTGTCAACAGGTGAGATGACGATCACCGCAGAGGACGTCTACCAGTTACTGTGAATTCCTACTCATGGTGGGATCATTTACTATGATCGGGTATATGATAAATCAATCTACATATGTTTATTTGGAGATCCCACCATTGGTGATGATAGAATTCCCAGGGTGCATCTCGTCTCATTTCATGTGCTTCTTGTAGTTTTGTGCATCTTGATCAGTAGTTTCTTATTACCGGATCACGGAGGTCATAGATTTCCATGAGTTGGGGCAGGATCCTTGAGGATATGATAGCGTAACCATGTCACTTTGATTGGGTTTCATGGATTCTAGTGTAATTATATCATGAGTTACATCATGCGGTTTATTGACATGGTGCAACTTTATTTATTTGTGCTATATTGTTACAACTTTGGACTTGGGAGCATATACCTATCAATAGGCCTATTGTAGCTCAAATTAGAGATCCTAGGTGGTCTTTTTCTTATATATATGAGGGTATCATTTTCTAGTCTCATATGGGAAAGGTTGATTATTGGCACTAGATATTAGATAATCTTAATTAGGTCAGATGGGGTCCATGCATAGATTGTGAGGCTTAGCGCGGGGATGATACATAGATACCTTTTATGTTTATACCTTGATGGATGATTGGACATACTCCATTGGTTATCCAGAACTTCTACTTTTACAAATTACTCCATTAGTTTGGCCAAATACATGGTATGCCTCAGGGTTTGACTTTGTATGCCCATGTATACGTTGAGAGATCCTTGTGGGTTCCTCAGGTTGAATACCATGTAGTGCAAGGTGAGCTCCTAGTTTTTCCACATTTGTCTTGGGACATAAGAGATCATATTATTGACGCCATTGTGATAGATGATTATGCTCAATCGTTTAGTCAGAATCCTTTTCCTCATTTTACCAATCTTGCAGAGCCTATTCCTGATATTGATGATAGATCTGATGATGATGATGATGGAGGGGGAGAGGTGAAAGATAAGGGATGAGAGCTGGGAGGGCTAGGAGATCTAGAGGAGGTGGGTGGATTTCCATATAGGTTATTTCCCAGGTACTAGTCAGAAGTGGTGTGAGGATGTGGGGTGGTGATGTGCAGATGAGAGGAGGAGTGAGGATGAGGGGTGGACCATCGAGAGATATCCATCAGGTGAGGGTTATAGGTTGGGGTCAACATAGACCGCGGGAAGTCAAACATGTACCCATTCCATGAGTTTCCCCAATTCCACCAACACAGGTTTGACAAACACCAGATACATTAGTTTAGGATGTGAGATCTTTACAAGCTGGTATGATAGATACGAGGAGTCAAATGGCTCAGCTTAGTGCGATGATGAAAACTTTCATGGCCTCTATGGATCATCATGGAACACGGCCTAGTTCTAGCAAATGTGTTGGTACATACATAAATGATCCTAGTATATATATAAATGATCCTGGTACATGTATAGGTGGCATAGATATAGGTGCAAGTGTTGGTGGTACTAGTTGAGCCTTGATTTACTACACCTTAATGTATCATATATATAATTTTTTATCAGGATATTGTATTGATGTACTTTATGGACTTTGATAGACATTTGATGGATTCTATTTACTTTTTGATGTCATTACATGTTGGACTTTGATTTCTGATGATATGCAATTCTATATGTTTACTTTTATGCTTTTCTGATGCAACATGTTATGGATGCATTTACTTGATGGATGCATTCACTTTACTTGCTTTGGATGGATGTCTTATATATGACATAGCTTAGATGGATACAAAAAAATGACATGCTTTTATCTTACTACTTTAATGATTAATAGTTTAATGATTTTATGTATAATGAATAATCAATTTATGATATGCACCTTAAATGAACTTTAAATGGATATGCAATGTCATGGATGTTTAATTGTGACTTAATGAATAATGATTCTAATACAACTTAATGATTAATGGATAATTAATTTAATGTTAAATGAACCTAATGGATAATGGGTCTAATGATTAATGAATATTGACTATAATCTAACTCAATGCAACTTTAACTATGAATGCATCTTAATAATAACCTTGATTAATAATGGATAATGAACCTAATGATTAATGCAACTTATATAATGAATGCACTTTAATGATAAATACAGTGAATCTCATGCAATTTGATTTTTTTGTCCAACATATTCCATCGATTAAAGTAATGGTAGACCCTTTCGATTTGTACTTAACTCCACCCCCTTTAGCATTCTTTACGTATTTTGAGAAAAAAGGCCCATATGCAAACTATCATGCAATTAATCTAAAATGGATGCAACTATCTGTTTCTATTCAAGAAAAGGATGCTATTTTCATCATTGAGCTTTTTGAAACTAAAATTGGTACAATCCTCATTGGTTCAACCATGATGATATGAATACCTCTTTCCTTCTGAATTGAACACCTAAAGCTGGTACAACTCTCACTAGCTAGATTTTCAACCATGATAGTTTGAATACTGCTTTTCTCATATTCAATGTTGCAAGTGGATTTTGGCACTAAGATATGGAAGATCAAAATGGCCAGGGTATATTGTTGTGTAAACATATAGAGATTTTAGTTTCGCCACATGTACATGTCCTCGATGATTCTTTGATGATGATTTCATTAGATGGATGATACATATTTTGAAGCTTTGATCTTAAGAAATTCATGCAGAAATCAAGAAAATATCATGCATTTATCATCACTCTTCTAGTCCAAGACTTCGTCAATTTGCTAAAAAGACATGATTTTACCAATCAAGTAACACTTAAAAAAATTGCTCTTGTTTTCCAAATCCATATTTCAAGTACAACTTCATCCATTTCAATATTGGTTTGTTGTTTTTAATCCTGATAAAGATAAGGCTGTGTGAAATTGAGGATCAAAGTCAATCATCAAAATTTTAATTAGGATCGAAAGTCTAAGCATCACGCTTGTGGTTAGATGCATTGATTTGTGTCAATTGGTGTTTGTTTGATGAATCCCCTAGATTTAGGATAAAATGCCCCTAGTTTGATTCCATTTCAATGTTGGACTTAGACAAATTTTCATATTTATGATGAAAGCCTTGGGTATTTACAAATGCAACTCTGGGATTTATTATGAAATATGTACACATGCTGGTGAATGCAATATATACAAGGATGGCAAGGAAATGCAGATGCTAGAATGAGACTTGACTTGACTTGACTTTCAATGGCACCTATTTACTAGGTTTTCACCAATTGAATTTATTACTCATTTCTCTTTTATATGTTTTTTTTACGACCAAGGTTCCTATTTGCTAGGTTTTCACCAAGGCACTTTTCTCTTTTTCAATTTTTTTTGTATTATCAAGGCACCTATTTTCTAGGTTTTCACCAAGATAACAGTTTTTTTAGGATCCATATTTGAATATTTTTTATTTTCTTCATGCTCAATTTTCCATTGTTTTTAATTTCCTTAGGTACTCTTTTTGTTGTTTTTGGATTTCTTGCTTTTAAAAAAAAAATCTTTTTTCTCAAGGATCAATTTATCAATGTTTTTAGATTTCTTCAAGTTCACTTTTTGTTGTACAAAATAAATATGATGCTTTCCCATCTGATATTCTAATACTCTTTCCACTTATACTCTGTCAACTTCTTTTAGGTATAAAAGCTCTTTAGGTGTATACTATTAATAGGTTCTTGCAATTCTTCTCCATCGCAATCAGATAACTTCTTTGTCCTTATTAGAAAGGAAGATGTAATGATGAAACAACCTAACCAGTTTGCTTCCCATTTTCCTTTCTTTTCTCTTTCCGCCTGATTCTTAGGATTTTCTCTCAATACAAGGTCACCTACTTGAAATTCCCTTGGCTTGATTATTTATAGTAGTTTCTTGACATTCTATTTTGATACACCTTGAGATGATCATATGCTTGTTATTTCCACTCATCAAGTAACTCTAACTCTTGGAGCCTTGTGACTCTATAATCCTCCTCTGTTAATAATCCATGTAATGAAACCTAGAAAGATGGAATCTCTACTTCTAGAGGTAATATTGCTTCAACTCCATATACTAATGAAAAAGGTGTAGCTCATGTTGGTGTTCTCACACATGTTTGGTATGCCCATAGAGTTGGATTCATTTGAATGTTCCAATCTCTTCCTGAATTATCCACTGTTCTTTTCAATATCTTTAAAATTATTCTTATTAGTTTCTTTTGCTTGTCCATTTCCTTGTGGATAATTGATGGAAGATGAATGATGAATCATATGAATTTTTTCGCACAACTCCTTAATGTATTTATTCTTGAAGTGCTTGACATTGTCTATTATTATGGCATGAGGGATACCATATCTATAAATTATATGGTTTAAAATGAACATTGAATTTTTTTTTCCTATTGTCGTAGACAAAGACACAACTTCGACCCATTTGGTAAAATATTATGTTGCAGTGATTATGAACTTATGACCGGTATAGTGTGAAAATGGATCTACACTCTATATAAAGGAGATGAAGAATACCAAGATTTATCCTCTAATGAGATTCGATTAACACAAAGGTAAGTGTCAATTCATGATCTATACAAAGAAGATAAATAACTTGGGTTAACTTCTCCCTCACCTCTAGAAAGAGAGAGTTTAGAAAAGAGCAATTGAGAATATTTGAAAAGTAAATCTAGAAGACTAATATTGAAATGAAGAAATAAAAGTAGTTACCTCTGAAAAATAATCTGTTGAAAACCTTGTCAAACATTCTCAAAAACTATTGATTTTTTCTATCTTCAATTGAAACTATGAGATCTACAAAACCCAGAAATATTTTTCTTTTCGGGTCTAGGTCAACGTTGACCCCTTTATGTCGACCTTGACCTGCGCTGCTCTGACAAAAATTCTGTTCGTGGATCTTGAAAGTTTGCTGAAAAGGGTATCCAGATCTACTCTGTAATTCATTGTTCCGCACCTGCTCTTGCAAGAAAAAAAGGTTTTGTTTGTTTGGATTAGGGGTTTGCCTTAGTTAAACCCCAGTTTTTGAATTAACCTTGAAGTAGAATTGAAATTGCAGTAATAAACAAATTAAATAGAACAATTCACCTTGCTTATGTTGAAACCCTTATGGAGGATTCAAATACTTGAATCCACAAGGATGAATGCTTGAAGTTGTTTTAACCTTGTAGAATAGTATGAAGTTGATCTACCATGCCAATTCATGGCTCGACGGAAGTAAATGTGCTCATGTACTTGAATTGAGAATGCAAGATGAAGAATGTTGAAGTCTTGAATGATTGAGAGATCTTGAGATTTCTTGATAACTTATAGATTATAATGGATTGCCTTCCTCCTTTTTTTTCTTTTTTAGGAGAATGAGAGAGGAAAGCCCTTCTTTTATAGTGATCTTGGGCACCAACTCTTAAAGAGGTCGACATAGAAAATAATAATTAAGGGTCCATGGCACAAAACTCTAGAAGGGGTCCACCCTTAAGGTAGAAATAAAAAATAATTATTTAAGAGCCTTGTCAAAAAATTTGAGGTAAGGCCAACCCCAAAGTTAATTTGAGCATTAGGCACAAAATCAAGAAAGGCTAATCTCAAATAATGAACTAGGAATCCTATACAAAGCTTGAGAAAGGTCCACCTCAAATATTAATTTGAGAATTCAACACTTAACTTGAGAAATAGTGGCCCCAAAGAGGGAAAAGATGAAATTTTGACGAAACCCTGAAACTGGGACCTAACCCCAAGGACCCTAGACCCTAGGGTCAAGGTCGAGGTTGACCCTAACCTAGGTCAGGGTCAAGGTTGACCTTGACCCAGAGGGTTAGGAGCTTGGGAAATGTGCCCAAGTCTTAGAAACAGAGAGAAAAGGCAAAAAAGAGGGGTAGAACATGCACATAAGCACATGAAACCCCACAGAAGCATGAAAGTATCTGAATTAGGATCAAAACATCCTATTAGGGAGGGCTAAAAGGTCTCAACATGGAGTGTGTCCATTTTAAGATGATACATTTAGCCCCCACTTTAGCAAGAGTATGGGCTCAACACAAACTCTTGGTAAAGTAGAACAAGAATAGAAGAAAAAAAGCCCTATTATGATTAAGGATACAAGGAATCCATCAAGCCCCCAAGGAACTTGAGTTCTTGTTAGATCCAAAAGCATAATAGGAGAGAGAGGAGTGGCTAGCTCACCCAGTAAGAAGTGTGTATCTCACAATGAACCACAAAAAGGATAGGATAGCCCACCAAGCAAGCATTTGATAGTTACCCCATAAAGTTGTGCATCTTCTGGCAGATTTGTGGTATATAGTGCATCTTCTGATGGCTTTTATGAAGTATCCATGGATCCATATCCTAATATCACCATAGAATACATTTGTAAAATGCATATCTCTTCAGGATTTAGCAACTTATGTGTGTTACCTTCCGAGGATTTAGCATGCTGCAAAATAAAAGGTTAGAACAAAAATGCATAATATAGAGTGAGAGAGGCCGTATATATGCCCCCTCCTTAAGATGAAAAAATACATACTATTTTGACATGTTAAGGAAATAAAAGAACAAGGATAAAGCCTTCTTCAACATTAAGACAATATCCATAGACAACACGGAGTCCAAGCCAAGAAGGTCACAGCTCCTATGAGGCCATGGAAGGGATGAATGCAAAGAGATATCATGCAAGAAGGGGAAAAAGTAACCCTTGTGAGGGATAGCACACTATTCAGTTTCCAAGGGGAGAGATTTTATCAACCATGGAAACCCAATGTTAAAAAATGAAATATGTTATGATCAAGGACATAGATCCTCAATGCAAATAAAAATTTTCATGTATGATTGGATATCACATAATAGATAGATATTGCTTAACCAAGGGAAAAGTGGATCCCGAAAAGACAGAAAAGAAGGAGATGGCATCCTTGCCCCCCAAGCACAGGAACAAGGATGGAAGGGGACCTATTATATCGCTCACAACACTATACAAGACAACGAGCCCCCAAGGATTAGGCTAACATTGTTTACCTAATGTGGAGCTCCATAATAGGAACATAAATGTTATTTAGAGAAAATAGGATTGAAATACAACTCATTGCCACATGATATATAAATAACCTTACTATCAATGAGCTGCCTAATCTTATAATTTAAAGCTTGACATTCATTAGTAGAGTGATCATTAAATATATGATACAAACAAAAAGGAAGAGTCTTCAAGTGTGGACTACATTTCTTTTTGTGTGTAGGTCTAGTAATCATCTTAGCACGAAGGAGTTTAGGCAAAAGAACTTCTTGGTCAAATTCATTCATAGGTTCATCATGTTTTGAAGTGTTATTTGAGATGTTGTTAACATTTATTTGTTGTTGAGGATTAAATCCCAATCCATAAGAATGCTCATGCCCCCCATTCTGTAAGGGCATTTGAACTCCCTATTTATACTTACCACATCCTTGACCATTGAATCTTTGTTTAACTAGGAAATGATAACAAGGACCATAATGAGAAGCCATATCAGAAGGAGTCAATGGAACTTCAGTAGTCACTATGTCATCATTAGTAGGTTTGACAGATTCATAGTGGGTAGAAGCAGTGACAAAGTTATTACGAAGGGCATTAGAAGTAGAAGCAAAAGCTCATTGTTCAAACTCTCTTTGTTTCTTCATAAAATCAAGATCAGAAACCTTATACTCTCCAATAAAGGTAGGATTAAAATCCAAGGTTCCCCAATCATCACCAGGAAGAGTATTAGAGGAAGAAGGATTACTATTAGGAATAGGAGTAGTGTGGGTTTGAATATTCAAACAAGGATTTGGCACATCATCCACATGAAGTGTATACATCATGTTGTTGTGAATAAACTTGACTCTATAGTGAAGGGTGGAAGGAACAACATGCATCTCATGCAACCAAGGTCTACCCAAAAGGAGGTTATAATTAAGAGGTCTAGTCATAACATGAAAAGGAGTATTCAGGATGACTAGACCTACTTTGATAGGTAAGGTAATGATGCCAAAAGTGTTCTTATCAATGTTATCAAAGCCACATATAGGAACAATGTTAGGTTGAATAGTTGAAAGATCGGCTTTAATTGCTTTGAGCATGTCCATGCTACAAACATTAAGCCCAGATCCATTGTCAATCAAGGTCCTACGAATGATACTCTTATTGATAGTAACAACAACCATAACAACATCATATTGATTCTAAACTTCTTTAGAAGGAAAATCCTTTTGATTAAATACAATGTCAAGAGGACCTGGGGTAACATGCATGCACTGTAAGAAGACATTGATGTTCTCTTGATTAGGAGGTGGAGTGGGAAAGTTTCTAGAGATTTTTTCAAGGCTTCATGATAGGTAGGTGAAGTTTGAAGAAGCTCCCATAAAGAAATCTTGGCAGGGGTATTGCACAATTGGTTTATCAAATCATACTCCTTGCTAGGAAGATAGGGTGGAGGAGGAAGAATGGGTTGAGAAGGTGGTAAAGAAGTAGAAACCACTAGATTAGGTTGAGGGTTATTCCTTGTATGATAGATGTGAGCTATCGAATCTTGATCATTGAAAGACTCCATAGGTTTACCTTTGATAGTAATGCAAGGACAACCTGTGATAGTCAACAAGGGTTTTGGATAAACCATGTTAGTTGTCTCAATACTAAAAATAGATTCACAAGAAGGAAGCAAAGAAGACATCCTAGGAGGAGATGAGGTAGGATCTTTATTCTCCATAAGATCATCACTAAGAGGGAGAGAATTAAGGGAATTCATATCATTGTCTGCTAATGCCTCATCACTAGAAGGAATCCCAAATGGAGGTAAAGCATCTATAATGTCATCTTCTTTTGCTAAAATGTTTGCATAAGGGGAGTGTGTTTTAGAAAAAGAGTCACCATCATGTATGAATATGGAATCCATTAATAAATCACCCTCTTGTATCAAAGCTTCTTCACGAGGAGGGGATAAATCAATGTCTTTATCCAAGGGCTCATCCCAAAAAGTAGAATCATCAAGAATGGTTTCATGAGGAAGAGAGTAATCAACATCCAAATCCAAAGGTTCATCCCAAATAGGAGGATTATCATCCCTATCAATAAAGCACATTATAGGAGCACCATAAATCACTAAAGGTTGATCCCTAAAGGGGAAAGAAGGTAAATTATATTCTAAAGTAGGCTCATAGAAAAGACATATATTAGGAGAAGAATTAACATCAATCCCCAACTCATCTCCATAAAGAGAGATATGATGGAGAGATAGATTAAAGTCATCTTCTTGCTCTAATAAATCCTTACAAGGTAATACAAGAGAGGACAAAGAAACATCACACGCACTAAATAAAGTCTTTCTAGGTGTAACACCATGCAATGGTAAGGTAAGTGGAAGATGTTGTGTAATCCCAAAAGTTATATAAGGATATTTGGAAAACACTTGAAACAACTTGTGCAACATGATAATGAATAAAGAAATGCATAGAAAATAGATCTAGATATATCCAAATGCATTCAAATGAAATTTATAAGCATGAAAAGGAAATTGAACACCACAAACACAATAGGGCATCTAATTCCACAAAAGATAGGGGGTAAGCTTGTCAGGTTCACCAAAATGTATGGTGGTGAAAATGGATCCACACTCTATACAAAGGAGAGGAAGAATACCGAGATTTATCCTCCAATGAGATCAATTAACACAAAGGTAAGTGTCAATTCGTGATCTATACAAAGGAGATAAATAGCTTGGGTTAACTTCTCCCTCACCTCTAGAAAAAGAGAGTTTAGGAAATAGTAATTGAGAATATTTGAAAAGTAAATCTAGAAGACTAATATTGAAATGAAGAAATAAAAGGTACTTACCTCTGAAAACGAATTTGTTGAAAACCTTGTCAAACAGTCTCAGAAACTGTTGATTTTTTCCATCTTCAACCGAAACTATGAGATCTACAAAACCCATAAATCTTTTTTCTTTTTAGGTCTAGCTCCACCTTGACCCCTTTATGTCTACCTTGACCTGCGCTACTCCCACATAAATTCTGTTCGCGGATCCCGAAAGTTTGTGAAAAAGGGTATCTGAATCTGCTTTGTAATTTGTTGTTCTGCACTTGCTCCTACAAGAAAAAAAGGTTTTGTTTGTTTGGATGAGGGGTTTGCCTTATTCAAACCCTAATTTTGGAATTAACCTTGAAGTAGAATTGAAATTGCAGCAATAAACAAAGTAAATAGAACAATTCACCTTGCTTATGTTGAAACCCTTGTGGAGGATTCGAATCCTTGAATCCACAAGGATGAATGCTTGAAGTTGTTTGAACCTTGTAGAAGAGTATGAAGTTGATCTACCATGCCAATTCATGGCTCCATGGAAGTAAATATTCTCATGTTCTTGAATTAAGAATGCAAGATGAAGAATTTCAAAGTCTTGAATGCTTGAGAGATCTTGAGATTGCTTGATAACTTGTAGATAATAGTGGATTGCCTTACTCCTTTTTTTTCTTCTTTTTTCAGGAGAATGAGAGAGGAAAACCCTTCTTTTATAGTGATCTTGGGCACCAACTCTTAAAGAGGTCGACATAGAAAACAATAATTAAGGGTTCACAACACAAAACTCTAGAAGGGGTCCACCCTTAAGGTAGAAATAAAAGTAATTATTTAAGAGCCTTGTTACAAAATTTGAGGTAAGGCCAACCCCAAAGTTAATTTGAGCATTAGGCACCAAACTTGAGAAAGGCTAATCTCAAATAATAAATAAGGAATCCTACACAAAGCTCGAGAAAGGTCCACCTCAAATATTAATTTGAGAATTCGACACTTAACTCAAGAAATAGTGGCCTCGAAGAGGGAAAATATGAACTTTTGACGAAACCCCAAAACTAGGACCTAACCCCAAGGACCCTGGACCCTAGGGTAAAGGTCGAGGTCGACCTTGACCAGTTGACCCTGACCCTGGTCGACCTTGACCCAGAGGGTTAGGACCTCAAGAAATGTGCCCGTCTCAGAAACAAAGAGAAAAGGCAAAAAAGAGGGGCATAATAGGAACATAAGCACATGAAACCCCATGGAAGCATGAAAGTGTTTGAACCAAGATAAAAAAATCCTACTAGGGAGGGCTAAAAGGTCTCAACATGGAGTGTGTTCATTTTAAGATGATATAGGATGATGGTGGATAAATCATTCCAATTAGATCCAAACCCAATTGATAGAAGGGCCAAGGAGTGGTCATTGGATGTAGTTCCTAATCTAGCACATGAATTAAATTTCCAAGATATTGGCATTTTTGGCATATCTTTGCAAAATGGCATGCATCTTTCTCCATGGAGGGCCAATAGTATCCCATCATAAAAAGTTTCTTAGCTAAGGTTCCCATAGATTCCCTCATGGACTTCTTGCAAAGATAATTTTGATTCTACCTCTTCTAGACACCTTAAAACATTATGTCAAGACTCTTGTAATATAATGTGTCAAATATAAGGATATAACAAGAGGCTTGTCTTATAAAGTTTCTTTTCTGGTTTTGGGTTTGGTCCAAGGGTAGGGTTTGGTCTTTCAAATAAGTATAAATGGATTTGTACCGGGGAGAGACATGCCCAAATAATAGGTAAATGATTTGGAAATTGGATAGGTCAAATGTAGGTTGTTCCAAATTTTCTACCAAGAATTCGTATCTCACGCTTTGATCTGGCATTTGTAAGAGTGAATCTAATATCACCATGGCATCTACTTCTTTATTATTTTCCCTAGGTACTTGTTCAAATGTGATAAAAAAATTACTTCTTTAGATCCTCTATCATATTTTTATAGGGTATCAACTTGTCATCTTTTGTTTGGTACTCATCATTAATTTGATTTATGACTAGTTGTGAATCCCCATAGACTTGTAATTCTCTCACTTTTCACTCTAAAGCCAATTTGATGCCGATAAAAAGTGTTTCATATTCAGCTGTATTATTAGTGCATAGAAATATAAGATTGTATGATTTTGGAATTGTGGAGCCTTCAAGTGATATCAATAATATGCCCGCTCTTGATCCATGTTGGGTGTAAGAACCATAAAAGTAAAGTTTCCATGTTTTTGCTTCAATGTTGATGATTTTTGCATATGGAAATTCCACTTGAACAGGGCATTCATCTCTCAAAGGTTTTGTCATCATTTGATCCTCTATGACTTGGCCTTTGATTGCCTTTCTGTCTACATATTCTATGTCAAATTCACTTAGTACCATGACCCATTTATCTAACCTTCATGTTAAGGTTGTTTTGCTCAATAGATATTTCAATGGATCAATCTTTGCTATGAGTTTGATTTTGTGGACCAACATATAATGTCATAGTTTTTGTGAAGAAAAAACTACCACCAAACATGCTCTCTCTATGAAACTATAGTTCAACTCATATTTTACTAATGTCCCTTTTATGTGGTAGATTACCTTTTCTTTTCCATTCTTATCTTCTTGAGCCAATAGTGTGCCTAAAGAATGATTTGTTGTTGAAATATACAATATCAAAGGATTTCCTCTTATTGGTGGATTCATGAGGTATTTATTGAGGAGTGTAAAATATTCTTCACATTTGTCATCCCATTTGAATATTGTGTCCTTATGAAGGAGTTGAGTAAAAGAGTGACACTTTTTTGCTATTTGTGAAATGAACTTTCTTATGGATTGGATCCTTCCTTGGAGAGATCTCATTTGACTCATGTTTCTAGGTTCCCCCATCTCCATTACTACTTTGAATTTTGTGGGGTCCACCTCTATTCCTTTTGCTGAAACTATGTACCCTAGTAATTTGTTGGATTGTACCCCAAAGGCACACTTTTTTGGATTTAATCCCACTTTGAATTGTTCTAGCCTTGTGAAAATTTTCTCTAAAATTGGCAAATGTTCTTTCCTTGAATTAGGTTTAGCTAGGATATCATCCACATAATCCTCTAAGAATTTGTGCATCATGTCATGGAATATAGTGGTCATAGTTCTTTGGTATGTCTCTCTTGCATTTTTAAGACTAAAGGGCATAACATTCCAACAAAATGTTCCCCAAAAATATGTAAAAGTTGTCTTATCTCGATCCTTGAGTGTAATTTTTATTTGATTGTACCCACTAAATCCATCCATAAGAGAGAACATAGAGCGATCCACTGCCAAATCCACTATTGAATCTATGCTTGGTAAGGGGAAATCATCCTTTGGGCATGCTAGATTGAGATATTGAAAATCTGTGCAAATTCTGATTGATTTATCTAGTTTTGAAATAGGTACAACATTGTAGATCCACTCATAATAATAAATAACTCTAATGAAACCCACTTTTAAGAACTTCTCCAGTTCAACTTTGACAAGTAGTGCAAGATGCAGGTGCATTTTACTCAACTTTTTCTTGATAGGTTTGATTCCTGGTTTGATATTCAAATGATGCATAATTAGATTTGGGTCCAATCCTTGCATATCATCATAAGACCAAGAAAATTTTATTTGTCTTTCTTTTAAAAACTCCTCAAATTCTTCTCTCTCCTCTTTTGATAATGAGACTGCAAGATGTATAATTTTAGGCTTTGATATGTCCCAATGTTGATCTATTATGTTGGCTCTATCAAAATAGGTGATCTTTCTTCATAATGTTTAGGAAAAGTATCCAAACTCTCTTCCTTAGGTGCCACAATTAGGTTTTCACCTTTGGAAATGTCTTTTATTTCTTTCTCTTTTTGGTCTAGTACTGCCACATTGTGGTTTTCACCACTAGACTCTTTCATTTTTTTAATTTTTTAATTTTTTTCTTTTATTTCTTAACTAAAATATTGAATACTTTCCCTCATCATTTCTCCTTGATATAATTCATTGGTTGAAGAGGTTTCAACTGCGTTTAGGTATAAGGCCAAAGAATTGTCTTTTGGCTCTATGGAATCCCATTCAATGAGTTTCAGGTATACAAGAGATAAAGTTTCATTGGATAGGTTCAAGTTGTCAAGGTTTAGGGACATGACTTAATTTGATAGTTCAAACATTGTATCGCTTAAGTCTATGAAATGTGCTTTTTCTAGGTGTTCCATAGAACTTGGATCAAAATCTCCCTCACTAGAGTCCTCTTGGGTTTATTGAGGATACAAATCTCATGGGTTAAACCTATCACTAGATTCTTCAATTGTTGGTAACCATGAGGGTACATAGGGTTCTCCTATCTATTGAGACCTTTTTGCTTCTTGACTTAGAGTAGGCTCTTGGGTAGAAACTAACCCTTGGTTAGAGCTTGAAGCTTGGTTTGAAATTAACCCTTGATTTGACTCTTGTCTTTTACCTAGGTTAAACATAGGAGAATAAGTATGGATAAAATCCACCTCTTTGTCTTGACAAGATTCACTAGATAAATAATCCCATTCCCATACATTAGAATCTTCATCACTTTGGGAATTCAATTGTAATATTTGATCATAGAATTGGGGATGATTCTTTTGAGTATATCCTAGCTCAAGATATCCTAATCTTGATTTTTCTTTTCTATCTCTCCAAGTCATTTCTATAGGTTCCATCAATCCTTCATTTCTATTTCCCAAGGGTCCTCTTCCTTTGTATCCCATCTTTTGCATGATTTTGAAACCTTTTCCATATTTGTGTGTGGGAATACTAATGTTTTGAATCCTTTTTTCATTAGAATTTGATTCACCTTCTTCTTTATAGAGCCACTTTAGGATTTCATTGTCATCTTCTTCCATAGATGAAGAAGTGCTAGCTCTTACAAAATGGTCATTATATTTTTGAGGAGGATTGGAGCTATAAGGTTTACCATGAGAGAGAGAGAGAGAGAGAGAGAGAGAGAGAGAGAGAGAGAGAGAGAGAGAGAGAGAGAGAGAGAGAGAGAGAGAGAGGGAGAGAGAGAGAGATGCAATGCAACCTTATTTTCATATTCATCTTAGTGACATTCAATCACTTTTAGAAAATGTGTCAAAAGTGTCAACATGTAATACAAGCAATATAAGTTGTTTGTTGTTGTTGACAAATGTCATTATTAAGGACAATAATATTTTTTTTGTGGGGCAAGGGTAGGAAAATAATGGAGGGTGTTAAATCTTGGTTTTTACTGACAATGTTTTGTTTCATGATAGTCTTTCACCTAACTTTACTTCTATTTTGTTCCTATTTGGTTTTCAGACTTGACTAATTTCAAGATTTAGTAGCAACTTGTTGCTCCTCTATTGCTCTTATTGACAATAAGGTCCTCAAATATGTGAAAGCTCTTGGTTTTATCAAATATTAAAAAATCACATTGCCTTAAAACCCCATGGACAATTGTGTGTGTGAAAATTGTACCTGATCTGTAGACACAACACTCAGTAAAACATTAGAGGTTAGTGATAATCAAAATCGTGCAAAATTGAAAGCTATCTAACCAAGCGATTTACTGCCTTCTAGTAGGTGCAAGATTAATGTTCTCAAATTGTAATCGAGATCAGTGACCTAGACGACACCTAAATGAAGGATTTGAATGCAAAAGATGGATATGAAATTGAATGCAATTAATCTATATTTTTGATATTTTCTATGCAATAAGAATGATAAACTGATATGCTATGAATGCTATTGAAAATTGATATGAAATGAATGCTAAATGATCTAACAATGAAGATTCTAACAATGATATGAAAACTATGAAATTCTATGCTAAGATAAAAAAGCTATGCAATTGAAATTGATCTCACAAAGCTTTGAATTCGCAAGTTGATTCCTCAGCCTCCAATTCTCCAGTGTGATTGTGCAAAATATGAGATGAATTATGAAGAGCTGAGCCTTGTTTTTATAGAAATCCAAGGCTTTGGAGGTGCATGAGAAAAAGCCATAAATCACTCAAATAACTCAACTTGATTTTTGAGTTATTTTTAAATAAAGATAATTAAGTCACAAAAATCATGCAAAAGCACAGTTCAACTTTAATTAGAAGTTTAGATCAACTTTAAAACTCGAAAAGATGTTGAGTTTCAAAAAGCTAACAACTTGCATTGATTTTCCAATTTTGAGTTTAACTGGTCCTTGAATGTGCACATGGATAATTATGATTTAATAAATAAATAAAGTGATTTATTCTCAACTTAACTGCTTTTTGAAATAAAATAATTAATTTATGGGTTAATTAACTATTTTAACAAACTTTTATTAAAAATTATATTATTAAATAATGACAACATGCTTTAATTAATTAAATAAGAATTTAATCAATTATTCATAGGAATTTTGATTTATTGTCAAAATTAAATAATACAATTAATAATAGATATAATTAAATTTAATTAAACAATTAAGTGGCAAGATATTAAATCTAATTAATTAAATATGCAAAATATTCAATTAATCAAGCTATAGGATAAATGTGATTTATTGCCAAATAATTATAAAATTAAAGATAATTATGATGATTAGGAATATTACTAGGAATATTCCCCGGTGCACAATTTAAGATAATCAATTATGATTCGATGATGTTTAGATGTGCCTTAGATTAGGACTTTGATGTCGATTTCATTAGATTTGTCGATGTAGGAGGTTAATGAACTTATAGCCCATTTTTGGGGTATTACATTTTGCCCCTCTTTGAATTACTGTGCGAAGCGCAGTGGTTCAAAGATAGTCTGTGTTTGATAAAGATATGAAACTGATTCAAAAGATAAACCGATCTCAAGATAGAAACCGATTGAGAGATATTGAGATAGGAGGTCCTGAATGACCAAAGATAATGTTCACTGTAGCAGCAATGAACCTATGATTGCGAAAAAAGTGTCAAAATGCCTGATTCCAAACCTTAGGATTGCAAAGAAGTGAGTGACCCGTTCTAGACTCGATTGTCTTAGCAGAACTAGCAAGTATCACATCTGAATCCTTCAGTTGCCGAAGAACCAAGGAAAGAACACTACAAAAACTGATACGGATTACAAGATTAAGAGAATACCAGATTGATATGGATCGATGAATCTGATATGCCCCAAGTGATGATAGATTTTCCCTGAGCGATGAGGACTTTTTGATGAATCAACAACTAGACGTGATTGTTTGTCTTGATCACTGATGAAAGATATTGATAGATTTGATCGATAGAACTTGATTTACAGACTTTGAATGATGTGCAATACCATGCCCCCTTCAGGATTAAAATTGAAATCTGACAAGAAAAGTCAGTGTTGAGAGTTTAGAAGCATGTTAATTGATTTGAGAAGTGGTTAAACACATTCGAGAATGCATTCTACATCGTTTAGAGGTCCTGGAGACTAAGTTTGACTAGGCTTCACCATGAGTTGACCATGGGTGACCAAGTTGAAATTTTGATAGTTTGATGAAAGCTAATCAGTTAAGTTGAATTCTGGATTTCTGTGAAGATTGAAGGTCGAATATGCAAGTAGTGAATAATATGAATGATCTCAGATTTGAATTTTGATCCCAAAAAAGCATTCTACTTGCTGCTTCGTTGGAAGAACCTTCGTGTGAGATTCAGCTCTTGTTAGATTTGAAGAATTGATATGAAGAATTGTTTAAGCTTTGAAGTTCGTTTAGCCATTGTGAGATCATGCAACATGCAAAATGCAAAGAGACATGCAAAATGAAATGCAACCTAAGACCTAGGACCTAGTCACTGATCATATGTCGATTTGTTATCATCATTGAACTTTTAGGTAACCAGATAAATCAATACAATGCCCACTAGCCATGAAACTATAGACATATGAATATCGATTTGTATGCGCAAGAATCAATACAACACCCATTGGTTATACGACCATGGACATATGAATATTGATTTGTTTTCGGAATGTTGGATTAGATATAAGCACCAAGGCACAAACGCCAGGATGACCTGAATATCATGTCCATTTTGATATAGCAATTTGCACAAGCATCAAAACATAAATGTCATGATGACTTGAGTACGCCTTGCGTTTAACATACACATCAAACAATCAAAAGATCATTCTAAATCCAGTGTGAATTACCCGTAGTGACCCTTTATCGTTCACCTCCTTAGGCAAGATCGTGTTTCACAGTAGGAGAAAGAATTTACTCAAAAAGACAATAGTTAGATCAAACTTTCTTGAATTGTCTGGGTATCAATGGTCGAGGTACACATGGCCATCTAATTCGAGATAGAGGCTCTTATAGTCGGACACTATTTCAATCCAGAATTTCCAAAGTTGTTAGATTTTCACATACAAGAAGAAGACAAAGAAAAAATTATGCACCCAGTCATCACCCTCTAAATCCTGTAAAGGACATCATCGAAGAGCTCAAAGGGACACAATATGCAAAAATCTCAATGCGGATCAGCAAGCATACAAGGAGATAAAAGCATGAAAAGCACAAATTATTTTCAGTTGAGTTTTGATGTTTGATTGTTGTAGATGCAAAATCCTTTCTGGAGACGAGACTGACTGACTGACTCAACTGGAAGCTTCAAAGGACTCTAACTGGATAGGAAATGTCTAAGATACATGGGAGACCATAAGATATGACATTGATTGCCCCCAAATTTGAACATTGATAGGATACAGACGCTTGAGCTAATTGGCGTACAGACTGACTTATTGAAACCAGGATATGCAGAAACAAACCGGGAGATATGTACAAACTAAAGCAAGACTGAAAGTTGGGAAAGACCAAGATTGTGTTGATAGATGGAGCATTTTGGAACAAGTGGCACCCGTTTGCCAGGTTTTCACCATCTTGGTAGAGATTCTATTTTTGCTACCAAGGCGCCTGTTTCCAGGTTTTCACCAAGGCACTTTTTCTTTTTTTCATTTTTTTTGTATTTTTCATTTTTTCAATTTTTTTGTACTTTTGATATTTTTTGATATTTTTTGTGAATCATCAAGGTGCCTATTGCTAGGTTTTCACCAAGATGTTCATTTTTTCAGGACTTTTTCAGATTTTTAAGATTTTTTTCAAGACATTTACCAAGCACTGAATGCCTTAGGTGTAGAATTTCTTCAGATGGAGAATGTTGATTGGTTCTCGGAGCTGTTCTCCTTCAGTCGTTGAGAGTTGATAGGCACCAGAGCCAAAAGTAGCAGTGATGACAAAGGGACCCAGCCAGTTGGGTTCAAACTTCCCCTTGCGTTCTCGATGGGATTGATTTTTAGGATTTTCTCTCAAGACTAGATCACCAATCTGGAATTCTCTGTGTCTGACTTTCTTGTTGTAGCCTCTAGACATTCTCTTCTGATATACTCTGAGATGATCATACGCTGCTTGTCTGCGCTCATCTAGTAGTTCCAGTTCTTGTAACCTAGACACTCTGTAGTCATCGTCGGTGACAAGTCCATGCATTCTGATTTTGAGTGATGGGATTTCAACCTCAATAGGTAGTACCGCTTCAGACCCATAAACTAAAGCGAAAGGTGTAGCCCCTGTAGGTGTTCTGATACTAGTTCTGTATGCCTAGAGAGCTGGATTGATCATGAGATGCCAGTCTCTTCCTATTTTATTCACTATTCTGTGCAAGATTTTCAAGAGATTTTTGTTTGAAGCTTCAGCTTGTCCATTCCCTTGAGGATAGTAGATAGATGACCAATGTTGAGTAATCTTGAATTTGGCACATAAGTCATCTAGGTCCTTGTTTTTGAATTGTCCCCCATTGTCTATGACTATGGAATGAGGGATCCCATATCTGCAAATGATGTAGTTCAGGATGAACATAGAGATCTGTTTCCCCGTTGCTTGTGTTAGAGGAACTGCTTCTACCCATTTTGTAAAATAATCTGTAGCTGTGATGATATGGGTATGTCCATTAGAAGAGTGCGGATGGATAGTGCCTATGAGATCAAATGCCCATTGTTGAAAAGGCCATTGTGTAGTAAAGGGAATTAGATCTCTCCCTGGAGCATGAATCAAGTTGCCATGTACTTGACACTGTTGACAGTTTTTAGCAAATTTAATAGCCTCTTTCTCCATTTCAGGCCAATAGTACCCAGCCCTAATAAGTTTTCAAGCTAACATTAAACCGTTCGAGTGTGACCCACATATACCCTCGTGGACTTCCTCTAATGCACGTTGAGACTCTTCCCGTTCTAAACATCTAAGTAGTGTACCATCTAGACCTCGTTTGTACAGATCATTACCAATGATGACATATCAGGATGTGGATCGGGTAAGGTTTCGTTTCTCAAAACGGTTAAAGGATTCAGGGATGATTTGATCGTGGAGATAGGAGAACAGATTTTTGTAGCGAGATGAGTCATAACCTACAACAGTGCAGATCATGCGGGTTTCAGGGGAGTCATATGTAGGATAGGATAGGGCTTCCACCAGGAACTCGTAGCGTAGTTCATGTTCGGGCTGCTGTAAGAGAGTAGATAATGTCGCCATTGCATTGGCAACCTTATTCTCCATTCTAGGTATTTGCTCAAATGTGATAGATATGAAATATTTCTTTAAATCATCTACCATTCTCTTGTAAGGAATGAGCTTTTCATCTTTGGTTTGGTACACATTATTGACTTCGTGGATAACTAGTTGTGAGTCTCCATGGATGTGCATCTCTGTAACTCTCCACTGTATTGCCATTTTCATACCATTGAGAAGTGCCTCATATTCAGCAATATTGTTTGTGCAAGGAAACTTTAGTCTAAATGCTTTGGGTATCGAGTATCCTTGAGGAGTGATGAACAATATGCCTGCTTCAGATCCATTCTGTGTGTAGGAGCCATCAAAGAATAACCGCCATACTCTAGAAGAGAGGTGCATGATAGAGGAATCAGGAAATTCCATTTGCATGGGTGTATCATCAAACATGGGTGCATCTGCTAGTTGATCAGCAATAACTTGACCTTTTATTGCTTTTCTTTCAACATATTCAATGTCAAATTTGCTTAGAAGCATGACCCATTTAGCTAGTCTACCGGTGAGGGAAGCTTTGCTTAGGAGATATTTCAGTGGATCAATTTTAGCTACCAAATGATTGGTATGAGCTAACATGTAGTGTCTCAGTTTCTGTGATGCAAAGATCACAGTGAGACAAGCTTTCTCAATCATAGAATAGTTCTTTTCATACGCCACCAATGTTCTGCTTATATAGTAGATGGCCCTTTCCTTCTTGTTCTCATCATGCTGTGCTAGTAATGCCCCCAGTGATGTATCTGTTGTGGAGAAATATAATATTAATGGCTTCCCATGAATAGGAGGCATTAGGATAGGAGGATTCGAGAGATAATTCTTGATATGATCAAAATTCTTTGCACAGTCTTCATTCCATGAAAAGGTCACACCTTTATGTAATGTCTTTGTGAAAGGTTGTGATATGTCAGCTAATTGTGATATGAATCTTCTGATGGACTGTACTCTCCCTTGCAAAGTTCGCATTTGACTGATATTCTTGGGAGGTTGCATCTTTATGATAGCTTTCACCTTAGCTGGATTGACCTCAATGCCTTTCTTTGAAACTATGTATCCTAAGAGCTTTCCAGAAGTGACACCAAAAGCACACTTCTTAGGATTTAGTCAGAGACTAAACTGTTCCATTCTATCTAGGATCATGCTCAAGTCTGTTAGATGTTCAGTTCTAATCATGGATTTTGCCAAGGTATCATCCACGTAATCCTCCATTGTTTTATGCATCATATCATGAAAAATAGATGTCATTGCTCTTTGATATGTAGCTCCAGCATTTTTGAGTCCGAATGGCATAACATTCCAACAGAAGGTTCCCCACGCACATGTAAATGTAGTTTTCTCTTGGTCTTCTGGAGCAATTTTGATTTGGTTGTATCCAAAAAAACCATCCATAAGGGAATACATTTCATAGCCCGCAGTCATGTCCACTATCATATCAATGTTAGGTAGTGGAAAGTCATCCTTAGGGCATGCTCTGTTCACATCTCTAAAGTCCGTGCACACTCTAATTGAACCATCTAGTTTTGAAACAGGTACAATGTTAGAGATCCACTCAGCATAGTCTATGACACGGATGAATCCAGCTTTGAGGAGTTTTTCTAGTTCTTCTTTGACTAAGAGTGCCACATGAGGATGCATCTTTCTCAATTTCTGTTTGACTGGTTTTACCCCAAGAGCAATAGATAGATGGTGCATAATGAGATTGGGATCCAATCCTGGCATATCTGAATATTTCCATGCAAAATTGATCTTTTTTTCTGATAAGAATCCAGTGAATTTCTATTTCTCTTCTTCTGATAGAGATTGTGCTACATGTACCAATTGTGGTTCCTCTGTTGTACCCAAATTGATGGATTGAGTGGGCTCAATCAGAACTGGAGATCTATCCTGTAAATGACTTGGAAGGACATCAAATATCTCATCCGTAGGTGCCTCAGAGAGGTTTTCACCTTCAGATACATCTTTTCTTTTTACTTTTGTCGGTTCTGAGACTACCACAAAATGGTTTTCACCCTCAGAACTCTTTTTCTTTTTCTTTTTACTCTTATTTTTTTGACTAAGATATTTGATGTCCGACTCGGTCATGCTGACACTCGGTTCATTGATGGAAGTACTCATAGGATCAACTGCATTGAGGTAGCAGGCAAGGGCATGGTCATTCGGGAAGGTATAAATATCATGGTTTGGGTTCGTGGAAGTTTGGTCGATAAGATCAGGGCATTGGATAGTCAAAGTGGGAAAGGCTTGGGATATGGTGTTCACAGTCATGGATATGTCATCATTGGTCCTAACCCGATGCTCAAGTTCAAAGGTGATATTACAGCTCAAAATGTTCAATTCTTGAATAGGCTCAACATCATCATGGGAGTCCTCTTCAACCATAGGTGGATCAGACACGTTAAGTTCATTGTTTTGCTCTAGACCTACGTTGGGTTGAGATACATATTGGTGAATAACATCAATATATTTCTCCGTTATAAGCTCATCTTCTTCTGGAATGGCACCCCATTCATAGTCATTTGACTCAGCTTCTGATTCAGGATCTCTAGGAAATCTTAGAAAATGTGTGAAATCAGGATGAATACCCCAAGAAGGATTACCCTCAGTCTCTGACTTGAATTCATATTCATGGGAATCAGTGTCAGAATAACTACCCCCTTCTTCTTGATCAGTTTGATTGCCTTCGAGATTAGCCATCTCTTGTGCTACAGTAGGTTCTTGTGTTTCTACTACATTAATTCTTCTGATAGGATCATCTTTATCATCAAGAAGATCTTTGATCTCTTTAGGCAATTTTTCATAGGGGATAAGCTCAGAGCTATTTGAATCATCATTAGAGGGTTCTGTTTCTTCTTTCTTAAGAAGGGGTTCTCCTGGTGCAATTTGTTCTATGACATGAGAACAACCACCTTTGAGATGATAGGGTTTCTTCTTAAACCCTAAGCCACCAGTATCTTTGTTGGCTCTACCAATATGTGAAATGGGTGTCACAAGACCCTTTCCTCTGATTCCTAGAGGTCCTTGACCGGAATATCCCATCTTGGCTATCAAGTTGTTTCCTAGACCATATGAATTAGAAGGGATTGTAGGTGCTATAGATTCACTAGGTTGAACAATTTTAGATTCAGAATCCTCTTTATATAGCCATGCCAGCATAGCTTCATCCTCTTCAAATTCTTGTTTGGATACTTGCTCCGCCACAAAATTTCTTTTTTATGCTTCCATAGGTTCCTTAGGTTCTGATTTAGACTACTTCAAGGATTGTCCATATGACTTAGGTGTGATTGGGAGAGATGTCAGAGACAAGACTGGCTCTATAATGTATTCTCCCATCCCATTTTCTTTGATATTGATCTCTTTAGCAATGTCGTCCATCTTAGATGTGGAAGCCACATTTTGTTGCTTGATGGAAGATTCTCTATTATTGGGAACAAGCTTATCGGCACTTTCCTTCAATGTATTGCAAGTTGTACTCATATCTGCTGGGATAGTAACCTCCACTCCTTCATAGGGAAATTTCAAGCATTGATGGTACGTAGAAGGAATAGCTTGCATTTCATGTATCCAGGGTCTCCCTAGAAGGATATTGTAAGCCAATGGGAGATCAAGCACCTGACATGTGGTATCTTTGATGACCGGACCCACTCGGATAGGTAAGACAATGGTGCTTTTAGAAGCTCTTTCTTGTTCATCATAGGCTTTTATGGTGATCTTCTTTCAAGGATCAATAGCCATCTCTGAGAATCCCAACTGTGTGATTAAGTTGTAAGAACAAATGTTGAGGCCTGTGCCCCCATCTATCAACACACGTTTGACTCGACGGTTCTGGATCAAGACTTCTATGTGCAAGGGCTGATTATGTGGGTGACTTAGGGAGTTGTCATCTTCCTCTGAAAAGGAGATATATTGCGGAGACGTTAGATGACCAACCATAGTCTGGAACCTGTCTAGATCTAGATCATCAGGAACATTAGAGCCGAGCAAAGCTTTGTCTAGGATATCTCTGTGAGCTGGAGATATTCGAAGTAACTCAAACATAGAGATTTTGGCATTGGTATGCTGGAGTTGTTGGACGATGCTGTAAGATGTAGGTCTTGTATCCTTTGGATTGAAAGATTTCGAGGTAGCCTTCTGTTTAGAAGCAGATGTGAGATTGAAAGGTATCTTAGGGACATTAGATGAACTTGGTGTTTGTCCTTTCAGATGAGCCTGAGCTTGTGATCTGGTATCCGCATTAGCTGAGGAATGATTTCTATCTCTTCATACAATCGTGATGACATTGCATCTCTTAGAGAGATATGGTTCAACCATATTGATGACAACATTGTTTCCAGGGTAGGCAAAGTTGACGTTTGCCCCCATGTTAGCCTGAGAAGTGGAAACTCCCTTGCCATGTTGTGGAAACAGTTCTGTAAATGTTGTGTGATCATTATTGCTAGTAGGATTATCGATCGTGATGTCCCCTTGATCTATCAAGTCTTGAATGGTATGCTTCAAGTGGAAGCATCCATTAGTTCTGTGGCCTTTAGTCCGATGGAAAGCACAGAATGCATTATCTTTCCACCAATATGGTTTTGGATCTGGATCAGGGTTTCGGATTGGTGGTAAAGAGATCATGTTATCAGCTATCAGGGTTCTCAGGGCAGATTCCAAAGATTCTCCCAGGGGAGTAAACTTTCATTTATTATCCCATTGTTTAAATGGCTTCTTTGGAGATGGTTCAGCAAATTTTTGCTCTGAAGCTTCAATGGCTTTGGTGGCAAGGGTGAGATTGTAGGCTGGTGCCTTTGATGGGGTGTGGATAGTTTCAACAACACCATCAGAGACGATACCTTTGTTTCTATTCCAGCTCTTGTTTTTATCTTTTGAGCTAGATCCAGATTCAGACTTGTCCTTTTAAAGTGTGATTTCTCCTTTCTTGACAAGTACTTTCTCAATCTTGATTGCATTATCCACCATTTTATCATAAGATACATGATCTTGCATTTGTAATGGACAATTGAGCTCTGGAACAAGGTTATTGATAAAGATTTCAAGTTTCTCCATTTCGGGAATTTGTCTAGCATATAGAGAGAACTTCTTTCGCCACCTTTTGAGAAAAGTTAGGAATGATTCCCCTGGATATTGCTTGAGGTTATAGATATCGATCATGGTAATCAGATGTTGAATATTGTAGGAATATTATTGATAAAACAATTTAATCAATTCCTCAAAAGTTTTGATCGTAGAAGGTAATCTTGAAAACCACTGAATGGATGCTCCTCCCAAGGATCTAGGAAAAAGAAGCATCAGATAAGTTGGTTCATGCATGAATTCCATGGATTGCGTATAGAACTCTCTGACATGATCTTGAGGATCAGAGTGTCCGTCATATTTGTCATACTTTGGAATCTCCACTCTTTTTGGGAATGGTGGCATATACAAGTTTTTGTCGAACGGGAAAGGACATAGGGCCTCCATGGAGAACTCCTTGGGTTCCTTCTCCTTCTTAAGATTGTTAAATTCAACTTGTATAGCATGCATCTATTTTGTCATAGCTGTGAGTGGAGTTTCTTCCTCATATGTGATTATATCATCAACGTTAAAGTTGGGAGGAAGCTTAGCCCCTTCCTGGGCTAATTGTAAAAAGTATGCCTCTCTATCCACTTTCAAGAAATGCCTCATCATTCTCTTGAATTCATCGTCATTCTGACATCGATGGATTTCAGAGGGGGTAGGTTCTTGGTCGGCATTATGTTGAGAATGGTGTCCTTGGGACCCTCCTCCTAGAGAACCATGGTTTGTCCCTGCTTGAGACATGGTAGGAGTTTTTGGGCTCCTTGGAATAGATTGAGGAGGAGTTGTCTGGTTACCTCTGTGAGTTGATAGAGGAGGTATGTAACCAGTTTTCAATCGAAAGTTACCGAGACCGTCGTCTTCGTAGATACCTGACTTGATGAGTTGTTCAAGAGTTGGACCTGGGGTATTGGTCAAAAGTAAGTTCTGAGATTTTTCTTATGATTTCTTGTGTGAAGAAGCTTTGGTCTCCACCATTAACTTTGAATGAAACAGAAGAAAAGGACGAAGACAACTGAAGAACAATTTGATTCGAGAAAATTGGATGGCGCAACCTTGTCAAGATTATGATATTTTTGAAGATCTGATGAGATGTGGGTGAAGGAAACTGTGCCCTGGATGTATGGGATAGATTGCCCAAAAGATAGCGGACACGAGTTCTCAACACTTAGTCTATTTTTGAAGATTGATTGAAGATTGATAGTTATGACAAGGTTTTGACATGAGATAAAAAGGACTCAAATTGATCAAACAGAAGACTAGATCGGATTCAAAAGATCAAACTCAGAAAATGGTAGAATGCTCAATAGCTACTGCTCTGTTCCTGACACAATGATATTTTTGACAGATTCTGGAACTAGGCTGGAAACATTGGATATCTTGCAATTTGACAATTTCTGACAACTCTCTCAAATTTTTCCAAATGACACTCTGCAGACTCGTACGACATTGGGTAGTCTATGAAATGACAGTTGCTAAACTCGTACGACAGTTGGGTAGAAATGAAACAACAGTTGTAAAACTCGTAGGACAGTTGGGTAGCAATGAAACGACAGTTGTAAATATCATACGACAGTTGCTAACAGGATTTTGACTTTCTTGAATTTGCTGGTTTGAAAACTCGTACGACACTGGGTTCTCAATCGTACGACAGATGGGCAATACTGAAATGACACTTGACAAAACTCATATGACTTTTGACTTTCTGAAATGACTTTTGACTCCAAATAGAATTTATGTCAATTTTTGCAAAATTTAAGGTCTTCAGTTCTGGATTGTTTGCAAATTGTATTGTCCAGATTTTGAAGGTTATACTAGATTTGATCTTTTTAATAGCCAAGTAGATAAACAAGCACGCAGAATAGCAAGCAAGTGATTCCAAGCACGTCTGAAAACAATGAACAAGGGCAAAAGCAACATTGCGCATGAATAATCAAGTGACCAAATTGTGCTAATCCCTGCGAGTACTAATTGTGTATGTTCTGAAAAGTTTTGCAATAACACACATATACCTGAAGGTGAAAAATTGGCCTCTCTAGGGTTTTTAGTAATGGTTTGACTTTGCAACTTTTATGATTCAAAGGGGTGAACTCCAATCCCGGCGCACCAGGGTTTTGACATAGTCCGAGAACTTAATCTTCAAGAGCTGCTAGGGAGATCTGACAACTCAACAATGAACCATACCCGTGGAGATTTCTTCCATAAGGACATTTATATAGCGGCTGTCACTACCATGGTGAAAATGGCTATTACCGCTTGAGGTTCCGTCAACACAGTTTTCCCTATGAAGGGATCATCTGCTACAGTTAACCCTCTCTAAAGGTGACTCACAGATTTATACCACAAGGGGACTTGGCTCCAGATCCAAGGTTTTTGACACCTTTTCACTTTTAACCCAAACAAAGCAAGCAGATTAATCCGACACGCTAAGACAAAGTTTTGTTCCACCAAGGTCTGTGATATCAACTCCACGTGATCTATCAACCTCTTCGGGGAGAGAATGTATCAATCAATAAGAGAAGACGCACTAACCAATTTTGATTCACCAAAGCTCGTGATATCAACCCTACGTGATCTATCAACCTCTCCGGAGAGAGAATGTGTCGATCAATAAGAGACGACTCACTAACCAAGTTGAATGTGAAACGCACTAAGTATCCTCCCTACCTACAAGGATTCTGTCGTCAAGAAAGATTTCTCTAGGAATCCAATCTCTCAAGAATCACGAATAGTGTTCATAGGGCCTAATTACTATGTGAGCACAGATATATTCCCGAAAGCAAATCTACCAAAAGTCTCCAAAAAGCAGAAAGAGGAACACTTAACGCTTAAAGCGAATATGAGATGAGTCCACAAGGTGGAACATTTAACACCTCACACAAGCTGAAAATGAGTCCCCAACTTAGAAAACAAGTGAGTTCCTAAAAGCACAAAAGGGTTGCCAAGTGGAACACTTAACGCTTCTGTCCTGTTGACCCCTCCCCTTTATGGCGCTGAGATTGCAACCACAGGGTGGAAATGAGGGGCCGGCGGATTAGCGAGTCCAATAACCCAAGATAGTAATCAAGATCAATCACAAGTATTCTAAGACTACTTAATGAACCCTTAAGGGATCACAACCTAGTATCAAATTATGCAAGTGTGTAGAAATAGATCAAAAGCATGAAAAGATGCACACAAGCTTGACACATGAGAGATTTATTTTAGGTCCAAATCAAAATATTTTCAGAACAAGGAGAATACCTCGTGATCCTCGCAACACGCTTAGTAGATTTTACCTGATATTTAGCAATTTTTGTTGAGCTTTACTATGCAAGCAAGCTACGAACTCTCCAATAAGCCAACAAGCAAACAAGATATGCAAGGTATATTCAACTTATGAAAACCCTAGGGTTAGATCTAAAAATCAATTGTTAGGAGCAATAATAACCAGAAATTAATCCAAATGACAACTCATATCATGCATTGAATCATATGAAAAATAAGTGTATATCCATCACAAAATTTTAATTTTTTTGCACTACATTTGACCTAGTCAACAAGATCTGATTTTTTTGATATGATTTTGGCCACAAAAATAGAAATTCAGAATAGAGACCCCTACTAAAAAATAGAGAGATTTCCAAAAATGCAAAAATTTTAGAAAAATCTCTTCATTTGTGCCCTAGAGACCCATTTTATCAAAACATACCAGTTTTTGTAAATTGACTATTTGAGCTACTAAATTGCATCCAAATTTAAAATACAAATAATAGACCCCCTATAGAATTTGAAGAGTTTTCCGAAAATATAAAAATTTTAGAAAAATATGCTGATTTGCGTCAGATATTAATTTTTTTATGAAAAATTGAAAAAAATTTATTAAAAATTCAAAAATTTTTAGAAAATTTTGAATTTTTTATCGAAGCTTCCCCGATATGTCTCCAACTTGTAAAAAAAATTTCAAACCAAAACTCCAAGCTGTTTGGGAGATAAAATTAAATCTTTGAAACTTTGGGGTTTTAGCTCCCAAAAAAAATCAAAACCAGCATGCAAAGGTGGGTTGCCCCACGGTGGGTGCCAAAAATGTGTGTGTGAAAATTGTACCTGATCTATAGACACAACACTCAGTAAAACATTAGAGGTTAGTGATAATCAAAATCGTGCAAAATTGAAAGCTATCTAACCAAGCGATTTACTGCCTTCTAGTAGGTGCGAGATTAATGTTCTCAGATTGTAATCGAGATTAGTGACCTAGATGACACCTAAATGAAGGATTTGAATGCAAAAGATGGATATGAAATTGAATGCAATTAATCTATATTTTTGATATTTTCTATGCAATAAGATTGATAAACTGATATGCTATGAATGCTATTGAAAACTGATATGAAATGAATGCTAAATGATCTAACAATGAAGATTCTAACAATGATATGAAAACTATGAAATTCTATGCTAAGATAAAAAAAACTATGCAATTGAAATTGATCTCACAAAGCTTTGAATTCGCAAGTTGATTCCTCAGCCTCCAATTCTCCAGTGTGATTGTGCAAAATATGAGATGAATTATGAAGAGCTGAGCCTTGTTTTTATAGAAATCCAAGGCTTTGGAGGTGCATGAGAAAAAGCCATAAATCACTCAAATAACTTAACTTGATTTTTGAGTTATTTTTAAATAAAGATAATTAAGTCACAAAAATCATGCAAAAGCACAGTTCAACTTGAATTAGAAGTTTAGATCAACTTTAAAACTTGAAAAGATGTTGAGTTTCAAAAAGCTAACAACTTGCATTGATTTTCCAATTTTGAGTTTAACTGGTCCTTGAATGTGCACATGGATAATTATGATTTAATAAATAAATAAAGTGATTTATTCTCAACTTAACTACTTTTTGAAATAAAATAATTAATTTATGGGTTAATTAACTATTTTACCAAACTTTTATTAAAAATTATATTATTAAATAATGACAACATGCTTTAATTAATTAAATAAGAATTTAATCAATTATTCATAGGAATTTTGATTTATTGCCAAAATTAAATAATACAATTAATAATAGATATAATTAAATTTAATTAAATAATTAAGTGGCAAGATATTAAATCTAATTAATTAAATATGCAAAATATTCAATTAATCAAGCTATAGGATAAATGTGATTTATTGCCAAATAATTATAAAATTAAAGATAATTATGATGATTAGGAATATTACTAGGAATATTCCCCGGTGCACAATTTAAGATAATCAATTATGATTCGATGATGTTTAGATGTGCCTTAGATTAGGACTTTGATGTCGATTTCATTCGATTTGTCGATGTAGGAGGTTAATGAACTTATAGCCCATTTTTGGGGTATTTCAACAATAAGACAAACACAATGATGTTATTGCCATCAACCAATTTAATCATACTTAGATTGTAGGATCTCCAAGACAAAATTAGCTGAAGATATAATGATTCTATCTGAGAGGAAAATAAATTGGTTGTTGAAGTCTTCTCCATATTGACAGGTCACATTTACTTCCACTATGTTCAAACCTAAAAAAATTCTCACTTGGCTCTTCTTTATTGCTCCTATGCATGATGGATGTACTATTTATATGACATCTTAAGACTATATTTGTTTAAACTTTTAAGAAAGAAGCAAATGAGCTTAAAGAAGTTGTCTTTAAAACTAAAATAAATAATGTCCTTGTCTTCTAAAACTTAAGGTAATTAAATAGTGCATATCGAGGATTTCCAATCTTCTAAACCTACAACCAACTATGTTGACTTGAACTTAGATGGTGCCACCACGGTGGAATAGAGAAATCATTTTGTCTATAATATCTCCAATTGGGGTCCTTATGTTCTAGAAATTTTTAATAAGATTGGGTGAGACTTGGAAAAATAAACTAGGAGAGCAAGTCTATATCTATACTAGCATACATAGCATTAGAGCAAATTGAGGTAGCACCCAAAAGTATAAGAGCAATAGCAAACTGAGGTACAAACAAAATATTTGAGAACAACAACAAAATAGCTCTAATCCACTTTGTGAAATTGTACTATTGTAAATAAACCCTACTCAACCATTACTAATAACAACACATCAAAACATATGCTATTGAAATTGACGCGAAGATTGAATGCAAACTACATACTTGTTTGTGTGTGAGCTTTCTCCAATTCCTAATCTCTGGTGCTTGAAAACAACCTGTGTGCAATATTTATGCAAGGTTTGGGTAGTGACTAAGGGTGGTGGTTGAAGGTGACGAGGGGTACAATGTGGCACTAGTTCTTCCTATTTTTTCTGCACAGTAAGGAATCCAAATTATTGCATCCAAGGATTCACACAACCAGTTCCCTAGGTTTGTGCAATTTATCTAAAATGTTCAACCACATTTGGAGGACGAGATGACATATTTTTTGAATAGATTGTCACAAAACCCATACATATAGCAATTTTCATGAGATTATTTTTTCCAATCTTAGATATTATTTTAAGTTTGCATTAAGAGGTTTGCACATTTAATAAAGATGTTTCCTGCATATTTATGGTAGTAAATATGTCCTGTTTTTGATATTTATGACAGTTTAAAAGCGTGAAACACGATTTTCTAGTCAAATGTAGAAAGTAAAGTCAACAATATAAAGCCTATTAGCTAAAAATATAAAAATAATAATGTGCAACTAATTTAATTGCATATTAAGATAAATAAAAAATAATTTTATTTGACAACAAAATTTGGAAAAGTTATTTAAAAAATCATTAAAAAATGACCTATACATTAATCATGAGACTCGCTGGAAGTTTTTTCATAGTTATTAACTAGGTAAAACTTAAAAATTTCTAGAGCAACTCCCTCAAAATGGGCAGTGCGGGGGGCCCTTATTAATTTCTTAAAAACTTTTTATCAAAATTCCTTTTCCACGTATTAAAAAGCAATAGATTTCGTACTTGAGAAAATTTGAAAGACAGATTTAACATTTAACCACAAAAGTGTGGAGAGGCGCGAAGGGCCCGATAATCTTGCTGAGTTGTAGATGAAGAAACAAAAACAAAACACTATGATGATAGCCAAATAATAGAAAGAAGAAAACCAATTATTTGTCCAATATTCTGAACAGACAGGCAAAGGCATTTTCAATTACAGTCCTTCCTAGGCGCATTCCTTCCATGCTTCTCCCAACAACCATATATGCTCTCTTTGTCGCCTTATAATTGAGGCCGATCTTCTCTTTCATTGCTTACATTTCCTCCGATTTTCGCCTACATTTGAAGATCTGTTTTAGGTGACGCATTGCTTCACATATCTGCATTTTAAAGTGGATTTTCCTGCTTTACAAGGGCGGGATTCGATCCAGGGACGTGTCAGAAGATCTGGTGTTTCGGGAATAAGGTGCATTCTTGTTTTTCCTTGACCTGATTTTATTATTTTTGTTTCTGAGAAATTTAGTGGGTTGTATTGTTTTTTTCCCCCTCTTAGTATGGTTATCTTGAAAGGAAATTGCAGGAGTAGGAGAAATAGGGTTTGTGTCCGTTTGTCGTAGTAGGTGTTGGTCTCCTGCTTTCACCGTTTTAGTACCTTTAGAGCATTGCCTTCTAGAATCTAGTTGCCTGCTTTGGTTACAGTGAGACAGGCTTGCCATTTTTTGTTTGTTATTATATACTTCGAATCGTTGGGGGTATGCACGACATTTTATTTCCTACTTGAAAACTATCGAATGCCATGCAGCGGGAGTTTCAGTAAATGAATAATTGTTTAGCCCATGATTATCAGGGAACAATGCTGGTCACGATGGAATGTAGTTTCCAGATCACCCAGTCTTGTTTTTTTGTTTCGAAGGAAACCTGTAATGAGAAGGCATAATTTTTTTCATTGAGTGTAAAGCTAGGAAGGGATAGTGAACGCTTTTTATAAGAATTGTAGAATGAACTTCTTTTGTTATTTACGAAATGGAGGGGAATAAGCAGGAAGAATGGTTGAGAGATTTGAAATTGAAAGAGGGGTGTAGAAAGATGTTTGGCTTGGATTGGCATTGGTATGCCACAGCCTGAGTGTGTGATTTTTTTTATTAGAAAACCTGTAGACATGATATTTATTATTATCGGTGGATAGTTTCGAAGTTTGCTACGATTTGATTGTGTTTATGTATGTATGTTCTGAAGTTCGCGTTATCTTAGTATGTCTGTTGTGCTACAATATAACTCAGTTCACCACACATGAACAAATTGTTTAATTTGAATTCTTCATTGGATTGCTTATTGAATGCCTGGCTGTTTCTGCGCTGTTGGTTATTCTGCCTGGGCTGCACCTGTATAGAAAGTATCGAAGACACATCTATCAAAATTCTATGGTCGTTTGGACCAAAAATATTCGAAATTTGAAATGTCATGAATTTACTCTTTGGAAAGTAGGATCCCTGTTAATATAGTGCGTTTTCATTATCTTTGAAACAATGGGGTTGAAGCAGCCGAGCACTAGTACTCAATGAAGTTATCTTCCCCTCTTGTGAAACTGCAAATAAAAGAAGTTGTAGAGCAAAAAATTCTGACACTCAATTTCAACTTATATCATTTCATTTAATGTTACGCTCTCCCACTTGATTATCTGATTCAGAATGAGTTGTTGATGTATTTCCTGATCTATTTATAGCAATTCATGTGAAAAATCAGAATGAGTTGTTGATGTATTTCCTGATCTATTTATAGTAATTCATGTGAAAAATTCCCAGGTAACTACAGTATCAGTTTTCTATGTCTCATAAATCATGCCAAGGGACCAAATTTTTACATAAGGATCTCTATCCTTCAACTACGGACTTTAACACAGAAAACCAACAAAATATTTGAAGCAACATATAAAAGTGCTGATTAGGTTCCACGCATTTCCCAAACTTTATGGACTAGAACAAATAGGTAGAAACTTCTTTCTGAGATTTTTGTATTATTTTAACTTTTAAACACATAATGGCATGGAAAAGAAAGATTGTATGCATTATAAGCTGAAGCCTGCCGGAGACAACAGTTCTCAATTTCCAAGTTTGCATGTAGCAAGCAGGTTTCTAAATATTAAAATTATCATAGTTTACCAGATTGCATCCCGTTGAAGGGATTGAATCAAAATTTGGTTGTGAGAACTAAGGCAACCTGAGTCTAACAATTAGGAAAAAGAAAAGAATTAGAAATCCCTTGTTTCAACGTCCATGGATGAATAAAATAGCATAAGGGGACCCAAAATACCTAGATTTGATAGATGTTGTAACATAATAGATTTAAAGAATTGACTATTAACTTGAAATATAACAACAAATTTCTTGAAAGAGTAGTGTAGCAGATGAAAACTTTGGGCCACAACCAAATAGCGATGCATATCAGGAGAGGGATCCTTTCAATCTCATGATATGCCTTAAGTTTTTTCTAAAACAATTTGGTACATTCAGTGGCTTACCGGGCTTACATAATATTTTCAAGGTTGCATCTTCCCCAGTGAAGCTGGTTTGCTCTGTCCTGATCACTCTGATGATGCTTTTTCAAGTTCTCAATTAGTACCTTGACAACAATCTTGTTAGCCTCATTCAACAATGTAATAGTACGTGATGCAAGAGCTTCCCTGGCCTATTTGCAATCCTGTATCAACCAAAAAATTCTATCTTCTTTTCTTTGTTTTCCTCTGTTCTGTAGGCTTCTCTCTGTCTGACTCAAGAAAGAGTTTACACTTACCATGCATTTCATCTAATTTATGCATTAGCAGTGTGACCTATGTTAGGTTCAGCATTTGTTGGGACCTCTACAAGATCTGCTTCATCTTTCTCATCATTGGGAAGTACTTTATGAATTGAATTGTATGGGAATTAGGGGCCTCATTTGGAAAATTGTGATAAATGTTATATTGAATTCAAAACATTTGAAGGGAAGTTTCATAAGACCCATTGCACAGCTGGAGCCTTGCATTGTTCTTCTCAAATCAAATTCCAGATCTTTCGTTTGCCAGTTAAATTAATGAGGAGATCTAGCATGGTTAGCATCAACATATTTGAACCTGATATGAAGAATCCACACTTATATTGATCCGCTTTAATTGCGCGTACCCAAATTTTTATGTTATGCCAAATTTAGAGGGTTGCCCCGATCTTTGGGAGATCGTAATATGTTCTGTTCTAGGAACCAAGATGTGTACAGGTACACATCCGTGAAATTCAATGTAATCATCTCTTGCTCTAGAAAAAGTTTATATTTTTTGAAATTGTAAAGAGATCACCAAGATTCATTATTCTTTAGCTCCATGCCTTGCTGATTGAATCTTTCAATTGAAATTGAAATTGAATGATTTTAATGATTTTAATTAGAATTCAATAAAGATATGTATTTTTCCATTCATATCCATCAGTATTTCATGGTCGTGTTGTGTTTTTAGTTGAGTTGCTTGGTTTAATAGCCCTTGATTCGATTTTTAGACCTTGCCTTGCATCAAGTTGTAGTAGAGTGAGGGCCTTTTGTGAAGTGAGAAGATATTTGAGGATCTGTGAAGGTTCAGTCTTATGCATGGTGTGTCTTGTAGTTGCACTCACAATTTTTTTGACTCATGGTTGATAATGCTGCCTAGAAGAGTAGTTTGTAGGGGCCCAGTAGGGATTGCCAGTGTTGTTGGAAGATTGAAAGAGGTAACTGAGTTGTGTGATGCAATGGAAGAAGATTGTCATAGAGGTTAATTCTAATGGGAAGACCCTAGTGATTTGGAGGATGAGGAGAGAGGCTAGGAGGAAAGGAACAAGAGTTAGCTAAGGCACTGAATGCAAATGTTAGGGATGAAAGATTGTTGGAAGCCATTTCTAGGATTGGTAGACTAGCATAGGAGGAGGTAGTATGATTTGCTGGATCACTAGATCTAGAACAATTATTGATTGGATCATTGACATGAAGGATCTTTTAAGTTTAAAGGCATCTTAGACTCATAAAGTGGGAATTGCCTATATAAAGTTGAAAGGGCATGCTGCACTATGTTGGAAGGAGTTGTAGCTGTAGGGGACAAAGCACATGAAGGAGAAAGCCACTTGTTGGGAGTAGATCATTGCCAAGATGAGAAGCAAGTTCTTATTTTGGGACTATAAGATGGATCTTTTGGAGAAACAATAGAATTGAGAGTGGGGTAAAGATTTATGTTTAGGAATCTTACAAGCGAGTTATTCAATTTGGACATCATGATATAGACTAAGGGAAGGTGGCACAAAATGCAATGATCTTTAACTTACCATTCAAGAGGATATGAATATGTTGAGGCTTTGCACCATTGAGGAAGCTTACTAGTACACCCTAAAGGTTGAGGAGGAGCCAAGTTGGAGGCAACAAAAGTGTGCCAAAGAGATTGAACTGCTGGTGATAGAGGTGGATCTAGTTTTGAGAAACCTCAACAAGGTGGAGGAAAGGGAATGAGCCCTCCTAGGCCAACCATTAGTAGGTGCAATTGCTCAAGCTTGAGGAATAGTTGAGGAGGAACTAAAAATCAAGGAAGAGCATTTGGTGTACTTGTTTGTAGTGTGAAAAACAAGGTTATTGAGCCATTGAATTCATTAGATATAATTTGTTGGGAGTAGGAGAAGGAAGACTTTTATAAATATTGCAAAAGTTGATGAGTTTGTTGGATTGGTAGATAGAGAAAAATAACAAGAGCATTGGGAAATACTCATGATAATGCGGGTACTAGTGAAGCTATCTTAGGAGATTAGAGAGCCAACATAGAAAAGGTGTTTGTTTTGCACAATATGCAAGTTAGGGTAGTAAATGCAACAAAGTGATAGTTGATGGTGGAAGCATTGACAATCTTGTGTCAATTGAGATGGTGGAGAAATTGGGGTTGAAGGGAGTAACTCACCCCAATCCTCATAAAGTGTCATTGTTGGAGGAACTTGTTCAAGAGAAGACCCAAGGAAGGAAAGGAGGAAAACACATAAGGCATTCTTGAGAATGAGAAGAAGATTGTGCCACAATAGGTGCTATTAAGTGCTGGTCAAAGGAATGGGTAAAGGGAGTTAACCACCTTTAAAAAGTAGTAATATAAGGTGGATATTTCAATGGATATGGACAAAAGTTGCTTTGTTGAGTGCATGAGTGGAAGGTTTGGCATAAGCATGGATTAATGAGGCAAAAGCTTGTGTGGAAAGGAAGTAGGAGCAGCCCATGTTTGAAGACTTGTGGGTTAGTGATGTTGAGAAAAATTGTTGACAAGTAGTCAACTTGTGGAAAGTAGCCTAAGGAGTGGCAAGTGGTGTTGACATTCATCAAGAAAGATGAAGGGAAACTAAATGGTGTTAAGTATGTTGTGGCAAGAAAAAGCTATGCATTGAGGAGCTTTGACATGGAAATCAAGAAGCGTAGATGGATAGAGAAGCTATAGTTCGAAGGAAGATAGTGGGTGAGTGGTAGTCATGTAGTAGAAATAAGGGGTGTGACATTGCAGATAGTCAATGATGAAGCAATAGTGGGTAGAGGGATTGCAGGTTTCTTGCTTTTAGGAAACAAAGTACTTGCATAGGAAAGTCAAAATATGGATTCTATAGTAGGTAAAAACATAAGATAGAAATTGAAGGTGGATGGGACATGACATAATTTAGTCCAAAAGAGATTCGGAGAAGTTCACTATTAGTAAGATTTGCAAGAGGAGGGGCACAACCCAACTTAGAGTTGGAAGAGGTGAATGAATTAGGTCAAGTCCATTCTACAGTACCTATACAAGTTTTGGGAGGCATGTTGTGGTTGGATTACTAGTTGAAAGAATGGTTCTACTGCTTAGCCCTTATTCACGAGCATTGAGCTCACAAATTCTCTATTGTGGTGTGTGACTAGGAACACCCCTAGCCCATCTACAATTTTGTATCAACCGTAAATCTTCTATGATCTTTTTCTGCTTTTTTCCCTTTGTTTTGTAGGTTTCTTTTTGTGCATCTTGAGGAGTTTGTGCTTTCTCTTTTGTGAGTTTGAAGGCTTAAAATTGATTCTATGTTAATGCCATGGGGTTTTGCCATGGCATGCTTGTCACACTTATTCATGTAAGGGTTTTCTCTCTTCTTACAATGTGATCTAGTTGAGTTATGTGTTAGTGGCATTATTCTATCTTATGCTTATTGTTTGTTTGTTTGGGAGCCCTCCTAGCTTTCTTGTCATTCAGATGTATTTCATGGACACAAACATTTGAGAATTAAGGATCTCATTTGGAGGATCATGCCAATTGTTATTGTTATTTCAAATTCAAATTTTTCCAAGGGAGGTTTGTGCCAAGCCAAAGGACTATTGCACAACTAGTGTCTATTGGAATAATGGTGTGCTATTCACTTGTAGAGAGTTCCTTTCTTTCATATATAAACAACCTAGTTCAATCATGTATTGTAGGATGGTGTTTTAACTGTGCTACTTTGTAGTATGAGTTAGTATTTGTGGTTTGGGGCGTTTGTCTTGGGGGTGTGTTGGAGCACTTGAAGTCATGGTAGAAATTGTAGAAGGTTTGCCTAGAGTACGGTTATTACATCCTGTGCAATCACTCATCACCATTGTTGGAGTATGTGTGGTGCTGTTGGAGCATGTTTGGCATTTGCAAAAAATAGATGGCTGGTCTTGGTGTTCCCACAAGCATTCAGAAGGTGTTCTAGTGTACTGTAGACCATTGGAGTGTTACCTTAGTTGCCACAAGCTATGAGAATTGTCTTGGTGGTATTGTGGGAGTCATTATTTAGTTACTTCTTCATAGTGTTTTATTCAATGCAATGAATGTTTGGTCAACTGTTGATGACGTGGACGAATCATGAGAGTCTCTAGATTGACAGTTTTTTGGTAGTCAGGAAATTTTGTGGTAATGACATGTGGCATAGATGATGTCATTGCAAGTTCCTTGTTTGGTTGTTTGACAATTAATATTCCAAGATTGTTAGAATGTGCAGATGGTTGGGATTACATGAAATGACTTTGATTGCATCTAAGTTGAGACATGAAAGAAGATGGCCAAATATGATGATGAGTATGTAATAGATTGAAAAGAATGTGTAGTGGTTGTACACTGCATCTTTGCAAAATGAAGATACAGCATAAGGGGACAACTTTTTGTATTCAGATTCTGTACCCAGTCTAACTTTCCCTTGATCTTGGTGCAGTGAGCTAGAAAACACATGAACCACCACGACTTAGCTAAGTATTCTCGATTTTTTCAACTACAGCGTGAATTTTTTTATTTTTATTTAATGTTTGAATTTATTTGTAAGTTTGGAAAGTTCTTTTCATAAACTCTAAACTTTATACACTGCCATACATTGTGGTGTTGTATCTAGACGTATTGGATATGGCCTAAATATAGGCTTATACATGGATACGTCTAGATATGATATCCTTGGTGTATACGAGAGGATTGTAGCTGTACTCACTGCATAGATGGGTGTATCTAGATAAGGGAGGGGAAGTGCTGGCAAGCTTTGTAGAGCTCAATCCTTGAGAACCAAAAACTGATTTGGTGTCTAAACAGTTTATAAGGTGATCTCCTAAGCAAAAAAATGACAAATATACTCCTTGTTTTTGAATATAGGTCTGTTTTTAAAACTACAAATTTTTCTTAACATATAGTTTGGAAGGGACCACCAAATCAATTCACAATCTAATCCTTATTTGGTCAAATGTATGAACATTGTCTTTTGTGGTGGGACTTGCCAAATCACCCTCATAGAAGAACATCGAACAAATGGATGAATGCTATCATCAAATCTAATTTTGTAGAAGCTCAAGGAAGGTTTTTAAAAACTGTAATTGTAGAGGCTACCCAGTTAAGGAAATGCCATCTAATAGGAGGTACCACAAACAAGGATCGCTTCAAAATCTTTTTATCCACATCCGTATTTTCCATTAATAGCTACACAAGCAGCCATCCCTATGGTGTTTTGTACTCATCACAATGTTGAAAGTTGTTTTGTATATCTATTTTCTAACTCCTAGAAGCCATAGTGTGAAAATTTTAGGATAGTGGGAAAATCAGTATAATATCTCAGCAATCTTCCATTCAAGGGATTCCCACTAATGGACCTTTTCCACTTTAAGTTCATTCTAAAAACATTTGGATAAGCCATATGAGAAATCAATGTGCTGTAATGAAATAACTTAACAAGAGAAGAATACCATGGAAAACAATTAGAAATATAATAGGAATTGCTTGCAAATGGTCAATAATAGTGTCACTTGAGGAAGCAATGTCCAAGAGTCTACAACAAGAACAAAATTTGCAATATGATAATTGTAAATTTATTATTATCTCTTATATATACCATATTCATGCCATGGAGATCACCTAAGGTGACCTAATTACCTATAAGATAATATAACCTAATGAAAGGTTATTTTAGCCACAAGTGTTAAATTGTGATCAGATTTAGGATAGAGGAATTTTAATTTTATTTCTTATGTCCTATATATATGATGAGCCCAATTTCTAATGATGAAACTAGAATAGCTTTTGATTAGATTTATACTTCTGTCTCTTTTAAATCTAATGTGAATACTTCTGTGAGGATGTAGATCTATATGAGAGAACAATGTTCAAGTAAGTATAGTATCTTGCTTATATATGGGAAGGTATGATATATATAATTTTCACTGCTGGAACTTGTAATGACACTTATCGATTTCTGTGTTTTCCAAGTTACTCTTTCAATGAGTTTATATATAACATAATGGGACATGTCTCTATGTGAGACATGTCTCTTGTTAACAGTTTAATCATTCATTTGTTACTGCTAATATATATCGTCGAATCTGATTGATAATGATCAAGTCATAACTTTATCAAAGGAGAAGCCGCAAATATCTTTAATGTATTTAACTCGATGTGCTTTAGCAGTGTTTTATTTACAATATTGCCTAGATGCATGAACTGAACATTCCCTCTTAGAATACTTCCAGCAAAAATGACTGTCTGATAAAATAACTTCCATAATGTTTGAAGCATAGCATTCGCAGTCACAGTGTTGTTTTCCATTGTTGAGAACCTGTGATTATACCACCTGGTCAGTATACAGCCTAAACATTGGCATCCTCCAACTAATGGAGATGAGCACTTGCAATCAATTGCACGAGTGACATTCAACACATCCATATCTGAAGGGCTCCTCATGGTCGGCCTTCACTATCAACATGGTCAAAGGTTTGTCCATTGAGAGTGGGTTGCTTCAGATTGCTGCACACTAGAGATCTGCTTTTGGCACATGGCATCGATTTGCCATTCTTTATAGATATAATAGGTTTTCTTCACAATGCAACTTCCAAGAGCACGACACCTGAGCATCACAAAGATCCCTAAGAACAAGGTTGCCACATTCATGGTTTAATCAGTAACTCCAAATCGATGCCAGGTGTATATGTATTTTTCAATATATCAGTCCATGATCCTTTTGACCGACTCATGTCTATACAGATTCACTGCCCTTTATTAGGCATGAAGAGAAACTATTTCATTGTTGTTTACAACATGGTCTTCCTTTTTGGTAGTGCTAGTTATATATAGTTTGCTGATGGTTATATAGTATTTGCTGGGTTCCTCCCCCATTTGACTGTGGTTGTAATCAATTCCAAGATATTGATGATGAAGGAACCATAATGTATACTATGATCGCTGATGAATGAGCCTAACATATGCCATGATATAGCGCTGATATATCGCAGTAGGTATTGCAGATGTCTTTGAGCGTCATAGCCTTCTTATCTCAGAGATGTCCGCCCTATAGTATATGCGATCTGAATGTGATGATCTTTGCTCAACATCAATGATGATGTCGCCAATTCTAATGTTGTCGTAATCAGAATATTGTGTGGTTGTGATGTCGCCATTAGATATCAAATGTTTAAGACCGGTAGGCCACTTAAACATTTGATTTCATCGATTGGAATCATCTGACCAAACCTACAATCATTAACAACAAGTTGGGTACACTATCCCCATGTATGCTATGAGATAGGAATACTTCATCCTATCTAAAACCAACATTGCCCTCAAAATTGATGTTTCTTGGATGCTTTTATAGGAATGCTTCATCCTCCCACGTTGCATCTTTATTGGCTAGATACTTCCACTTGATTAGATACTTTGTAATTGTCCTCAACTGCAACCTTAGTGTTAGTGTGTGTTTGAAGGATTCCCATAGGTTCCAAAATAATAGTTTTGTTGTTTGAAGCCCTTTGTCCAATAACCTTCTTGAAGTAGGAAACATGGAATACTAGGTTTATATTTGTTGATTTACGTGACTCTAGTTTATATGCTACAATGCTAATCTTTTACAAAAGTTTAAAGGGGTCATGATACTTGTGTGGAGGTTTGTTATTCTTCTTTTGTTGTTTTAGTAACATTTGCTAATACAGCCATAATCAAACAAAGACCTAATCTCTTGCTTTAAAATGTCTTACACTACATTGCTGATTGGGTTGTTATTTCATTCTATTATGTGCTATTGCCAAGTTCTCCTTGAGAGTATAGAGTACCTTTTGTTGGTGTCGAATGTGTTCGACTTCTCTAACCTTTGGATGTGCTTGCAATCAAGAGGTGATGGAGGGTGGATGGTACCCATATAGTGCCGAAAAAGAAAACATTTTGGTTGATGGGTGGAAAGTTGTGTTATACCACCATTTTGGTAATAACGACCAATGTATACATTTGCCCTATTCATATAAAGCAAAACATCGAAGATAGCCCTCCAAGTACTTGTTGACCACCATAGTTTGTTCATTGGATTGAGAATGATATGATGGGATACAAGTAAGGTGATTGTTGAAACATGAGAATAAGTCATTCCAAAAATTATTGGTAAATGTAGGATAATGAATACTTACTATGATCTGGAGCCTTATGCAGATTTTCAGTGATATCCATAAAGGTTGTTGCTATCTTACTTGCTACAAATGGATGCGATAAATGGCAAAAATGTGCATTCTTGGTGAATTGATCCACAACAGCCATGATGACATTTTATTCCTTAAGACCAAGGCAATCTAGTGATGAAATTCATAAATACTTTCTCCCACCTTTGGCTTGGAATGGATAAGGGTCACAAAAGACCTAGAGTCATAATTGTCTCCCCTTTTGTTGGCGTACCATGCATTCTCCACAACTTTTTTAGATATCCCCTTTAGTCAACCCCAAAAAGAAATCCTTCTTGAATAATGATAAGTCTTTGAGAAGACTGATTGCCCACCTTTTGGAGAAGCATAGAACTATGCCAAAACCTTAAACATAGTTACAATCTTTTCTTGTACCATTGCGTCTCCTTTCAATTCAGATTTGTTTGACACACTTGAATCTTGTTGGATTTTTTGAATGAGTGTTTGTGTATCCATGTCCTCCCGTTCTTCTCATGCCTTATCCACCCAACTACTTACAATATGGAAATGACATATAATAACAACTTTGTGAGGTCATCCCTCCTGGATGAAGCATCGACTGCAATATTGTCCTTTCCTCTTTTGTATATGATCTCAAATTCATACATCTTTATGACCCATTTTTGTTCTTCAAGTTCATGATTGTTTCTACTTGCAATGATAGGTTTTGGAATTGCTGAATATAATATTTGGCCAATCAATTTTGTTGCAGTTTGGCTATCTGGTTTAAGTAATTCTCTGATATATTGTTGCTATATTGTATCTACAATCCCTTTGTAAAATTGTCTAGGTGACATGGAGGGCTTTCTTTTTCTTTTTCTTTTGGGCACACAATCATCTACACCAAATGAATTGCTTATATTCCAGATATAAGGATTCCACTGTAACCTTTTATCCACATGGGATCTGATGAAATTTAAAAAAATTCTGCATTTTGTTTATCCAACTCACTGGATCCTTTCAACCCAACTTTTGCATGGCTACTTTTGGTACTAGACTTAAAGATGCAGAATGAGTGGTAGAATTTGGTTATCTTGAAAATTCACCTTTATTGATTGAAATGTTTGGAGTGAGAAATAAATGGGTTTAGGGGTTTGGTTGTGATAATGATAGCATCTGGATAGACTCTTTGATAGAAGAGAATGTTTTATGGATGCTGGCTGAATATACTTGCATGTTGTCATACCCTCTTCCAACTGGCCCACTTAATCATCCAACAGAGATGACATATCATGATTGAAGTGCCACATAAGCTTAAATCCAAATCTGTATCTACTTTGTTTGGAGTTTCTTTTGGTGTGGGAATTCTTCCCGCAGCCTCTAGTTCATGGCCTCTTTGTTGAGGCTTGGTAGTGCAAAACTTGATTTTTACCATTTATCCAGCTTTGGTTGGATGATTTAGAACTATGTTGGTGGCAAAATAAAACATGTAATGAGCAGACATGAATTTTTGTAAGCTTCAAAAAAATGCAAACAAATATGAAATACTCTAATAATTGTAGTAGCATGTAGAGCAAATTTGCAAAAATGAAAAAAATCCTGAAATTGCAATAAGTCACTTAATAGTGATCACAAAAAAGATGAATTTTGGAATGTAATTTTTTTCTTGGATGGTCTTCTTTCTAGTGAAAATAGTGTAGAAAGATGTTCAGCCATTTGTGAGAATCCAGGCAAATTTTAAAAAATTAGAATGAAACCTGATTTCCTAATAAATACTTAAAAAGTGCTTCATCAGACCTACAATCTAGATTGTAGCTGCTTCAATATTTCCTTTATCAACTCTTTGGATTTCAGAAAAAAAGTTGGTAAAATGAGGAAGATATGTGGTTGACAACTTGACCTCCTAGATTGAAAAAAATTGCATTGTTTCTTGTCTCTGAATGCAAAGATCATGCTCTGATATCACTAGTAATGAAATAATTTGCACAAAAGAAAAATACAATGGAAATTACTTGGAATTTACTTGCAAATGCTTAATAATAATAAGCCACTTCAAGGGGGCAACCTTCAAAACTCTTTAACAAAAACAAAATGCACAATAGAATAATAAACTACACATTACGTCCTGTGTATATTGTTCCTATGCCATGGAGACCACATAGGTCAACTTAACTACCTATATAAATCTACAGAAATGATATTATAATTATATAACTTAATAGTTGTTCTAGCCACAAGTTGGCTACACATATCCCCATGCATGTTTGAGGGTTGTGATTTCTAAATTACATGAGTAAATTTCTTTTGTAAATCCTAATCGTATGGAAGTTAAATTCCACCCAATTGTGGGCAACGTGAGAAATTAGCATAATTTGTTTGATCTCTGTGAGATTCAAATCAATTGTGAGAAAATATACACCTCATGGATGGTTGTTCATTCCGTTTATTTTGCTTACTTGTAATCATATGAGAGTAAATTGCAGTAAATAATTCTTTATCATCACCCCTTTCAATCATCATTCCTCATGTCCAATAATTTTCTGGATCATTATAATAGTTATCTTAAAATGTTTCCTGAGGAAAATTGCTTCTCTATTCTAATACATTAAATATTAAGAATTATATGTCTCATCTCTTAGAAGTCTTGGGGAAATTTAAATTTGATTTGGAATTGCATACATCAGTACCTTGCAGCATACTTGATGGTGAAGGCTTCTTGACTTGCCTGTTCCAAGTTAGTCTCAAATTGAAATTTCAAATTTATCATTGTTGAGACACCACTAGAATGCTAATAAACCAAAATAGTTGCAACAATCACCCAAGAGAAGTCACTGTAGCGTCTTCAGTTCCTTTTTAACAATATTTTAAAATGTTCAAACATTCACAGAGACATTGTTTTCTGGAAAAGTAATTGCTTGCTGAAATGACAATCGATGAACATAAAAGATGTGTATTCCCTATGCCCACTGCTAAACTGCTAACTCCATAAGCAAACCATTGAAACTCTGCCATAAGACTGGGGTATGACTAGTAAAACAACTTTTTTAATTAAATCACCAAAATTTTTATCAAACAAATCTCTATTACTTAAGTTTAAAGATGGTCTATTGCTTGTTTCTCAAGGTATCTCTTTCATGTTACTTAGATTTCTTGGGTAGAGTTTAGTAAGAAAATGAGTTTTGACTATAGCAAAAGATCAATATATAAGTATATAACCAATAAAGACCTGTTTATGACTCATTCTCTGGTTTTTCCTTTTGCAATGCTGGTTCTTTCCTGCAGCTGGGTGATAGTGAATAAAATTGAACTCGTGTAAGTGTGTTGCATAGATGGAAGAGCTTGGATCCAGTTCTGTAGTGGCAAAGTCTATGAAGGATGGAGCATATGCAGGTACTCGTATTGAGGAACATTGAATGCTTGACACATGAATGTGCATCAGAATAATGGTCACTATTCTGTTAATGCAAAACTGACTTCATCTTCTGGTACAGGAAACCATGAAAAGGAAAACATAGACCATTATGCAAGTACAATCACTGGCAATTCAAAGACAGATGGGGCTGAGGAGATTTTGTTGCCGGTTATTGATGTCCAAGAGAGGGAAAAGGAAGCTGCAGATATAAGAGTAACTCAATTTGGTATCACTGATGATGTAGAATCACATTCTGAGGTGATGCAGCAGTCCAATATAACAAGTGAAGATCGGGAACAATCTGATGTAAATTCAGAATGGAAAAATACACATGGTAGTAAGGTAGAGGCACTCAATTACTTCTGTTATATGTGCTTATATATCTTTGTGCTTATGTATAGAACTAACATAGTGAATTGTTTTCCAACTCTTGATGTGTATCTTGCAGGAAATTGGATTGTCATCCAAACAGTGTTCTATACAGTCCAAATTACAAAAGGCTGGCACTAGTGTTCCTGGAAAAGGGGGTAGCTCATTATCTCAAATCCAAAAATCAAAATATCCTCAGAATGTGGGTAGAACTGTAAAGGGTGGAGTAAAAGGTGCCTTGGATACAAGTTGTAAGCAGAGAAAGTCTACACAAGAGAAATCTCCAGTCGAGGTACATGGTTTGTATGCTTCAGTTCACTGCACAGTTAATGATGGAGGTTCACAATCAAACCATACTGTTCCACAACCATTTTCTTTATCTACTGGAAAGAGGGCTTCTACTGGTAGTACATCGAGACAAGCACACACAACTAGTGCATCTTCGTTGGCTACTAAAGATGCACAGGTAAGCATTCAAGTATATTTGATTACATGTTTGGATTATTATGGGATTGAATGAGGCTATCCTCAGTTTGTTATTGTCATTGATGCTGCACAATATATTGTAACAAGCAGTCTGAGAATAGTTATACATGATCGGATAGGCCATACCTTCAGCTGGATTTTGTTTTTATTTATGTTTCTTGAACAGTTAGCTGCCAAGTCCACCTTGACATCTTCAACAAAAAAGCCTTCATGTACTGCAAACTTAAAGTGAGTCATTTTTTTTTGTTCAGTTGAAAGTTTTTAACATTAGTTTTGGTTTGATTTAATATTTATTTACTTGTAATAAGTAGGTGATATTCTCCACAGCAAGTCAAATCATGATGTTGCTATCAGGATTCAACTGTGTAGTTTGAGTCAAACTCATTGACCCATGTTTCATGAGTAGTGGTTCACAAGAACCCATGTCTCATGAGAGTGAATGGAACACTTAGCATTCATTGCATCTAGTCCATTCATTTTCATGAGAGATGTGTTCTTGTGAGCGACTACTCATGAAACATGGGTCAATGAGTTTGACTTAAGAACTGCACAGTTGAATCCTGATAGCAATATCACGATTACCTGTAATAACTTTGTGAAGAATTTATGATTTAATCCTATGTTTCTTCCAAACTCTGTCTGACTTGCAGCGATGTATATCATTTTCAAATGTGTAGCTCATTTGTATTTTGTGTCTAAGCATTTGACCCCTTTTTGATTCAAATGCAGGTTGAACAGACATGTTTTGAAGGATATTCAACAAAAACAATCAAATGCCGAAGTTGAAGAAACTTGTTCTGTAGCTTCTTCATATCCTTTTTCCTAAAGCATTAGTGATTTAACCCTTTGGTTTTAATTTATTTTCCTTGACATTGTAGATTTCTTAAATTAAATTTTTTTTGTTAGCACATATTTGTTTGAGCTTCCTTTTCCTTAACGTTTTGTAGCACTGTGCTTTCAGTGAAAGCTTATAAATCCAAGGTAGTAAGTTCTGTTTCTTCACATGGGTTTGTTTCTAGGTGTGATGAACGAGCTGAAAAGCGAAAAGAGGTAGTTTATGGTCAACATAAATATATAATTACTTAATAATTTTCTGTTTCTTTTTCATATGGATGATATTGACAATGTCAATTTGTTTGTGCAATGCATTAGTTTTTCACAAAGTTAGATGAAAAACTCCATGCAAGGGAGGCAGAAATAAATCAATTGCAGGCCAAGACAAAGGTTTTAAAACTGTACCATTTTAATTAGGGGCAGTTTTGGATGTTATCCTGTTTTATTTTGTTTGGTGATTAAAGATGCTGCTCTGTATTTTCTGCCATGTTTCAGTTTCTAGTCATTTTATGTTGTACATGTTTTGGTGGAATTTCTTTGTGCTTCATACTTGCTTGTGGAAATTGTGTTCATAGGAGGAGAAAGAAGCTGCCATAAAGGAGCTGAGGAGGAGTTTAACATTTAAAGCTACACCAATGCCAAGTTTCTACCATGAAGCATCACTGCCAAAAGTTGAGCTAAAGAAGGTAGTTATGGCAGGTTATTTAGCTGTTTTGAAGAAACATGTGTGGGCTGTTCTATGCTATAATTACTAAAATAATTTATAGTCTTTTTTAGTAATGTTTTTCACTTTATTGGTGGAGAATTGTCTCTTTGTAATGCTAATTGTCTGCAACCTCTAACAAGCCAACTGCTTGTTATGCTTACATTTAAATTTGTACTTTATATGTAGCAGTGGAGTCTTACTGTGATGCATTTAGTTTCTGTTCAAATTGCTCTTGATGCTATGCCACAATATAGTTTGGAGGTTTTTGTTTACTTGTCACTTTAATGGTCCATCCAGAAGTTCTCTATAACATGTCTGCCAACATGGATACAGTGACTATCAAATAGAAAACAATTTCTAGGTTTTTGTTACAAGAGTTTGGCAAGTTGGTCACCAACACATTTGCCATATTTTGCGACCTACCGAGGATGATGACTTGTTTGTGGTGACTATGAAGATCACCATAAAAAGGATTAGTGCAATGCTTCTCCAGATTTTGCTTTAAAATAAAGAATAATAGTACTTTTGCATTTTTATGTAAGCTGAGGATCCTTGAGCATAAAGTTTGATCAAGATTTATGATATGCAGATACCTCCTACTCGTGCTAAATCACCTAAGCTGGGGCGTAGAAAAAGCAGTTCAGGTGGTGAATCTGATGGGAATCCTATTAAGTTATCCACAGCTCCTTTTTCTTTAGAGCAGAGTAACATCAATAGGAGTGTACAGAAAGTTCAGAATTCTGCAAATTTAGATAAGTCTTCTGACAAAGGCAGAGTGACTGGACAGAAGTCCATCCACAAATCAGTGACCAAATTGCCTTCTGAGAAGACTATAAGGATAAAGTCCAAGGCAAGACCTCAAATTGCAGAGAATGATATCTTAAATGAGCTAGATGTTGAATCTGCCAGTGGATCTACCGAGAATGGAAAGTTCAGCGTGATCAGTGAGTCCCATAATAGTTCTGTCAGTTCTAATAATGATCATGGCTTGGAAGTCAAACAATCAGAAACTGTTTTAGAGCTAAAGGAATTTGACCTTTCCAGTATGCAGAATGACATTTCAGGAGAAATCATTGAAGATAGCATCCTGAGGGAGTCAGACTCTCTTATTGATAATGTTGAAGATCTTGGTCCAGGTTTGTTGGCATCAGATGAAAATTGCATGGTTACTTTGTAGTAAACCGAATGTAAATAAAAATTGTTTGAACTTTTATGTTGCAAAAGACGAACTTCTACCAAGACTCCAGTTGTATGTAAGTCAGGTTATTTAAGTTTTTCTCTTCAAACCCCATTTTAAGAGTTCCAATAAGCCAGTAAGACAGGAGTGAGGATCACTAGCCAAGACTGGATCAAAACAATGCCATAATGTAATGTATTTGTCAGTTCCACTTTATTCTTGAATCAATATTACAATCTTTAATTTTGTAATATGTTCATCTATGTTTATATGTGCCAAGCCTTTTTCTGCTGTTTTATCAGTACTTTGTGTAATGGGGAGCAGTGTTTTGGCCAAACACATATATTAATATTGTTGCTATATTTTTAGTTTACTTAATTAGTTTATTTTCCATATTACTAGGGCCTTAAAATGTGTGGCATCTGTAAACAATTTCTAAGGTTTGCAAGTTTTAGTCTGTCATCTGACTCGTTACTTAGTGAGTGCTGCATGGTAGAATCTTATAATGCTTATGCTTCTATTGATTCTTTGATACACACAATGACATGCCTTAAGCAGAATATATGTTGTCAGAGGCCTTCTATTTTTCAACGCGATCTAATGAATTTCTTGCTTATAGGAAGATGCAGAGAGGTGTCACTCATTTCTTTGGGCATGCTCAATTGCAAGAATCAGTAAATTTTACTTACCTATATTTTGCAACAATTTCTTTGTTGCAAAATATGGCTTGCATTGATCATATCTGGTAATTATTTTTGTATTGGTTTGAGCACTATTGATATAAATTCTTTTGGGCACACCCTTGTCTTGTGTACAGTTTTTCTTTTGGTTTTGCCACCTAAATTGCTCTGAAGCACTATCAACTTTGGTGAATTGAAATCTATATATTTGTCAGAGTATATCAAGATGATTAGATGAGGGTTGAACTTAACAGACAGTTTTAACAGGGCAAATTAGTAGAAACTTAAGTAACATGCAACTTTGTCTTGTGTACAGTTTTTCTTTTGGTTTTGCCACCTAAATTGCTCTGAAGCACTATAAACTTTGGTGAATTGAAATCTATATATTTGTCATTGAGTATATCAAGATGATTAGATGAGGGTTGATCTTAACAGACTTTTTTAACAGGGCATATTAGTAGAAACTTAAGTAACATGCAACTTTGCCTTGGGTAGAAGATAGTTGGAAATGTTGGATTGAGTCGATAGTTTGATCACTCAGTTTTCAAGCTAAATAAATCTGTTATTTAAAATCTGATGTCAAATTCTCTTCAAAAAATCACACCGGTAGGAAAAAAATGGATGAAGCAACCACCGAACTCAAATTTTATTATGAATTCTTTTTAGTAAATCATGTAATTTAAAATAAATAAACGATTTCTTTACCTCGTAGAATTTTATGAACATTGAGAAAAGTTGGGTTTTAAACATATTTTACTAAATAATATACCCTCATATATATATATATATATATATATATATATGCACATGCATATACACATACATTTTAAAAATTTCTTGGGATTGTTTCTTCTAACTATTATGATATTCCAGTTTTTTATTGATACTTTTTGTGCGACCTTTTAGTTTTGTTGAATGAAATAGCGTTGCAATCCATAAATTCTCAATCAAAGAGTAAAAAATGGACAATAAACAATAAATTATTTGAGTAAAAAGCTATGAGAAATATTATTCTCAATATTGTATTTATTATTATAAATTTTAGACTATTTGGACTTTATTTAATTGTGTGAATAGTTGATTTGGCAAAATATGAACAACAAAGTTATTTGAATTATTAATTAATTAAGTCATTATTTGAGAGATCTACATAAATATGTGATATATCATTATTTAGGGAGCATGTTATTTCATATATGTGAGCCGAATGTGACCCAACTTCACACAAAATTTATTGGAGGTAGGGATAATGGTAAAGGTAACATCTAAGAATGTAGAGCCAATTTCTATGGGAAGGTTGATCAAACCTATGGTGGGATAAGTGAAACCATCATGCACCTTATGTGTCTTGATGTGATTATTGTGTGAAGATGTTCTTCAATAATAAAATTAACCATACATATTGGATCAATAAGAACTCCTTGTTAGAGTTTATCTTTGATTTTCACAGTAATGTATAATGGACCATTAGGTTGTCTTATGATATCATTTGAGGTAAAGACAAGTTAGGTTCATGCTTAAGCTTCTCTTGGTCAATCAAGTTTATAACATTGTTGGCCTCATTATATATGTCATCATTTTAGCTATATAGTCATTATTGTTATGCACAAAATTGGTTGACTAGGAATACAAAGGAATGATAAAGATTTGGAAATTTTGATTGAGAGGTGCTATAGATTTATTCCATATCTCATTCACACCATCCAACACTATAACATTACAATCAATGAGGGCTAGAGGTCAAGCCGGTTTCCGTGCTGATTACCAAACCATGGACTACGTTTTGACACTACGGGCGATCATTGAGGAGGCTCACTATCGCTCTGCGAAAGTCTATTGCTACTTCATTGACTTTCGTAAGGCGTTTGATTTCGTCCCCCGGGTGGCCCTTTTTCAGAGACTTAGAGACATTGGGATATCTGAGATTCTTTTGACTGCCATTATGAGACTTTACGAGCGTGTTGAGGGCAGATTCAGGACTCCGGAGGGCTTTTCATACCCTATTCAGATCACTATTAGGGTGAAACAGGGATGCCCTCTTTCCCCCACCTTATTTGGCATCTACATTGATGAGCTCGAGGGCTTCATCAGAGATTCGTCTCTCCCAGGTGATGGCTGCTATTTACACTAGGTCTTAGTTTCCATTCTTCTTTTTGCTGATGATGTGATTCTCTTAGCCTCCTCACCTGAGGGTCTCTAGAGAATTCTTGATATCTTGGCCTCCTTTTGTGATTTGAGATAGCTTGTGGTTAATTTGGGGAAGACATGGGTCATGGTCTTCAACTGCTTGAAGACCTCTCATTTACACTTCTACTTCCAGGGATAGGAGATCGAGATTGCCTCCGCATACACATACCTCAAGGTTAGGTTTTCCGGTCCTCGCTTTAGTTTGAGACCTACTATTCAGCCCAGAATCAGTAAAGGGATGGGTTCCCTTGCCTTGATCGAGAGACAGTGCTTTAGACACCACTTTCAGGACACCTCGTCCAAGTTATCCCGCCTGGATTCTCTGGTTAGACCTATTGTACTCTATGGCTTTGTTGTTTGGGGACCATCTCTTCTTGATTCCGATTGGGCCTCTATTGAGCGTATATAGACTCTCCTCCTTCGACGTATCATCAGATGTCATCGTACCACCTCCCACAACATCATCCTTGCAGAGTTCAAAGCTCATCCCTTTAGGTTAGGAGCCATCTTCGATCTGGTTTGGTTTCTTCACTGCCTACGTTGCTTCGCTGACTCTTCGGATGACCGGAGTAGATACTCTTACCTCGCTTATTACTCTTCTGTTGAGCTGGCTAGATCTGACACCTCCCCTAGAGCTTGTTGTTGGTATGCTTAGGTCACTTCCCTTTTGGGTTCCATCGGGATTGATATTGATCACCTACCCCCCTTTCAGTTTTCTTTAGACGCTCTGGCTCATCTTCTCCCCTCTAGACAGGAGTTGAATGAGCATGTTAGACTTGACATCTATAGGCAATACAACATCTCGACCTAGACCAACCCTAGTGGGGGCTTATGTCCGAGGATGGCTTTTTATGCTGAACACTTTTTACACATTCAAGATGGGATCATTGTTCGACCCAGATATTTATCACAACGTTGGTGCCATGCTCTTCAGATCGCGCTGGGATCTTTCAGAGTCGGCTCTCACCGCCTACGAGCGTAGACTGATCATCACATTGATAGAGAGGATCACATTTGTTGTTTATGCACATTGTCTGAGATTGAGACTGAGGCACATTTCATTTTCCGTTGCCCTATATACTATGAGATCAGAGGGAGATTCTATTGCTTATTCAGAGATTGCAGCTCCTTGACTTCCTTCTTTTGTTACTTTGACCATAATGTCTGGCACTCTATTTACGGGAGATGGTACGACTCCATGACCAGACCTTGCAACTTCTATTTCCCCAGAAGTAGGTCATCGAGCAGCTCATTACGAATTTCTTCTCGCCCTCGCCCCAGGCTCGGGGTGTGAAGTGGCCCTCATGTGCCTCCGCCATCGGTCACTCCAGATCCGTGAGACCTCACAGTGCTTCTACCCATCAGCGGTAGACCACCAGTGGATCACGACGACGGGTCCATACCCATATTCTTCCAGGTCACTATCCTTCTGTATTGGATTTCTTTCCACTCGGGAAGGACCCCTAGTCCTTGCCCTGGTGGTTCTTGGATCTTTGTTCTCTGCTTCTTCTTGTTTGGTTCCTTGTTCTCTTAGCATGTTGCCTCGACCACTGTTTGGTGGTCCGTTGGTTTCTTGCTACTTTTGCTGTATGATTCTTGTCCCATAGACCCTTGTTGGTCTTCCGTTGGACATTAATAAATTTATCTTATCTTATCTTATCATGTCATGCCCAGGTTGACAATGACATAAATAAAAGGCTTTTGAGCCAAACGAAGTTGGCAAATGTTTAGAAGTATATAAAGGACACACATGAGGAAGCTTCGTCAGATTAATGTTCATTAATTGAAGCATTGATGCTATGCAAGGACTCAAAAAGGGTGTGAAGTTGCAACATTTGAATTTAGAAGAAAAGTGAGCTATAAAAGGGGTCGTTGTTGCTGCAACTTGGGTATTAATATGGTTGGAAGAATTGTTACTATTGATCATAATAAAACTTTTGTTTTGTTTTCTAGAGTTTTGAAATGTTTGATGAGCATCTTCTTTCCTATCAATTGGAGTCAGATAAAAAAACTTCATATTGATTAACTTGAAGTTGATAATTAATACGTGTCATGCACAATTGTGTCAAGGTTGTGAATTTACACAACATAATCTTTTCTCTAATATCATTTTGTAAATTAATAATGAAAATCCTTTGAACATCAACACCAAGATTAAGATAAGCAATTTGTGCATACAAATGCTTGTATCTACCAATAAAATCAATCACTTTTTCCTTGAGACCTTGTTTGTAATGCACTAAATCAATCAAAATAATTTGTGGCCCAATATAATTTTGAAAATGTTGAATGAATGCATCTATCAATTGCTACAAAGTGCCAAATGAATAAGTAGGCAAGGAGCAAAACCATTCCAAAGTTTTGGCTTATAAGGAACAAGGGAATAAATCTACAAAAGGATTTTTGTCATTGGAAAATATTTTCACATGAGTGTGGGGGTCACTTTATCCTTATATTTCTCCAAACATGGAACCTCAATGTGTTGTGGAAAGGAGGTGCAAGGGATTTCAATGGAAAGTGGGCTACCTATGTAATATAAAGGAATAGTAGATTTGGATTCAATTACTTTGGCCAATTGTTGTTGTAAAGATGAAACATTTTGCAATAATTGGTTTATGGTACCTTTGGTGGACGCATTGGATTTGGAAAAATGGATTCAATGGAGGATTTGACGGTGTAGTATGGTAGGTATGTAACAACCTATAATACCGCGCCATGGAACCCATGATAATTTAACCTAAAACATGTCACTAAGTTTACATGATGTTTTTTTCTTAAGTGTTTACAAACAATGATGATAACAATGCGGAAGCAATACAATCATAAGATATAAACAAGTAAATAAATACAACTAAAATACAATTATCAATTCTCAAGGGTCCCATGACGTATAATTATGTATTACTAATTAAATATTTTAGATTTAAGAATAATTACAATTATCTCATATACAACCGAATAACAAATACATCCAATACCATAAGACATACATAATGATACAACATCCTCTACACAAGTCGTAGGGTATGTCACAAAAATCAAATACAAAATATAATACAATATTTGCAACTTTGAAGCACTAATACAAGATATAATCATGAACATCATAAGATAAATATGAAGAAGCCTCCAATGAAAAACAAGAAGAAGATAACAACAACAAGCATCCTCCAACACCGCTACAAGAATGTCAGAATCTCAAATGGTAAAAGAAAACACTATCACCCGACCTCGTAGAACCAAAGGTCCACTCCCACCATGCCGAGGAGATAACAAAAAACCCCACTCGACTAACAAACTCAATCAAGACAATTAAGAAAAGGTCTTAAAGGATTTCTAACTCAAAGATACCACCAAATAAAGATAAATAAACATCAAATAACCAACACGTACCAAAAAACCAAATACCAGAATATCAAACAAACACATAATCATCAAATAATACTAAGATAACAAAGACACACCACTAGAGGAAAATGCAAAAAACTACGAAGGAGACTTAGGCTACAACTATGGGAGTGTCATCACATGGTCATCTACTTGAGTTACCTTGGACTAGTCACATTGGACCCCAGACCCTGAAGCATTGAGTTACCCTAGACTGACCACTCTGGGCCCCAGACCCTCAATACAACCCACGTGGAACTAGAATACCCTCTCATGAAAGTGAGGAATTCTAATCATACCTACTCTCTAGGTATCATCCCATTCCCATCTTTAGCCTAAACAAGCGCTCAAGGCATAGGCGAGGCATAATCTCTAAATTATCTTTTTAATGAACTCTCCAAATTTTAATTACTATGTTATCACTTATTAACAAAACTCAGTGATACTATTCCTGTCCCTTTTGTGGTTTCTGATTTGACTTGCCCTTTAGTGGGCTCTTCTTGCTCTTCTTTGGCTTGGCAGAAGGATGCTGAAAAGGTGGAGGATGGATGGACAACAATTAAGGGAAATAAATGTAAATCTTCCACTCCTTTTGACATGAATTTACTGTCTCAAAAGGATGGGCATAAATGTAAATCTTGAATGCCCTTTGTTGTGTTTTGTGGTTTCACTTGGTAGGAACTATGGTTGGTTCCTTTGGTTTGTTTGGTGGGGCACCACAGTTGTATTGGTCTTTCATTGTCATATCTTTTAAATGCTCTTGTAAAAGGTTTCAGGTCCTTTCAAAACTTGATTTTACGTAATCAAAATAAAACTTACGATAGGTTACCCAGGTAATGACCACTTTGGGTCCCAGACCCTTATTGTAAGCCACTCCCCTAAGATGCACCTATTTAACCTCCCCTAGGCTCACAAGCATAAAAAACCACACAAGTATCACCAATGATCAAATAAAACTCATTTAGGTTCCTTCTCATACTAGGAACATATTAGTTCTCAAATAACCATAACATCTCAAAAGTACTCTCAAGAATAATCAACATGCATATAAACTCCATATGAAACAATATCGGAAAAGAAGATCGAAAAATACTACTCATAAACATAATGCAACCAAACATTTTAAACATATTCCAACTCTATTGATTCCCACATGAAAAGCAAGTGCAAGTTCTTTTTTAAAATTAAAACAAAACAAATAAATCACTCACGGTGATTTAAGGCAATAAAGAGGGGGCATGTATTGAAGCCCAAGTCAACATAATAAATAAAACATATAAAGTTCCTACTCTTATTTATACCTAGTCACTCCTAAAATCATGCAAGGAAATAATTTAGAGGTAATGCACTTTTCTAGAAAGTGATGCCACCCACTCAAAAAGGTAAGAAGTAATAAGAAGGAACAAAGACTTAATTTTAATTTTAATTTTTGTTTTTATTTTTATTTTTAAAGAAAGTTTATTAAATACTTTATTAAATGTCAACAAGTACAAACTTTAATTAATTAATTTTTATTTATATCAAATATCTCTTTTCATGTATTTGGATGGTGATAAGGGATTTTGTTTTTATTTTATTTTACACACACACACACACACACACACAAAATCTAATTAAGGGAAATTTACCAAAATTGGAAATAAAATCCTAATCAAAACTTTTTTCTTTTTTTCTTTTTAATGAATTCGAATAACAACCCTTTTATTTTATAAATCTATTTTTATTTTTTATTTTTCTCCAATTGATTTTCTTTAATGGAAAACTAGGGTTCCAAGCAAAACTAATTTCTTTTGAATATGATTTCACATGCAATTTCAAATTTAATTTTTTTTTATGCAAAACATATTGAGAACAAAATATCAATCTTTTCTGGGTAAATACCCTAACTGAGAAAATTCACACAATTTCTTAAAATTTCATCCTAGGTTTTCAAACCACCAAACTGAATACCAGATCTAATTTAACATCAACTAATCTAAAATTTCACAAAAACCTGATTTAAACAGAAACCCAATTCAAATTCATTCACATAAACAATTCCAGACATAAAGCAAACAATCTTTTCAAAGGAAATAATTTTACAAAAAGAAGGTTTCAAACCCTACCTCAAACAACACATGATCAAAACCAAGAAAGATCTAATTCACCCTTCAAAATTCAAGATTTCTAACAATCTCTAACAATGCCTACAAAATCCAAACTTTTTAAAAATCTTCCAAATTCATCCAAGAGAGCTTCTCCAAAACCTGATAGACCTAATTAAAAATAATACCCAGAAACCCCTCATAAAGAAGACCTATTCCTCCTACAGTTTCTAAAACATGCAAACCCTAAAACAGAACTCAACTTTCTCTACCTAGTTTCTATCAATTCACTTTGCATGATAAAATAACTCAATAATTAAATAATGCACTTTTAGATTATAATTCCAAACTCAACTTTTAACTTTAAATATCTAATTCAATTTTCACTTAAACCGAATGTGCAACTTAAATTGCATATAATTACTTAATTAATCAATAAATATTTTGGTACATAAATAACTATGCAAACTGATAAATTAAATAATAAATAAATCAACTATGCCTTTTAAATTTTATATTTATATTTAATAATTAATTAAACCCTTTTATTCCAAATTTAAACTTTTAATTTAATCATTTAATTAACAAAAGTATTTAATTACCCTTAATAATTAAATATACTTTATATCTAATATTTTCACATTCATAAAATATAAATATTCAAGTCTCAAAATTACTCCTAACTTAATTATTTAAATCAAATAATTCACATAAGTAAATCCACTTGACTCCTAAAACTTGAAAAATGACTAACTCTATATCAAACAAACACCAAGGAAGGGCTCACAAATTCACGTCACCTTGACAAATTCGAATGGGTAGAAACAAATACTTGCCCAATATTTAGGACAATAAATGGTTTGGAGTTGGGATTTGGATTTGTATGTTATCCCCCCTTTCTTACTATTGAGATTTTGCAATAGGGCATGCTCATCTTGGCAATTCAGGGAAGTTGATGCCCGATACCTGCAAACCTACATAAAAGACAAGCATGCAACTACGACTCCATCCCTCAACCACATCAGGCATGCCAAACAAAAATATAAAACATATACGCCAACCATACACATGCAAGTATGGGGTTAGTAAAACCATAAGCCTCAATTATATCCTAACATATAATTCATCATCCTAAAATAACCATAGCATATAGAAAATCAGACTATGGGAGGGGCATTGTACATGACCCACTAAGGAATTCCAAAGGAAAATACTAACAACTAAAAGATCACAACAATTATTTTTGAATACAATACATTATCTAAACATTATGATTTCATTTGCTCACTAAGATTACATAATTAAAGATATAATTACACATCATTATTTACATTTATTGCAAAACACAAGTGGAAGATAAACTATGCCAAGAAACCAAGTCATCTTTGGGTTCCCTAACGTCACTACTAAGAAACCTAAAAATAATTGCATATTTTACTTGCTAGAGCAATAATGAAATACATCTCATTCTTTATGAACATCATTACCATTATCACTAGGCTCATTTTAAACACCAATTCCAAATATTTGTAAATCATTTTTCAGCATAGAAATTATAACATATAATCTCATATTGATAATCTATACTAATATTGATCTATCTAACTCTAAACTATCCTTTCATAAATCCATTTATTACATGATTATTGTTACATCAACATAATTACAATGTCGTTAACACAATTACAATTACAATTACATCATACTCCTCATGGAGTGCTCAATTACAACATCAATACAACTAAACAATGATACATGAGATGATACAACATGTAAAAGAAGATCATCATGCGATAAGAATAAAGATACTGAAAATAGGATCCATCTATGCTCACAAAAAATCCATTGAACCTCGATGGAGGAAGATCACAACCACCTAACCACGTGGAACCCTCAGACCCACCCCACTATGGTAAGGAGATAGACACTAGGCCCCATAAAAGAAAACTAATGCAAATAGTAGGGATATGGTCTCACCTCCAAAGGAACATAAGAAATGCAAGGACTACTAACTACCAAAGGAAAATAAAAAAATATTATGGAGGGGATTCTAAGATACATGTAGGAAGAGTGTCAACACATCGCCTCCCATCTTGGGTTACCTTGGCAACCTCTCCAGACCTCGATCCCTAGGTGAGAACTTATGTGGAACTAAATAACCCTTTTGTAAAGACAAGGAAGTTCGATCATGCTAGCTTGATACATTCTACAAACGGATATACATCATCCTATTCCCATCCCTAGCCTATGCAAGCACTCAAGGAATGTGCTAGGCATCATTATTATCTTGTTTAATGTGTTTACCCTAATTCATTTATTAAGTTATCACTTGATTATTACTCATCAATGGGTTTTCCTAGTAGCCACTTTAGGGCCCCAACCGCAATTGAGAATTGCTCCCCCCATAATGCATCTAGACATCCCACCCCTTGTGCTCAAACATAATAACAAGATCATAATCATATCATACCAATATGAATAAGATCATCATGAATCCATAGCAACATATAGGATCATATGAAACTGTATTAGGAACTTTGACAAAGCCTTTCACATAGGCAAGTCCTAATCTTAAAATAATAAGTATATCTGAATTCAACATTGCACATTGTGAACATAAAGAATATGAACCATTAGAACAAATTTAATCTGATCTTATAGACTCAATTAGCTGATTAAAAAAGACATAAATAGGTTTCTAAGCCTCTGGTATGCATCAAGACACCATAAGAGGTCAAAACCCTAGTCTGAAAATCAAACTATGTAGTTGATTGGGAAAGTCTGAAAATCAAACTACGTAGCTGATTGGGAATTCAATGCATTTGACCAAACATTCAATGTAATTTCTAATGATTCAACATAATTGTTAATGATTCAATGTAATTGCAAGCCTTTCAATATAATTGCAATTGGTTCAACACAATTAACTAGTAAAATACAAATAGAATGATGCATTTGCCTGACAAGACTTCTAAATCAAAACCAGTTATCAATTTGGCCTTAGAAGTGGAATTAGATAGATCCATTTAGTATCTCCCTATTTTCCTTCTAAAAACCAATCAATTTGATCCCATAAGCTAGAAATAGAAAACCAATAGCATTTTCTCAAAACTCCTTTTTAAAATCTAGGGAAGAAGTAGGGCCCAATGAACAAATTGAAAACATTACTATTAGAATTATATTGTAAATCAAAATGCATATTCAACATAAAATTCAAACATTAATAACATCTCCAAATAAATGGACAAACAACAAAGAAGAGGGGTTCAAACCCTACCTTAGATCCTACCAAAAAACAAAGGAGGAAAAATAATGAAATGGAGAAGCAATCCAAGAATCCAATGATAAAAAAAGAATCCAAGCAATAATTCTCAGGAAATCCAAGCTCAAAAGTACTTCAATCCAACGCCAAATCTATTTCCAATACTTCAAAGCAATCCCCAATTCAAAACTCCACAAGCATAATATAAAATCTCTAAGAACACAAAAACAAAACTCCTCCAATAATCTAAAAAATGAATCTTCATAGAAAACTCCAACCGCCTCCCTCAAAATGAAAAAGGAACCAATACAAATAGGCCTTGGGAAAGGCAACCACTTCCCAACCAATCTCAACTAATGTGATTTTATTGAATAAATTTACATTATGCTTATAATAATATTTCTGCACTCAAAAATAAATAAATAATTTAATAGATACAGTTATGTGTGCATGTGTCTACACACATATCCTAAATAATATGAGAACTCACACTAAGTATATAACAAGAATATTAATGAAATATATCAAAATAGGACTAAATCATTAAGGGAAAATATTAAATTAAAATAATAATAATTAAATGAAATCAATAATAAAATGATATGTCCTCAAGAACAAATAAACCAATACGAATAAATCCATAATGAATGTATCATAATACCATAAATCCAACAATACCTACACCCTCAAACTAAACCAAAACACAAGCAAGAAATCAGGTGAATCAAGGTTTGTCAACATGACTATTCGATAAAGTGAATCAGGATCAAGATCTTCCCGTAAGAAAAATGATAAGGCTACGATCAATGGGCCTTTGTGTTATCTCCCTTTCAACCACCATCAAGAATTATAAAGGTACACTCAGACATGTGAAGCCAAGTGGAATTGATGCCTAGTACCTACACAAGACAATAACATGTGTACATGCACATAGATAATATGCCAACCAATACAAAACAATGAAGGGGGAACCATAACATCGTATGAATCTCATGAATGAATAATATGCCATCATCCTTCTTCACACAAACACATCATAGAAAGGATCAACTGAAATCAATAACATAAAGTATATCAATATCCTAAGGTACGTCAATAGCATTTCCTGAATCATGGGTTGTTCCACATCAATACATCGCTAACCTAAATATATCCATCATAGATAATAATCATAAGGCAACCATAATTAATGATCCCATTGAACCAATGAAATCAATTAACATTAGTACTCTTAGTCTATCCTCAATGATATCACATAAAACATAAGTTAGAACATCACAATACACCATTGGAACATATCATAATCAACATGGTGGTAATAATAGTTAACATGTCATCGTAGAATAGAGTTCTAAAGGAATAATATGCAATAGTTTTAACAATATCAATATGTCCACCAAATATATGTAATCAATAGCATGGTCAAGTCCTGAAATCTAGTCACCATGAATAGTCCATCATGTAATAGATCAGATAAGTACTTCCTCTTAGAATGTGAAGTCATCATGGATTACCTCTAGTTTTGGTTGAGTCATCATGGATAACCACTAGTTGTGGTTGTGTCATCATGAAATATTTTGAGACTTACTATAAATAGTAGGTTTTTATGAGGTGACTTACTATATAAATAGTAAGTTTGTTTGGTGACTTACTATAAATAGTAATTTTGACATGTGTTGAACATGTAGTTGTACAAGTCATACTTACTAAATTTAGTAAGTTGTCTGTAATCAAAATTCTGCAAATTGGTTGTTATATGCAACTAAAAATTGTGATTTGAAGTAAATTTTTGGAGATTGTTGTAATTGTTGAGAATTAATATGAAAGGTATTTTCTTGTGGTTTTTTTCTAGTATAATTTTACCATATTTTTCCATGTAAATCTGTGTGTTATGTGTTATTGATACTCTTTGCATTAGTAATTTTCATAACAATTGGTATCCAAGGAGAATCTGAGCACAACAAAAGTTGAGGCAAATACTATAGAAGTTCAAACACCATTGAAAGACATAGAGGTATTAACTGCTAATTTGAGAAAAATTTGGTAGTACTAAATTTTTCTCCTAGGTGCAAAATCAAATGATTTGAGTTTTTGTGAACATTGTTTATTTATAAACTAAAATAGACTAAATTTTTCTAGAAACTAGAAGCAAAGATGTATTAGATTTAATTCATTTAGATATTTGGGAAGCTTATGTTACATCTATTGGAGGTTCATCATATTTGTTTCATTTATAGATGTCTATTCCCATAAGATGTGGAATTATCTTCTCAAGAAGAAATATGAAGTGTTTTCTGATTTGAAGAGGTTTACGTCTCTGGTATAGAATCAAAATGGTAAGACACTAAAATATCTAAGAACAAATAATGGAGGTGAGTTTTGTTCAACAAAATTTAACTAGTTTTGTAGTGAGCATAGAATTTCAAGAAAATTGACGGTCGCTAGGACACCACATCAAAATGGTATTTTTAAATGCATGCATCATACAATTATGGAGTGATATAGATGCATGTTGAGAACTGTACATTTAGAACATTTTTTTTTGGGTGAGGCTATTAACACATCTTATTTCTTGATCAATAGATCACCCACTACTGCTCTTGATAATAAAATTCGTGAAGAAATATGTAAAGGTAAACCAATTGATTACTAATTTCTCTATGTTTTTGGTTCTGATGCTTATGTACACATTCCTAAATAGAGTAGAAATAAGATTGAAAATAAGTCCACAAAATGTATTTTTCTTGGTTATGTTGAAGGTACAATGGGGTACAAGTTGTGGGATACTACTTCCCACAAGAATATAATTGGTTGAGATGTGTTTTTTAATGAAAAGTCAATGCAAAGAGGTGAAGAACAAGTTACAAAAATTATTCCAGTAGAGGTGGGAAAACAAGATGATAATCTAGATGTGCTAGATGAAGAAAAACCAGAAGAAGATCAACCAGATGAATAACAACTAGATGAGACATAGGGTGAAATATCAGCCCTTGTAAGAAGATCCAATAGAGTATCCAAAGCACCTGAAAGGTAATATCCTACTTATAATTCTTCTTATGCATTACTAAATGACGTTGGTGAACCTAGTTCATAGCAGACTACTTGTGAAGCAGAATGTGCAAGAAAATAGAGAGCTTCTTTGGCAGCGGAGATGGAAGCTCCTCATAATAATAAGACATGAGATCTTATTCCATTACCCAAAGGAAGAAACAATATTGGGAACAAGAGGTTCTTCAAGATGAAAAGGGATATAAATGATAATTTTGAGATATGTAAATCTTTGTTGGTGATCAAGGGGTATGCAAATTTTTTTCACTTGTTGTATGGTTGAGTATTGCCAGAGTTTCTTTAGATCTTGTTGGTAGTCTTGATTTGGAGTTAGAATAGTTAGATGTTAAAACAACCTTTCTGCATGGTGATCTCTCTGAGGAGATTTATATGCAGTAGCTAGAAGGTTTTAAGAAAAAAGGAAAGGAGAATCTTATTTGTAGATTGAAAAGATCATTGGATGGTTTAAAATAGGCACCAAGGTATTGGTACAAGCGGTTTGATTCCTTCATGATGAGTATAGATTTTAGTAGATATGAGGCTGATCATTGTACATATTTTTAGAGGTATGATGATGGCATTTTTATCATTCTACTTTTATATGTAGATGATATGTTGGTTGTAGGTTCCAACATGTATAGAATCATCCATTTTTAAATTCAACTTTCTAGGGAGTTTGACATGAAGGACTTAGGAAGTGAAAATCAAATTCTTGGAATGAGTATACATAGAGACAAAAATAACATAAACATATGGTTATCACATAAGACTTATGTGGAGAAAGTTCTACAATGCTTCAATACACATAATGCACAACCAATTAGTAATCCATTTCCTATTCATATTAAGTTGTCTTTCGAATAGTGCCCTAACATAGAAGTAGAGAAGACACAAATGTCTCATGTAATGTACACATCAATAGTTGGTAGTCTTATGTTTGCCACAATATGCACTAGACCAAACATTGCACAAGTAGTGGGAATTGTAAGTTGGTACATGGTGAATCCTAGTATTGATCATTGGACAAATGTGAAGTAGATTCTTATATATCTAAGAGACACTTAAAATGTTTCTATTTTTTTAGTGGGAGTAGTCTTCAAGTAAATGGGTATACGAATTCATATTTTGGTGGAGACAAAGATAATATAAAGTATACTATAGGTTATGTTTTCTTCTTTGCTAGAGGTGTTGTTAGCTAGGCATCAAAGTTAAAAATAGTAGTGGAATTGTCAACTAATAAATCTAAATATATGACAACAACACAGGTTAGCGAGGATGAAATATGGCTTCATAGAATTATGGGTGAGTTACAAGTGAAATAGGATAAAAATGATTTTACACTATGATAGTCAAAGTGCTTTACAATTAGCATAAAACTTAGCATACTATTCTAAAAAAAAAACATATTGATATTCAATATCACTTTGTTCATAAAGTGGTGGAAGGAGGACAAATATCTTTGGCCAAGATTCACACTGATATAAACCATGCAGATATTATGACGGATCCTATTGGTAGAGAGAAGTTCATTTGGTGTAGAACTTCTCTTGGTCTATAGATTATCTAATAACATTTATCATTGGCAATGGTCTTTCGATAGAGGAATTAATTAAAGTTTGAAATCTAACTTCAAGTGGGAGAATGTTGGAATGTGAAGTCATCATGGATTACCCCTAGTTTTGGTTGATTCATCATGGATAACCACTAGTTGTGGCTGAGTCATCATGAATTTTTTGAGACTTACTATAAATAGTAGTTTTTATGAGATGACTTACTATAAATAGTAAATTTGTTTCATGACTTACTATAAATAGTAATTTTGACATGTGTTGAAGATGTTGTATAAGTCATAGTTAGTAATTTTAGTAAGTTATCTACAATTAGGACTCCTAAAATTAGTTGTTATGTGCAACTTGAATTCATGATTTAAAGTACATTCATGGAGATGTTTGTAACTGTGATAATTCTTGAGAATTAATATGAAATATTTTTTTTGGTTTTTTCCTCGTATAATTTTACTAGGATTTTCCATATAAATTTGTGTGTTATGTGTTATTTATCTTCTTTTTATTATTTATAGACTAGTAATTTTTATAACAATTGGTATCAGAGAAATGTTATTTGTGTAGAAGTTATTTGTTTTGAGAGGTGAGAAATGACAAAAGGTTTTGTTACCATATTTGAGGTGTAAAAGTGTGATGGTTCAAACTTTTCTTTATGAAAGCTGAAGATTCAATCTTTGTTGGAGAAAGATGGATATGATAGAGATCTTAAAGGGGTAGCATTAAAACCTACAAATATGAGTACAATAGATTGGAATAGTATGGATAGCACAACTAGAGAAATAATCTGGGTTATCTCTAGAAGATTTAGGTTTGTTCAATATTGTAGAGGAGAAACCTACTCATGACTTATGGAATAAGCTTGTAAAGTTGTATGAGATGAAGTCATTGGCAAACAAAATCATGTTATGAAGGTAATTGCATAATTTGAGGATGTGTGAAAATTCATCAGTCATAAATCATCTAAATGATTTTAACACACCAACAAGCAAGTTGGCTTCAATAGGAGTTAAAATTGATGAAGAAGATAAGGTGGCAATTTTACTATGCTCTTTACTTGAAAGTTGGGATCAATTAGTTATTGTTCTTAGTATTTCTACATCGAGTGTGAAGATGGTCTTTGAAGATGTGGTAGCTTTCGTAATCTCTAAATATTTGAGGTGGAAGACATCTCAAGGATCTTCTTCAAATGAAGCCCTTTTTTCTAGAGGTAGAACTTAGGAAAGAACCAATACCGAGTGTGGAAAAACCAGGTCCAAATCCAAGGGCATAAAAAGGTAAAGTACTAGAACTATGGAAAAAATGGAAATATAAAAAATGACTATAGGTTACCAAAAAATACCAAGGATAATCCCATTTCACCAAAATCTAAGAAAATATTGTAGAAGTTCAAACACCATTGAAAGACAGAGAGGTATCGACTACTAATTTGAGAAGTTCTTTACTCTATGTTTGGAGTATTGATTTTGGTGCCTCCTTTAATATGATTCCTCATAGAGACTGGTTTTCTAGCTACTAGTCTTGTGATGGTGGTATGGTTTACATGGGAAACAAAAAACAATGTGAAGCTATAGGTGAAGGAGAGGTAAGTATCAAGATGTTTGATAGAGTAGTTAGATCAATTTCACATGTTAGACATGTTTATGGTCTTAAAGAAATTTCTTTTACTTGGAGTGTTTTATGAAGAAGGTTATCAATTCTGTGGTGATTATAGTTGTCTCAAGGTAAAAAAAGGTGTCTTAGTTGTGCTAAAAGGAGAAAAAGTTAGAAATCTCAATAGGTTGGTTACAAAAAAATACAATGGAGAGGCCAATATGGTATTTGATGTAGAGATTAACTCATTAAAAAATTTGACATAAAAGGATAGGTCATATGAGTGAATGAGGTCTCAAGGTACTGTTAGATAGAAATCTTCTCCCAAGTGCAAAATCTAAAGATTTGAGTTTTTGTGAACAATGTTTGTTTGAAAAATAGAATAAATTATGTTTTTCTAGAAGTAGTACCCGAAGAAAAGATGTATTAGATTTAATTCATTTAGATACTTGGGAAGATCCTATTACATCTATTGGAGGTTCATCATATTTTGTTTCATTTATAGATGACTTTTCCCATAACGTGTGAATTTATTTTCTCAAGAATAAATTTGAAGTGTTTTCTTATTTTAATAGGTTTAGGGATTTTGTAGAGAATCAAAAGGGTAATACAATAAAATGTATTAAAAAAAAATTGAGGTGAGTTTTGTTTAGAAAAATTTAACTAGTTTTATAGTGAGCTTGAAATTGCAAGACAATTTCTAATTGTCAGGACACCGCAACAAAATGGTTTAAAATAGGTGCCAAGGTGTTGGTACAATTGGTTTGATTCCTTTATGATGAGCATATATTTTAGTAGATGTGAGGCTTATTTTTGTGCATATTTTCAAAGGTATGATCATGATATTTTTATCATTCTACTTTTGTATGTAGATGATATGTTGGTTGCAGGTCCTAGCATGCATAGAATCATCCATTTGAAAACTCAGATTGTTAGGGAGTTTGACATGAAGGATTTAGGAAGTGCATATCAAATTCCTAGAATGAGGATACATAGAAACAAAAATAAAAATAACATATGGTTGTCATAGAAGACTTATGTGGATAAGGTTTTGTAGTGCTTCAGTATGTAGAATGCACAACTAATTAGTACTCCATTTCATGTTCATATTAAGTTTTCTTCAGAATAGTGCCCTAGTACATAAGAAAAAAAGACATATATGTCTCATGTACTATAATTATGAGTAGTTGGTAATCTTATGTTTTCTATGATATGCACCAAACTAGACATTGCATAAGCAGTGAGAGTTTTTAGTCAGTACATGGTGAATCCTGGTATCAATCATTGGACAACTATGAAGTGGATTCTTAGATATCTAAGAGGAACATCAAATGTTACTATCTTTTATAATGAGAGTAGTCTTCAAGTAAATGGGTGTGTGTATACAAATTTTGGTGGAGACAAAGATAAGAGAAAGTCTACTACAGGTTATGTTTTCTCCTTAGCTGGAGGTGCTATTAGCTAGACATAAAAGTTACATACAGTTGTGAAATTGTCAACTATTGAAGTGTAATATATTGAAGCAACACATGATAACAAGGAGGAAATTTGGATTCATAGACTTTTGGGTGAGTTACAAGTAAAATAGGGTAAAATGGTTTTACATTGTGACAGTCAAAGTGCTTTACACTACATTGATAATCTATAACTGATTGAATACCTTGATGGAATGAATGGACAAGTAAAAGATAGTGATTAGTGTGTGTGTGTGAAAATTGTACCTGATCTGTAGACACAACACTCAGTAAAACATTAGAGGTTAGCTATAATCAAAATCGTGCAAAATTGAAATCTAATCTAACCAAGCGATTTACTGCCTTCTAATAGGTGTGAGATTAATGTTCTCAGATTGTAATCGAGATCAGTGACCTAGACGACACCTAAATGAAGGATTTGAATGCAAAAGATGGATATGAAATTGAATGCAATTAATCTATATTTTTGATATTTTCTATGCAATAAGAATGATAAACTAATATGCTATGGATGCTATTGAAAACTGATATGAAATGAATGCTAAATGATCTAACAATGAAGATTCTAACAATGATATGAAAACTATGAAATTCTATGCTAAGATATAAAAACTATGCAATTGAAATTGATCTCACAAAGCTTTGAATTCGCAAGTTGATTCCTCAGCCTCCAATTCTCCAGCGTGATTGTGCAAAAATATGAGATGAATTATGAAGAGCTGAGCCTTGTTTTTATAGAAATCCAAGGCTTTGGAGGTGCATGAGAAAAAGCCATAAATCACTCAAATAACTCAACTTAATTTTTGAGTTATTTTTAAATAAAGATAATTAAGTCACAAAAATCATGCAAAAGCACAGTTCAACTTGAATTAGAAGTTTAGATCAACTTTAAAACTCGAAAAGATGTTGACTTTCAAAAAGCTAACAACTTGCATTGATTTTCCAATTTTGAGTTTAACTGGTCCTTGAATGTGCACATGGATAATTATGATTTAATAAATAAATAAAGTGATTTATTCTCAACTTAACTGCTTTTTGAAATAAAATAATTAATTTATGGGTTAATTAACTATTTTACCAAACTTTTATTAAAAATTATATTATTAAATAATGACAACATGCTTTAATTAATTAAATAAGAATTTAATCAATTATTCATAGGAATTTTGATTTATTGTCAAAATTAAATAATACAATTAATAATAGATATAATTAAATTTAATTAAACAATTAAGTGGCAAGATATTAAATCTAATTAATTAAATATGCAAAATATTCAATTAATCAAGCTATAGGATAAATGTGATTTATTGCCAAATAATTATAAAATTAAAGATAATTATGATGATTAGGAATATTACTAGGAATATTCCCCGGTGCACAATTTAAGATAATCAATTATGATTCGATGATGTTTAGATGTGCCTTAGATTAGGACTTTGATGTCGATTTCATTCGATTTGTCGATGTAGGAGGTTAATGAACTTATAGCCCATTTTTGGGGTATTACAATTAGAGATGACCGAGCTACTAAAGTGATATGTAAGACAATTAAATCAGTCAATGTATTGTCATTGATGTCAACTAGTTTTGACTGTACTTATTATGATAGTTACAAACATCTGAAGAAAAATTGTAAAGGAATGAGATATCTACATGAAGATGAGATGAATATGAAAGATATGGCTAAGGTATACATTGGGTAACTTATTGATGAGTCTATGGCATCATGTTAATGATTTGATTGTATTACATGATTTTGTTATGTATTGAAGATCAGAACTGAACAAGTTTATGTGGTCAGTAATTGAAGATTTCTTTATACACCGAGCTAGTATAGTGTATACCGAGTATAGTATTAACTGAGCAGGTTCTCACCAACACATTCTGTATTAACTGAGTGAAATAAACAAATAAATATTATAACATTTGACTAAATTGATGAGTTGGACAACTGCTTATGATTCCAAGGTAGAAGATAAAGTTTGTTATGATGATCTAACGACTGACAAAATTGAAGATTGATTGAATGGAGAAGGATGAAATGTGTTATAGACACATCTACCGAGGAAGATTGAAGCAAAAAAAAGAACGATGGATATTAAGAGGCAAAATCTAATGGATGATAAGAAAATAGTTTATCAATTCTATTTAAAGAGACATGAGATTCATTATTGATTTTGAAGCTTACTGACACTACAAGATAATTCATGTGAAAGGACTATTTTCATGCACCACTGATCAAACTGGTTACAGACAAAACCGAGTTGAACTGTAGGCATTACCGAGCATCAGGGTATTATTCACCGAGTTGAATAATTTAGAGGATATGAAGAATTGAATTGAATATTGATCAGAGGAGGTATTTTGAGCCTAGCATAGATCTAAAAATCTACAAATCTTAGTTGTATTTGAATTAGATAATTATTGTATCAGTTTAATCATTGTTACAACAAAATCTTTTAACCAAGTGGACTTAACAGTCTTTTTGTATTTCAATATGACATTCAATGAATGTTGATTGTTTTCTTGTTGACCTCATAGTGAATGTTGGTCAAGGGAGAACTGTTAGTGATAAATCTTCTAACTAGGTCACACCTTATAGTATGTTTTGTAACCTTTGATAGGGTTGGCTCTTAACCGAGCTCACTTTAGAAGAGTGAATTATTTTGGGTTATTGGTCCCAGGTGGTTTTTCCCCTAACATGGTTTCCACGTTAAAAATATATGTGTTATGTGTATTTGATGTGATTGGATTGTTATCTAACTTTACACATTGCATAACTAGTCAGATCGGTAAACACAGTATTGAATTGACTGTCAATCGGTAGATGAAGATAAATTTATTATTGATAGCTTACCGAGTTATAAATTTGATTAAATTTTTTGAATATATACATCTGAGAGATTTGGGACTGTAGGATAACTAGAACTAACTGATTCACCCCCCTCTCAGTTATCTAACAATTGGTATCATATCACATTGGTTGCTTGGAAGGAATTTTTAAAGGACTTAAGCTAAATATCACAAGATGTATAAGAGAGAGGCACCAAAGCTGAACAGAGACAACTTCTCGACATGGCAAAGCAAAATGAAGTTGCATATATCTGGAATTGGAGAATCTGCAATATTTTACCTGGACAAGGCCTACATTTAACCGTCGATTGGACCTTTGAATGTTGATCAGTTGAGAGATAGACATGAACACAATATGACAATGATAGAAATTGTTGCTGCCTCAACAGATGCTAAATTTGAAGATATCAAGACATGTACATATGCCAAAGCAATGTGGGACAAACTTGCACTAGTTCACGGAGGAGATGTGAATGTGATGAGAGAAAGAGCTTAAAGTCTTAGAGGAAAGTTTTATGACATGAAGATGAAAGAAGGAGAAAAAATTTCATAGTACAGTAACCGAATCAAGGAGAATATCAATGCTATCCGATGAGTAGGAGGTGTTATTGATGAAGACATTGTTGTAAGTAAAATTCTTAGAACCTTGCTGTCTATCTATGCTATTAGAATCTCTGCAATTCATGAAATGAGATCTGCCATGGGTAACATTCTTACACTTGATAGCCTAATTGGTAAATTGACTAATTTTGAGTTGAATAACTATGATAGGAGTATTGTACTGAATGTTGAGTCTGCATTTATGTCATCTTTGAAAATTGGAAAATCAAGCAGTAAACACATGATAAGAAATGAGAGTGACAGTGACAGTGATGAGGATGAAGTTGATGAACTTGAAGCATTAATGGCTAGGAGACTACAAAAAGGTACATGAAGATACAAAGGGAAATTACCTTTGGTATGTTTTAACTATAAAGAGATCGGTCACATTGCAACTAGGTGTCCTAACCAAAAATATGATGACAAAGACAATGAACCATCCGGTGATAGAAAGTTTGACAGAAGAGATAATAGATATTGCAGGGGCAACCGACAATATGACAGAAGAAGTAACCGAGACTACAAAGATAAAGGAAAGAAAGTATGTTACCTTGTTGAAGATGATGATGACATCGACACTGACACCGATGAAGACATTGAGGTGGTATTCATAGCTTTGAAAGAAGAAGAAAGGTATGTTGAAACACCACTTATTTCTAAAGCTAGCAAGAATGATACATGGATTATTGATAGTGGCTATACTCATCATATGACTGGTGATAAAGATAAATTTGAATACCTTGATATAATGGAGGATCTGCTAAAATGGGAAATGATACACCTTGTATAGTAAAAGGAAAATGATCTATCTTGTTGAACACTAAGATTAGATGTGAGAATGCATATTGGGTGAAGGGACCTAACTATAATTTGTTGAGTGTAGCACAACTGAATAACTTAGGTCACTGAGTTGCATTTAAAAATAGAAAGGTGAAAATCTATGATGAGAATGGAAAGTTGGTTGATACTGGTGAACAATCAAAAAGGTAATCTGGTCTATCTTGACAACGCTAAAACTTCTTGTTCAATGGCTAGAACTGAAGAAGTGTGGTTGTGGCATAAAAGATTGTGTCATGTGAATTTTGACAACATAGTTAAGATCAGTAGGAAAAGAAAATTTAGAGGCTTACCGAGCTTATCCAAACCTGACCATGTTATGTGTAAACAATGTCAAATGGGAAAAATGTCAAAATCTAGTTTCAAGAGCAAGACCTATTCATCTAAAGCTATTTTGGAGTTGGTTCACACTAACTTATGTGGTCCTATGAGAAATCTTATGGTGACATATACTTTATTTTATTTGTTGATGACTACTCTAGGATGATGACAATTATGTTTTTGAAAGAGAAATCTGAAGCCTTCAAGATGTTTAAATGGTGTAAAGCTAAAGTGGAAAAGGAAAGTGGAAAAGAGTTAAAATGCTTAAGATATGATAGAGATGGTGAGTTTATTTATGATGAGTTCACTAACTTTTGTAATGAGCATGGAATTAAAAGACATGTTTCTGCATCGAGAACACCACAATAGATTGAAATTGCTAAAAGGAGGAATATATCCATAGTTGATTGTGCTAGAACACTGATGATTGAGAAAGATGTTGCACAAATGTACTAGAGAGAAGCTGTTAGCACTACTGTATACACATTGAACTGAGTACAAATGAAGAAATATTCAAACAAGATACTTTATGAGTTATGGTATGGGTACACACCGAATGTAAGTTATTTCAGAATATTTGGAAGTAGATGTTACATTATGAAAGATGATAGAAATGGAAAATTTGATTCTAAAGGTGATGAAATAATATTCTTAGGATATTCTACTAAAAGTAAAGCTTACAAATGTTTAAATAAGGTTTCTAACAAAATGACTGAAAGTGCAAATGTGAGAGTTGATGAGTTTGCTGAGAAAAATGATGAAGAAAGAAAAAAGGAACCAAAAGAATACGGTAGATTCACATACATTGAGCAACCTAAAATTCTACCTAAGCCACATGATGAAGTTATCGAGCAACAAGATAATGACATCGAGCATCAACCTATAGAGACTGAGAATCAGGAAGTAGCTATAGAGGAAAATCTTGATCCTACACCGACTGATGAACAAAGAAGAGAACATGTGTTAGAAAAATTTGTGAGAAGACACCATCCACAAAATTAGATTATTGGTGATAAGTAAGCTGGCATGATGACACGAAGTAAGTTGAGAAACACCACATGTTTAATTTGTGAATTTGAACCTAAAAATGTTAGAGATGCACTTGAGAATGATTGATGCAGGAGCATCCTGGGTGTAAGAGCAATCTTGCATCACCCAAAAATATTTCTATTTTTGTATTCAATAAGGGCTATTTTGTGCAGAGCTGCTATTTATGGAAAGTTACTATTTTTGGTAATTTTTGTATGTGCTCAGAATGATCTGATTTCTTTCTTGGAGGTTGATTTTGGTCATATAAGTCTGCCAGTAAAGTTTCATTGCCAGATCAAGTGTATATTGGAAGATATTGAAGATTTTCGGTATTGGCAGCAGGGTACAGAAACTTTGAACTCAGTTTTGAAGGCTTTAGAGGCCCCGGATGAGGTCAAAAATTTGGGTGACAAGCGCTTGCGCCGGTCAAGCTTGTAGAGCACTTCGTGGCATTTTCGAAATGGGGTTATAATAGCCGATCGGGTCAACTGGTGATGACTTATGGTCTTCGGAAGTTGGGCCACCCGAAATGGCGAAAAATAATTTTCTTCAAAATTTCTGTTCGGGTTTCAAAGGTTATCTTGAGCCGACTATGATGTAATAAAATGTAAAATAAAATAATTCTAAGTTTGGTCGGCCTTATTGGCTAAAATTCTGGAACCTTCCCAGGCGGTGGAAAATTGCCTATATAAGGAAGGCTGTATTATTGTCTTAGGCAGTTCAGAATAGTTCTGGGTAGTAGATCTGGGTAATAGTTCGAGGCTTTGTCCTATAGAATATTGTAAGGGAATGCCCATGTGGCTTTGCATATTGTAATTCTGAAAGTTTGTAATTCCACATTTATGGAGATAATAAGAAGCCAATTTTTTGTTCTTGCATATTACTGTTGTTGTTTCTCTATTTCTGTTATGTGTTTGTGGTATTAAGGGGAGCACCCTTCATCAAGTGGTATCAGAGCAGGAGTTCTTGAGTGTGTAAACAGATCGCCGACTGTGAGGCAGTTTGCACCAGGACCGTGGGTAGGGTTTCAGCGCGCATTGCGAAAATGCCTCCACGAAGGGAACGTGGCGGAAGAGCTGGTGTTGTAACACCTGAGGTTAGAGAGCTGCAGAGACAAGTGCGAGCATTGCAAGAAGAGATTCGTAGAGGAATGAATCTTAATGTCAGAGACGAAAGCGAGGATGAAGCCGAAGAAGAATATCAAGAAGGAGAAATTGAAATTGTGAACCAGGAGGAAGAAAGACTTTTTCGGGCGATTTCCAAGATTGGGAAAAGACCTAAGATTGAGGTTCCTACATTTTCTGGAAATCTTAACCCAGAGGAATTGATCGACTAGATCAATGAATGTGAAGAATATTTTGAGTATGAAGATGTTGAGGATCCTGATAGGGTCAAATTTGTGAAGGCCAGACTGAAAGGTCATGCGAAGATATGGTGGCAAGAGATTCAGTTGGAGCGAAATAGAAGGGGAAAGGAGAAAATCATGAGATGGGATCGGATGGTGGATAAATTAAAGAGACAGTTCATTCCTGTTGATTACGAGCTTGAACTACTGAAGAAAATGCAAAGTTTGAAGCAAGCAAGAAGATCTATTCAGGAGTATACAGAGGAGTTCTATCGACTTCTCATCAGAACAGGCCATGCAGAAGCTGATAAAGAGAAAGTTGCCCGATACCTTAATGGGTTAAGGCCAAGCATTCAGGAGGAGCTGAATCTGGTTCGAATGAACAGTATTGAAGAGGCATACTAGTTTGCCCTAAACGTAGAGGAAAAGCTGAACAAGAAGTTTGAGAGCAGACAAAACGGAAGAGGTCGCGGTGGATGATCTGGTGGACGGTCATATGGTGGCCGAAATGAAGATCCGAAAAAGAAGGATGAGGCCAATAGCAGTCAGAATCAGCGAGAAAATAATTTTAATCGCTTCCAGGATCAGAATAATAGAGATCAGAGAGGAAGAGGAAGAGGACAAGGATCTGGAAGAGGAGGCTTCCGTGGAACATGTTTTCACTGTGGAGAAGAAGGTCATAGGGCATTTGAATGTCCTCAGCACCAAGGCAGAACAGACAGGAGAAATGAAGGCTAGGCCAGAGTTGCACATGTAGATGAAGATGTCAGATCATCAAATTCTGAAGATGCTGAAAGAGGAGAAACGTTGATTAACGGAAGAGTCCTGTTGAGTGGTGAGAATGAACCTGAGCAAAGGAGGAGCCTGTTTCGCACCAGGTGCAAGTGTGAAGGTAAATGTTGTGATGTGATTATTGATAGTGGAAGCACTAACAATTTGGTGTCAGAAGAGATGGTGACAAAGTTAAAGCTCAAGAGACATAAACACCCACATCCATATCGGATTTCCTGGGTACAGGATGACCACAAGGTCATGGTCAATGAACAATGCCTGGTGAAGTTCAAGATTGGCGGATACCAAGATGAGGTATTGTGTGATATCATATCTATGGATGCATGTCATATGTTGTTGGGTAGACCGTGGCAATTTGACAGATGTGCTGTACACGATGGTCGTGCGAATACCTATTCCCTGACAAAGGATGGAGTGCGACATAAGCTAAAACCATTGAAGGAGACTGAAGAAAAGGTATGTGGTAATGCAAGGATAAATTTTGTTGATGGAAGAAATTTCCTAGATGGTATGAGGCATGAGCATGTATGTTTTGCTTTAATTCCAAAAGTTGGTAAAGAGGAAGTAGAAGATGTTCCTATAGAAGTTGCAGATTTGTTGAATGAGTTTCAGGATATTGTATCCGATAACGTGCCTGATGGATTACCACCAGTTAGGAAGATCAGTCATCAGATGGACTTGATCCCAGGAGTGAGTTTGCCGAATAAGGTAGCACACAGAATGACACCTGCAGAAAGTGAGGAGTTGAACAGACAAGTACATGAACTGTTACAGAAAGGATTGATTCGAGAGAGTCTGAGTCCCTGTGCTGTACCTGCGGTATTAGCACCAAAGAAGAATGGAGAGTGGAGGATGTGTACAGATTCTAGAGCAATAAACAAGATCATAATCAAGTACAGGTTTCCATTGCCACGAATGGATGATATTATGGACTGTTTGAGTGGAGCTGTGTATTTCTCAAAGATAGATCTGAAGAGTGGATATCACCAGATTCAGATCAGAGAAGGAGATGAATGGAAGACTGCCTTCAAGACAAAAGAAGGACTGTATGAGTGGTTAGTCATGCCTTTTGGGCTAACCAATGCACCGAGCACTTTCATGCGGCTCATGAACGAGGTTCTGAAAGAATTTTTGGGTAAGTTTTTCATTGTTTACCTAGATGATATTTTGATCTTTAGTAAGACATTGGATGAGCATATGATGCATATTCGTATGGTATTTGAGAAGTTGAGAGAAGAGAAATTGTTGATTAATTTGAAGAAGTGCAGTTTTGTGAAGAAAGAGTTGGTGTATTTAGGGTTTGTAGTTTCAGTAGAAGGTCTAAAAATGGACCCAAAGAAGGTACAGGCTATCCTTGAATGGCCTACTCCAAGGAGTGCTACTGAGGTAAGATCTTTTCACGGTCTAGCTAGCTTTTACAGAAAGTTTATCAAAAATTTTAGCAGTATTTGTGGACCCTTGACTGAAACAATGAGAGGGGATAGAAAAGAGTTTAAGTGGACTAATGGAGCAGAAAAGAGTTTTCAATTATTGAAACAAAAAGTTACAGAACAACCTATTTTAGCACTTCCAGATTTTAATAAGGTGTTTCAAGTAGATTGTGATGCTAGTGGTACTGCAATAGGAGCTGTTATGAGCCAAGAAGGTAAACCTGTTGCTTATTTCAGTGAGAAGTTAAATGATGCCAAGAGAAAATATTCTGTTTATGATCAGGAATTTTATGCTATAGTTCAGGCATTAAAGAAGTGGAGACATTATCTGCTTCCTAAGGAGTTTGTTTTGTATACTGATCATCAAGCTTTGCAATATTTGAATAGTCAAGGAAAATTGAATCAAAGACATTTGAAATGGGTTGAGTTTTTGCAGAGTTATACATTTGTTTTGAAACACAGGAGTGGAAAGTCTAATAGGGTTGTAGATGCTCTTAGCAGAAGGCAACTATTGCTGACAGAAATGCAGATTGAAGTGGTTGGGTTCAAGGAACTCAAGAATTTATATCCAGAGGATCCTGATTTTGGTGAAGCTTGGAAAGCTTGTACAGAACCTGTTACTCTAGACAGGACAAAATGGTTGGATTTCATCATCCAGGATGATATGCTATTCAGAGGGAGTCAGTTGTGCATTCCACGAAGTTCTATGAGGGAGAATCTCATCAAGGAGAAGCATAGTGGAGGATTGGCTAGACATTTTGGTCGTGATAAAACCGTTGGTTTGGTTAGTGAGAATTATTATTGGCCACAATTGTAGCAAGATGTGAAGAAGTTTGTACAGAGTTGCAGAGTATGTCAGATGGCGAAAGGAGTGAAGCAGAATACAAGATTGTATTAGCCATTACCTGTACCAGAGAAGCCTTGGGAGGATATCAGCATGGACTTTGTTCTTGGTTTACCGAGGACACAGCGGGGACACGATTCAATTTTTGTGGTAGTTGACAGATTTTCAAAGATGGCACATTTTATTCCCTGCAAGAAGACTAATGATGCTGTTCATGTAGCAGAATTGTTTTTCAGAGAAGTAGTGAGACTTCATGGTTTGCCAAAGACCATAGTTTCAGATCGGGACACTAAGTTTATTGGATATTTCTGGCGTACATTGTGGAAGAAGTTGAAGACAGATTTGAAGTTTAGTTCATCACATCATCCACAGACTGATGGACAGACAGAGGTGGTGAATAGAAGTTTGGGAATTTTGCTGAGATGTTTGGTTGGAGATAAGCCAACAGGATGGGATTTGATTTTACCACAGGCGGAATTTGCATACAATAATTCTGTCAATAGGAGCACTGGTAAATCACCATTCCAGATTGTATATGGAAGTAGTCCAAGAAATGCATCTGAATTAAGGAAGATAGATAAAGGAGAAATAAGTAGTGCTGAAGCTGAGGATTTTGCAGAACACTTGAAGAACATCCATAAAGAGGTGAGGAAGCATATTACCAAGATGAACGCACAGTATAAGGCTAAGGCAGATGAGAAAAGGAGGTATAAAGAATTTCAAGTTGGTGACAAAGTCATGGTTCATTTGCGGAAGGAGCGGTTTCCAGTTGGTACATATAACAAGCTGAAAATGAAGAAGTTTGGACCATGCAGGATACTGAAGAAACATGATTCAGGAAACGCATATGAGGTAGAATTGCCTACTGAGCTAAATATTTCACCAGTGTTTAACATTTCAGATCTGACAGAGTATCATGAAGGAGGTGTTGAAGATGAGATCACAGCAGCACAGTGGAGTATTCCAGCAACTAGTTCAGACACTAAGGAGATCGAAGATATACTGGACAGTCATGTTGGCAGAAGCACAAGGAACAGGGCATATGAAGAATATCTGGTCAAGTGGAAAGGATGACCTGTTGAAGATTCATCATGGCTGACAAAGGAGGAGGTTAGCCGTCTTGGTTTTCCTTTGCACACCTGAGTCATGACAGGGTCACTTCTCAAATTACCCCGGGTGTCTGATGCAGGAGCATCCTGGGTGTAAGAGCAATCTTGCATCACCCAAAAATATTTCTATTTTTGTATTCAATAAGGGCTATTTTGTGCAGAGCTGCTATTTATGGAAAGTTACTATTTTTGGTAATTTTTGTATGTGCTCAGAATGATCTGATTTCTTTCTTGGAGGTTGATTTTGGTCATATAAGTCTGCCAGTAAAGTTTCATTGCCAGATCAAGTGTATATTGGAAGATATTGAAGATTTTCGGTATTGGCAGCAGGGTACAGAAACTTTGAACTCAGTTTTGAAGGCTTTAGAGGCCCCGGATGAGGTCAAAAATTTGGGTGACGGGCGCTTGCGCCAGTGAAGCTTGTAGAGCACTTCGTGGCGTTTCCGAAATGGGGTTATAATAGCCGATCGGGTCAACTGGTGATGACTTATGGTCTTCGGAAGTTGGGCCACCCGAAATGGCGAAAAATAATTTTCTTCAAAATTTCTGTTCGGGTTTCAAAGGTTATCTTGAGCCGACTATGATGTAATAAAATGTAAAATAAAATAATTCTAAGTTTGGTCGGCCTTATTGGCTAAAATTCTGGAACCTTCCCAGGCGGTGGAAAATTGCCTATATAAGGAAGGCTGTATTATTGTCTTAGGCAGTTCAGAATAGTTCTGGGTAGTAGATCTGGGTAATAGTTCGAGGCTTTGTCCTACAGAATATTGTAAGGGAATGCCCATGTGGCTTTGCATATTGTAATTCTGAAAGTTTGTAATTCCATATTTGTGGAGATAATAAGAAGCCAATTTTCTGTTCTTGCATATTACTGTTGTTGTTTCTCTATTTCTGTTATGTGTTTGTGGTATTAAGGGGAGCACCCTTCATCAATGATGAATGGATTAAAGTAATGAATGAGGAAATTGAGAAAATACTGAAGATAAAAACATGGACATTGGTACCGAGACTGAATGATAAAAATGTTATTGGAACCAAATGGATATTCAGAAACAAGTTAAATGAAAATGGTGAAGTCACCAGGAACAAAGCAAGACTTGTATGTAAAGGATATGCACAAGAAGAAGGTATTGATTATGGTGAGACTTTTGCACTAGTTGCTATACTTGAAGGAGTTAGAATATTACTTGCATATGCTACCTACAAAAGATTTAAAGTATATCAAATGGATGTTAAATCTACATTTTTGAATGGGATACTTGAAGCAGAAGTATATATTGAACAACCTGAAGGTTTTGTTGATCCAAATCAGAAAAACATGGTATGTAAGTTGCAAAAAGAATTGTATGGACTGAAACAAGCATCGAGAGCATGGTATGAGATACTGCATTCATATCTTATTAGTGTAATCACCTGAAAAATGGACAAGATCAATCAAGTGAGAAATTGAGGCAAAAATCAAAGCAATTAACAAAAATCAAAGCAATTATATAAAATCAAGCTAAAATCAAAGCTAAATTGAAATCAACCCATAATTCAAATTTAATTAAAAATCAAAAGCCATAAAATCAATTAAAATTGAATAAATCAAATGAAATCAATTAATTGTGCAATTAATCTAATTAATTACATAGTTCATTTAAATCAAATCAACCCATTCAAGGGTTACACATGGCTAAACATATTAATTAAATTCAATTAATTAAATCCTATTTTCCCTCAACCACCAAATGGGAGGAAAATTTATCAACCAATAGGATTTGAGAATCAAGCTCACATGGATCAAGCTCACATTGAATCTCCACCACCCATAGGGAGAAATAATCTTATCCACCCATTTTGTCCTCTTGTCCCAAGCTTTGAGGACAAAATATTTAAATAGTCTCCAAAGGTGGAACCATGGACTTAACCCTCATCAAACCATGATCAAATCAACTACACCCCTACCTTTGCCAAAATCTATAAAAGAAAGGCACAATTCAAGCAATAATCATCCACAATTTTTGAGAAGCATCAAACCTCTTGCAATTTTAAGCTAGAAAGGAAACTCTAGAGCTAATTAGTCTTTTTCAATCGGAATTAACTTGTTTTAGCTTACTTTATCTTACTTTCTCATATTAGGACTGTCAGTAGTGAGAGCTTGCTGAGAGCTCATCATTAGCATCCCTAATTCAAGAGCCATAGAGTGCTCATTTGTCTTTTAAATAGCTTAATTGAATTTCATTTGTGGTAATTTAGTTCTTATTTTGATTTATTTGACAAAGATAAACCTATGAAGGTGTTGGAGCTCAAAAATTTGAGTTGTATTTTTGATTCCATATTTTGAAAGTTTCTCCAAGTGTCAGATCAATGCCTTGAAAGTCTTCAAAGGGAAGCGTAGTTTGAATGCATGGATAAAAGGACCTATTGATTTTCATGATGCGTCACTTAGATAAGGTGTTCATCACCTATCATTTGACATATGTAATAGTTTTGAGGTCCTAACTTTCAGATCTGATAAGTTTTTTAAGTGGTCTTTTGGAGGTGTTCCCTAAAATCTGTAGTCTGTCTATATTTTCACTGAGTAGCCCACTTCGGATGAGTGAATTTATTGCCTGATTGATTGTCATAACATGCAGGTTGTTGCATCATGCTTTAGGCATGAGTAAGAGTGTCCATACCAATTTTTAGCCCCCCATGTACCCGTTTGACTTGATTGCTAGAGCCATTTCATTTGCAGATTATCAAGTTTTACTGAGTGTGCATTGTCCTGATTTCTGAGTAGCCTACTTTGGGGCTTTGTTGTTTGTACCCAGTTCAAGGTCAAATATAATTGAAGGTTGTCTTGTATTTTAGACCTAGAAGTGTACTTGTCTAAAGATTTTGAAGTTTGCGCCAATCCATCCGACCACTTTCCGAAGCCTAAACCTAATTTCTACATATTTCACTATTTTATTCCTGAATATTTCTAACAAGTTGACTTTGGTGTTTAGTTGCATCTCGCCCTATGATCCTTTGGGTGGATTAATTATGGTTTTGAGTATCTTTTATTGAGATGAATTAGTGCCTAGGTTGCCGGTTCATGAAAATTTCAGTGGGTGAGTTTTTGAGGCTAGTCCTGGAGGTGATTTGTGTGAATTGGATAGTGCTGGCAGGATCGACTTCAAAAAGTAGCCACTTTCAGAAATTTGTAACTTGATGTCAGACGCATGTTTTCAGATGGTGATTGATTCCTCGCATTCCTTGCATATGAGTCTTCTGCCAGATTCAGTGGCTTGCCCTCAGCTCATCTTTTGATATTTGTTATCCATCTCCTGTAGAGGCCATTCCTAGTGTTTTTAGTCTATGTTTGCACAACATTTCTGAACAAGCATTTTCAAGTTTTAAAATCTCTTGGCTCATTCATCTTTAGGCAAGGACATCTAATAGGGTGAATCTCTATACTATGAAGTTTGTGTCTGCCAGTTGTAAGCTTCCAGTGATTAGTTTTGATTAGTCTTTCAATGGTGCGACTGGAGGTATTTTATTCAAATTTGCCGACTGACAAAGTGATAGAAATTGAAGTTTTTAATTATCCAGTTGTCTAGATTGGATCCGGTTGCAAGTAACAATCATTATGGATGTGTTTGGGGTTTGGGTGTTTGAGTTCAAATTTTTTTTTAGCTAGACCCACTCGGGGCCGAGCTTGCCTCATTATTTCCAATGCTACACCAGTTTCTTTTTCAACATATGTGCGCGTAATGTTTCTATTAGTACTATGATTTTGAAGATAACATGGAGAAAGGATTGAAAAATAAAATTGTTTGGGAGGTTACAGATAGAAGGCACTTGTGTTCTAAATCAGATAAGTTCCTTATGAGTGGAACAAGAGAGCTATGCACATTTGAGGGGGAGTTGCACTCATGATTTTGTGAATGCTATGTGCGTTTGTTAAATTCTCCAAAATTAATTGCATGCATTTGTCTTAGGGTGCCATATGCACCATGTTTATTTAAGTGCTGGGCACACACTACTTTGATAGATTTATCAAACATCATCAAGAAGGGAACCAAGAGGGATGCGTGTTTGATGGAAGAAAGAAGAATTCAGATGCTGGTGCATGTTCCTTGTTGGATTGGGCTTGGAGCCAAATAAGAACAAAATGAAGGGTTTTTGCAGGCCCTGGCTGTACGTGTTATAGAATGTTGGCTCTTTGCAAGTGCCTCACACATTGAGCCTTTGGAGTCACGTAGGCCTCTAAGGAAGCTGCACGCACTCCTTTGGAGTTGCATGAGCTCCCAAGGAAATGTGCATGCCTCCTTTGGGGGGATTCAAAGGCTCCATATTGGGCACACATATAGATGATCCATTCTCCAAAGCATGATGTTTGGATGCTACTAGGGTGACTATGGAGAAATTAACACAATATAGGAAAATTTGAACTGGATGCGGTCACGTGAGGCCTCTATCAAGGCTCTAGTTTGGCATGGGTGTGAGAGTGATATTTTCCCATATGGAAATGCAAAGGCATACAAGAAGCATCCAACATTGGCAATTAAGTATCCTGAGGCCAACGAAATGCAAGGAAAATGTTTGCGTAAGGATTGGTTGTGAGTCACCTAAGGGGTTGCCAGCATTAAAGTGTAGGGTGGAGATTTGTTATTCAAAATCTGCATAAGAAAAAAAAAGGAGGAATCATGCATTAAGTAACTAATCCCAAAGCATATATGCTAGGTCATGAAAATGGAAATCATAGATAAAAATTGCTGGCATACAATAAGCCAAAACAGGTGCATGAAATGGAAAAGGAATGTGAGGATAGACATTGCATAAAGCAATAACCAAAGGAGTGCCAATGTTAAAATGAAGGAGAGGCTGAAATAAAGAATGAGGCTTTGAGGGGGTGCGTAAGCATCCCAAATGAGTAGCATGCATCATTTAATTGATGTCTTTGGTGCACACAAAGAATGTATAATGGTTAGGTTCTTTGGGAGGGATGTATGCAATTCCATTTGGTCGGCTACCAATGTCTTTCCTGCAAGTAATGATTTGTATTACACACCCAGAAGACAGGGAACCACATGCACCAAGTTTGTAGGGTTACGCACATGAAGAAGTCACCATCGTTTGAAGAGAAAGAATCTCGTGTGTAGGTACAAGCAACTATAAGTGTTGTTTTCTATAAAGGGCATAATCCTACATGCACTAGACTTGAGGTGCAAGAGATGTTTAAAATGAAAGTGGCTCGGATAAGTGGTAAAGAAAAGTGAATGGAAGGAAATCTTGGAGGCTCTGTGTGGGCTTGGGTAGTGCATGGGCATGCACTATGGAGTGAAGTTTTTGAGGGAAAATTTAATAAATCCATAGGGGATTAGTCCCACATTTGTGATGCAAAGGGAAAGTAATTTGTTTATAACTCAAAGCACACAAACATATGTTGTCCAAGAAATGGATGCTTAGAATGGAGGCTTGCTCGCGTGCACATTGTTCGAGGTCAACACCTGGTGATGAGTTGTCAATGATTTAGTAGGTGGGCCCACACAAGGTAAGCTTAATTTTGATGAAGTACAAAATGCAAGTTTGCTAGTGCCTCGAGATACGCACCAAAATTTGATGGTGGTCACATGACCGCAAGGAGGAAAATCAGCCCTTGTGATCATGCGACATGGTGATACGTGGCAATTCTGGTGACGTGGTAAGAGGTGTAGTTTAGATGCTCAGATGGATCAATGAGGCAATGAGGTAGTGACAAGTGGCACAGAGTGGTGACAGAAAAGCAAGATGGTAGGTCCACTAGCTACCTTGAGATGCATGCCAATCCGATGGTGGTTGCATGACCGCAAGGAAAGAATTTAGCCCTTGTGATCATGCGACAGGCTAACATGTAGCAGCCCGATGAGGTGGCAGAGCAGAGTGACAGGCCAACCAGAGACAAATTCATATATGTGTAGAAAGATTTAAAAGTTTGTAATAGTTTGACTATGTGTTATTTTCAAAATTTTGAGTTTGTCAGTTTCTCATGAAGCTGAAAATTGAAAATGCTCCTGGAGGTTCAGTTTTTGCTCAAATATATGTGTAATATACTGTTGGAAACAACAGGAAATGATGGTTTCATTGGCGGCATTAGAAATCAATTTTGGGCAAGTGAGAAAGAGCAGTAAGAGCTTTTGTCTCCGAGGTCAAATTTTGATGTGAAGAGAAGATGATTTACAAAATTGATCTTTCTGGAAAGAGACAGGTGTCATGACAGAAGTATCTTTTAGGTCTTCTTTCCTGAGGGATATATATGAAATCTTTTCATTGTTGTAAGGGTTCCTAATTCTATGTGATTTTCCTCAGAATTGGTCCCAAGTGCTTTGTGGGCTGGGTAGGAGATGTAGTTTTAGTCTTTTGTTTAGTTTCAGAACACCGACTGATGACTTTTCTCTCAGTCTAGGATACAATAGACTGTATTAGGCCAAGTTTTCATAATAGCAAGTATTGTTGGTTTAGTTAAATTTCCAGATAGTTTGCATTTTAAAGCACTTTGTGTATACATGATGATATAGCATTTTGAATAAAATCCAAGGTTTACATCTCTCCTATGTGTGTTCTTCATTTGAGTTATGTGTTGATATTCTTCAGGTTTGATCTAGGATCAAATTAAATAGATTTAGATATAGCATTGATTCTTTGAGGTTTGCACAAGGATATAAGTAAGTAGTCTAAATTTAGGAGTCCTTTGATAAAATCCACCATAGGGTGATAGCATTTTCAAAGGATAAGGTCATCAAAGTTCAATATATTGGTTTATGTATCACATTTTTGCAGTGAAGGTGTTGCCCAATGGATAAGGCACTGGCCAGCAGTGAAGCTAGTTTATAAAACTCAATGCTTGATAAGGTTCTATTGTACTCCAAACATTTGATACAAATTTATTGAAAATATTTGAAGTATTGTGACCTACCTATTCTGCCTCATCTTATGGTAATGGATAATCAATGAATGAGTGGTTCTCATTTAGTATTTTCTTATCATCCATCTGTTATATTTAAATCCAGTCAGTGATTAGTGAAATAAGGCTTGTTTATATTGGATTAGGAGTACCCTCCTTGGTTTTGTAGAGCTAGAAGCATAGAGGGCAGTCTTGTCCCTATAGTTGGTCCAGTCATCTTAGAAGTCAACATTTGGATCTAACCCACCCTTAAAACTATAGATGTATTGGTTACTTATGAAAGCATAAAGTCCGATTTGAGGAACCAATAGAAGGTACTAATCCTAGTACACAAAATGGCACCCACTATGGGGCATTAGGCCTCACTCATTTTTAAATTCGAAGAAGTAAATTTTTTCTTGCAAATCCTTTTATTGTTCTCTGTTTTGCAGGGTTTTCAACGCTTTTGCAGGTTTCTCTAGCACGTACAATACATTCTCCAGTGTGTACAAGGTCTGAAATGATGCATCCATGAAAAATTTGTGCACATTTACATAGAGTTTCAATGCATTTAATATTTCTATTTTCTTGTCTTACTTATTTCAGCGCGTGTGCCCTGACTTTGCAACGCTTCCAATTTATTCTCCAACGTATTCAAGGATTTCTTTATACACCTTTTCTTAATTAAACAATGCATTTAAATTCTGTTCCTTCATGTTTAATATTTTTGTACAACACATTTGATAGTTTTAACAATGCTTTCAATCATTTAAGAATCACATTTAATATATTCTGCTGCGCAATTGATTAAACTGCAAATTTCTAGAATCTAACATTCAGAAAATGATTTGTCCGTGTCTGCAGGATGACTGGTCATAAAAGAGTGAAAAAGCGAGAGACTAGATTTAATTGTGAAGGAAAAGCATTGGCTAAAAGGATCAAGGAGGAGAACATAGCAAATATCAAGCTAGTTTTAGAGAATTCACAACAAGAAACAAAGGTATATGAAAATTATTTGAAAATTGTAGAATCCTACAAATCTAAATTTGCTTCATTAAATTGGATTTACTTACCTTAATCGATTTGTCTCAAATTGGATAAATAAGGTTAGATTTCCAATTTTGTTCTTATTTTTCTTCATTGTGCTTGTTGGTGTTGACTAATTTGTTGGAGGAGAAGCGAAAAGGAAGGAACGATCACCATTAGGTAAGCATAAATAATGGAAAAATCATCAAAAATGCCCCTAGCCTTTGCTAGCTTCGATTAAAGTTAAGCCTAAACTTGGTCAATTTTTCTTTAAATTGTGGCCTTGTGATTTTTTGTCAAATCTAGTAATTAAATAGCATAAAGGATAAAATAAAACACTTAATCAAACAACCCCTTGTTTGTGGAAAAGAGTAGAAATACTCGATTCCCATTAGTTAGTGGGTTTTGGAAATTGAACCTTGTTAAATGTTTGGCAATCAAGAAATAGATAGGGATATGCTCTTCACCTTTTAGTGAATCAAATTCCCAAAACCTATCTCTTAATTCCATTTTTTTATTGCTTTCAATATGAACATGCTAGATCTTTAGTGGGCTCACCTCCCGAGATTTTCCTTAATGAGGCCAGTGAGAGGGATAGCCCAAAGTGGGATACGTTTGCCTTTTCCATAAAAATCTAACCCACTATAAAATAAAATGCATACATCCTTAATGGGCTGTGTGACAAAAGGGTGTTAAGCTTTCGAACTTCCTTGAGTAGTCCTTCAGGATTGCGCAAAACTCTAACATACCAGTAGTGGGAAGCCTCCTAAGTTTTGGGGGATGAAAAATTAATATCCATTTTGAACGGAATCTTGCTTAAATACCTTATTAAAATAGCAAAGCCTACCTGATAGAGCCATGTTTACGAACCAACTTGTGAACTAGGTAGATTGCTTGAAGTGCTTTTCCGTGAAAAACCCGTGATAATGTCCTTGCAAATTCAAACACTTTTTGTGTAGAGGGTTAAAATGAACAAGTGTATTTGTGATTGCTTTGTTTGAAAAATACATACAACAAGTAAGAGATATCCATTTGAAAATTCATCTTATATTTTTAATCTCTTCATAAAAGAAAACAATTACCAAGTTTGGGGAAAATGATTCGAAATCAAACTTGGTTGAATGCCAGTTTCTACACGCTCTCATAGACTCAAATTATCTTTACAAGAGGATGAAACTTGCATTGCAAAAGAGGTCCCCGAATTTGAATCTCAAAGCTCTTTCATAAATTACAACTAAGAGGATAGTCTCCCAAATCTTTTCTAAAAGAGAATTGATCCAATGGATAGGAACTCCACATTTCATGATTACCTCCATGGAGGAAACAATGATAACATTAATAATGCCAATCAAGGGCCTAAGGAAACACTTGAAGATAAAGCTAATAGGGTTGCTCAAGACATTGAATTTCTTGAAGTCATGGACAAACTAATAGAAAGAGATAGGGAAATATATTTCCTAAATTTGGCCCAAGCAAGGGTGAAACTTCCACATGATTATGACGTTGATCAACTTAAGAAAGACAAGGAAGATGATAATCCGATGGGTGCGATGAGTAAACAATTAAAAATGTTCCAAGCACAAATTGACCTAATGAAGAAGACAACTGAACCTAAGCCATTTTCTATCGAGGCCTTGTGCCCATTTTCTTTTGACAAATGCTTGGTTATGGAACCTTTTTCAATAAATGTGGTCAATCCAAAATATAAAAAATATACGGGTAAATCAAACCCACAAGACCACCTTAGAGAATTTTGTGCTCTAAGTATAGAATTCATGCATGATACAACTTATCTAATGAGACTTTTTCCAAGAAGTTTAGGAGGTCAAGCCATGGAATGGTTCTCAAAACTTCCGCAAGGGATAAAGACATTTGAGGAATTAGCCTACAAATTCGTAACCCATTATTCTTACAACATTGAATACAAGATCACCATGCTCAACCTATGTGACACTAAAAAATGAGATGGTGAATCTTTCTTAGGGTTTCTTGAAAGGTAGAGAATAGTTTTCACAAGATATCCATGAAGCATACCTGAAAAGGAGAAAATGGAGATATTTATGAATAACTTAAATGTGGAGATGAATTATAGGCTCCAAATTCAATGTCCCCCTACTTTTGAAAAACTTATCGAGAATGGGATCAAAATTGAAGATGTGTTGGTTAAGAGAGGAGAAATAAAATTATTCAAAGATAATAAACCCTATACCAACACTAATAACAATCATAATGTATCTAATTATAACAATAATAAAGGAGCCAACAATCACAATGATAAACCTATACTATGGTTGAAAAATAAGAATAAAAATCTTGTGAATGATGGAGTTGTGGAAGCACACAACTTAAAGGCTACCCCCTTTAATTTATCAAGTGGGGAAAATTCAACATACAACATAAATCAAACAAACAAAGCCCCTTTCAATAATAACAATCCCAACAACACCAAAAAAAATGCTAACACCAACAACAATCCCTTTAATAACTCCAATTTCACTAGACCTAAACCGTTCTTTTCCACATATCAAAAGAGAAAATTCACCTTTTTAGGTGAACCATTTGAAAATGCATTAAGCACTTTGGTGGCTAACAAAATCATTACCTTACCCGAATTGAGGCCATATGAACCCCAAGTCAAACCCAATTGGTAGAATGATTCCCGTCATTGAGAATACCATCATACTAAGGGACATAAAATGAATGAGTGCATGAAATTAAAATATCTTGTCCAAGACCTAATTGATGATGGGAAAATAAAAGTGGAAGGACCTCAAAATAATGAAGACCATACGGCTTTTAAAAACCCTTTCTTAAATCATGAAAAAGGGGAATCATCAAATATCAACCCTAACAACAAAAGAGGTAATGAGAACGTTGACTTTGCTCATACTTATGATAACACCATCAATACTCTAAGAAGTGATGAAAACACTATAAATGTAATTGTGGTGAAAGAAAAACCTAAAGAAGCAACATCTAATGTTGTAACTAGGGGGAAATCATCAAAGATTACCTTACCAGGAAGTGCCCCAAGGATTGTATTACCAAATCAAACTTCATCTTCATCTTCAAAACAATATAATTTGGTAGATCAATTACAAAGAACCCTTGCTCAAATCTCTATTCTAGAATTACTCAAGCTTTCACCAACTCATAAGGAGATTCTAGAGAAAGCCTTAGTGGAGACCAATGTGCCACTAAATTTAGATGTGGATAAATTTCAAAACATGGCAGGCCATATTTTTGCACCCCATTGTCTATCCTTTTCAGAACACGATGATATGTCTCTAAACCACCTGCAAAATCTGCCCTTGCATATAGAGGTCCTAATCCACAAACATAGAGTGAAAAGAGTCCTCATTGATGGGGGAGCTGACTTGAATATTTGTACCTTAAACTTGGTTAAAGCCTTAGGATTTTTTGAGGAGGCTATTGATCCAAAGAAAAAGATAACCATAAAATCCTACGATGATAAAGAAAGAGATTCTAAAGGTGTCATAGTAATTCCTATTAGAGTTGGTCCGATGCAAAAGGAGACCATTTTCCAAGTCCTTGACCTCAAATTGACTTACAATATCCTATTAGAAAGACCGTGGATCCATAAAATGCAAGCCGTACCTTTAACCTATCATCAATGTTTCAAATTTCCCTACTTAGGACAAGAAGTCATGGTAAGCGGGGATTCAAACCCCTTTAAATATTGTAATAAAATGAAGCATATCAATGGCTCCTTAGTCCCACATAATGTAGAAGGGTCTATTTCCCAAAGGATAGAGCAAGGACAAAGTTCAAAAGATCTACCATCTTTGAAGGGAAAAGAAAAAGAAGAAAAATAAATTGTTGTTGAAAATAATCAAATTCCTACTAACCTAATTACATCCACAAAAGGAAAAGAGAAGGTTAGTGAGGAAAGTGCTCCGGATAAACAAAAAGAAGACCAAGAAAGATTTGTTCAAATCTACACCAAAGATGCCCATTATCAAAAAATGGATCATATGATGAAGAATTTTGAAAAGCAATGTCAAATCAAGCAAAAAGGGGTAGGTGAATACTCCTTATCCATGATGGACCTACCTTGATATCCAAAATAACATGGAAGACCATCTAATATACCTCTTAAATATAATGATCACTTTGTGAGGGCAATCACTTCTTCATCCATGGATGAGGAAGACAATGAAATCTTAAATTGGTTATATAAAGATGAGGAATCAAGTGCACATGAAAATCACATTCAAAATATAAGCATTCCTACTCATCAATATGGAAAAGGATTTAAAATAATGCAAAAGATGGGCTATAAAGGACAAGGACCTTTAGGGACAAGAAATGAAGGACTAATAGAACCTATTGAGATATCATGGAGAGATAGTAAAGAAAAGACTGGATTAGGGTACCTAGAACAAGAGTACACTCAAAATAAGTATCCTTTGGTTTATGACCAAATCTTACAACTAGGTTCCCAAAGTGATGAAGATTCAAAAAATTGGGAATGGGACTCATTATAAAGTGATTCATGTCATGATAAAGAAATTGATGTCATCCATACCTATACTCCTAGCAAGGGAAAAGAACAAGTCTCAGAATCAAATCAGAATTGAGCTTCAAGTTCTAGCCAAGTGGTTTTAGATAATGTACCAAGTCAGGAAATTAAAGGAAATCAATGGGTAGGAGAACCTTACGTACCATCATGGAGACCTACTATAGAGGAATCTAGCCTTAGGTTTAATCTAAGAGATGTTTACCCAACATAAACCCTAGAGGATTCTAGTGAGGAATATATGGATTGGCTAGGAGCTCATGGAGCTAGTATCGACTGTAGGAAGAGGACTATCAATTGTAAGGATGATGAGGGCAAGGAGTGTCAGATAGTGGTATCCCACTTTCCATTTCTCTTCAGATGATATTTTCCATGCAACTTAAGCATTGTATGCGAAGGGGTTGCCAGATGTTTAAGGTGAATCTGAATGAGATTGATGAAGAGGAGAGCGAAGACAAGACCCTAGATTATCCTGTATTGTAGGAATTTCTTGATGTCTTTCTGAAAGACATTCTAGGTATGCCACCTAAGCATGACATCAATTTCTAGATCGAGCTTGTTCTAGGAGCTGAGCCTATCTCTAAAGCTCCATACTAGATGAATACTCATGAGTTGAGTGAGCTTAAGCTTAAGATGGAAGAGTTGTTGGCAAAGGGGAGCATTAGACCTAGTGTTTCTCCATGGGGAGCACCAGTCCTCTTCATTAAGAAGAAGGATGGATCTTTACGCTTGTGTATTGACTATAGACAGTTGAACAAGGTAATGATAAAAAATAGATATCCCTTGCCACACATAGATGATCTATTTGATCAGATTAAGGGAGCCAAGGTGTTCTCTAAAATTGATCTGAAGTCAAGGTATCATCAGCTGCAGATTCATGATGCAGATATTCATAAGACTGCATTCCATACACGATATGGGCATTATGAGTTCATAGTAGTACCTTTTGGCTTAATGAACGCTCCATCGGTGTTCATGTGCTTAATGAATGGAGTGTTTCATGAGTACTTGGATCAATTTTTTTTGGTCTTCTTGGATGACATATTGATTTATTCCAGATCCATAGAGGAGCATGAGGAACATCTTAGATAGGTACTGCAATTTTTGAGGGAAAATCAACTCTATGCTAATGCAAAGAAGTGTGATTTATTTTAGATAGAGATTCAGTATCTTGGTCATATGATTTTAGGAGAAGGTATCTCGGTAGATCCTTTGAAGATTCAGGCAATTGTGGAGTGGCCAACACCCACTAATGTGTCCGAAGTCTGTAGTTTCATGGGTTTGGCTGGATATTACCGCAGATTTGTCAAGGACTTCTCCAGGGTTGCACATCCTATCACCTCATTGCAAAGGAAAGGGAATAAGTTCATTTGGATAGAGAAGTGTGAGGAAGCCTTCTAGAAGCTTAAGGGGTGTTTGACTAGTGCCCCTATTCTAGCAGTGCTTGATCTAGCCAGAGATTTTGTTGTTTGCACTGATGCATCATTAGAGGGTATTGGAGTAGTCCTCATGCAAGAAGGATGAGTGATTGCATATGAGTCTCATAGACTCAAGGATCATGAATTGAATTATCCTACACATGATCTTGAGTTGGTAGCGGTAGTCCATGCTTTGGTCAAATGGTGACATTTCCTATTAGGGCATCATTTTGAGCTACATAGTGATCACCGTAGTCTCCAGTAAATATTTACCCAACCTAATTTGAATGTTAGACAAAGAAGGTGGATGGAATTCCTGTGCGAATATGATTTTGAGATCAAATACATCTAGGGTAAAGAGAATGTGGTAGCAGATGCTTTAAGTCACAAGAGGAAGATTGTTCCAGCTATGACTCTTAGTGTGGATTTGAGGAGCAGGATTCTTCAGACACTTCCTAGAGATACTTTGTATCAGGAGGTGAGTTCAGTGATTGAGTCAGGTAGACCATTGGAGGGTAGGTTCTCAGGATTTGTCTTGGAGTCTGATGGAATTATGTGACACAAGGGCTAGATATATGTACAACCATTGGATGACTTGCATCCATTAGTTTTATCAAAGGCTCATTGTGCACCTTATTCGACACATCCTAGTGTTAAGAAGATGCACGTGAACTTATGAAAACTTTATTATTGGCCTGGCATGAAATGTGACATTGCAAATTTTGTGGCTAGATGTCTAGAGTGTCAGAGGGTCAAGGCAGATCATCAGCATCTAGCAGGGCTTTTACAACCTAATCTCATTCCATCTTGGAAGTGGGATATTATTTCTATGGACTTCATTGTTGGATTTCCTATGACTCCTCATAGACATGATGCTATCATGGTGACCGTTGATTGGTTGTCTAAGGTGGCATACTTTTCTCCCATGAGATCTTCTTATACAACGAATTTTGTGGCTAGGGTCTTCATGTAGGATATAGTGAGACTTCATGGAGTTCCATGTAAGATTATCTCTGATCGAGATCCTATTTTTACATCTACATTTTGGACTTCACTGTAGCATGATCTTGGTGCTTAGTTGAATTTCAATTCAGCATATCACCCTGAGACTGATGGTCAGACAAAATGGGTTAATCAAGTACTGGAAGATATGTTGAGGATGTATGTCATGGATAGATAGGCTCACTGGGAGGATTATCTTTATCTAGTGGAGTTTTCTTATAATAATGGATATCATAGTTCCATTATAATGTTACCCTTCCATGCTTTGTATGGACGTCCTTGTCATACACCATTGAGTTGGGATAGATTGGAGGATCATATTCTTATTGGTCCAGATATGCTTTGTGACATGGATCAATAGGTGATTTGTATTTGAGAGCATCTTGTTACTGAACAAGACAGATAGAAGAAGTATGCAAATGCTCACCAGAGTGATAGGCAGTTTGTAGTTGGGGACAGAGTATTCTTGAGAGTGCATCCGTGGAAGAGTCCAATCCGTTATGGAAAGGGTTCTAAGTTGGCACCTCTATTTGTTGGTCCTTTTGAGATCTTAGAGAGGATAGGTCCAGTTGCATACTGTCTTGCTTTGCTACCCAACTTATCATGCATTCATGATGTATTCCATGTTTCAATACTTAGATGATATATTCCTGATGTTACACATGTACTTGATTGGAGTGCTTTGCAGGTGGAGGATGGGCAGTTGGCCTTGGAGCCCATACGTATCCTACATCATTAGGATTTGATCCTCAGGGGTCGAACTGTCGACTAGGTAAGGGTCCAATGGGATCCAAATGATGAGACAACAACTACTTGGGAGGATGCAACTAGATTCCAGGAATCTTATCCCTACTTGTTTGCAGGCTTCCAGGAGTAAGCCTAATACAAGGGGGGGGGGTGGATGTAGTACCTCCATATTTTGCTTTCAGTTTTTTAGATGCCATACTCTTTTAGGCCACATTGTTGTGTGCAGATTTTATTATGTCAGTGACTATTGATGATCTGGATTATGATTGTGATTATGTGATGTCATATTTAGATGTTGATATTATCACGTGGCGATGTTTTATGTTTCAGTTGGATTATGATGTACTTACCCCATACTTGCATGTGTATGGTGTTCATATGTATGTATCTATTTTATGTGTCTATATGGTAGAGGGCGGAGGTGTTGTTACTTGCTTTGTCGAGATCCACACGACCGACCATACCCTACCATTGTTTGCCATTTGTTGTATGTACATGCTTTGATTTGTGATGAAAGGTTTGCAGGTACAGGGCATCATCTTCCCTAAATTGGCAGGAGTGAGCGTGCCCATAAATACTCGTCTCAATGGTAAAGAGGGGTGGTAACAGATGGACCCAAAACCCTTTCCTAAGCCCATTTATCCTAATTTTTGGATAAGTATCTGTTGACTACCCTACCCAGATTTGTCAAGGTGACAAAGTTCGTGGTTCCCTATTTTTGAGTTTGTATGTTTATTTGATGGTCCTGATTTATTGCTGATTGATTATATGATTTTCTATGATTCTCTATGGTTATGGAATTTAATATTGTAATTGGAAAATAATATTTAATTAATTCCTATGTTTTTTGTATGATTATTAATTAATTAAAAATTCAAATATTTGTATATTTGGATTTTAGTTAATCAATTATGTGAAAATAGGATTAATAATGGTTATTAGATATTAAATAATTAAACTGCATGATTTATTGGTGTTTTGAATATTTAATTATTTAAGGAGAGATTATGATAATAACATGTGCTTTATTAAAGTTTGAATATGTCATTTTTCAAAAAGGAGTCAATTTGTCTTTAGGAGACTAAGATGAGTTGTGCAATGTATTTTTAATTAATAATTACTATTTTCTTTTAACATTAAGAGAGGGAGTTTGAATAGGAGATGTCCTATGAGTCATCTAGGGTTTGCATGTATGGTGGAGTTGAATCCCTAATAGGGGGATTTTGCATTCATTTGGAGTTAATCAGGTTGTTGGAGATTTTTGGAGAGAGCTTTTGGAGACATTTTTGTGTTCTTGAGTTTTTGTGTGTGTGATGAGCTTTGGGGAAAGATTGCTTTGGATTTGGAATTGGCTTGGCTTGCATTGTTGAGTCAGATCTGCAGGGTTGAGTATTCATCTGATAGAATTAGAAATTTCAGCATTCTACAGGCTTTCTAATTCAGTTTCTAGCATTGGAATTGAGGTAGGGGTTTGAGGAACTTTCCTGTGATTTTATTTGTAGACTTTCAACAATTTTCCTATGTTTGATTTGGTTTATAGATTTAGAACTGTTATCTATTTATGCTTTCAATTTGAGGTTTAGAAAACTCATGTAAATGTCATTTCATATTTTTATACAAACTTGGCATAGTAGAGTTATGCTGTCGAAATTTTGGGAGAAAATTCATCCTAGAACACATAGAAAATGAAAAATTAATCTCTATATAGTTAGTACTATAGTATGACTGAATTAAATAAATGGGTTTTTGTCGAAAACCCAATTTGAGTGAAAATTCCTCATTCTGGGAAAAAAATAATATTCTCTATCAAAAATGACAGTAAAAAAAAAAAAATTCCACAGCAAAAAGAAAATTACTAGTAAATGCCAGAAAACTACATTAGTAAATGGTAATGTGTTGCAAAAAAAAATGGAGAAGGAAAAGACAGATTAGAAAAAAAATAATATATGCTATGAGAATTTGTGATTTTTCCATGTTTCCATTTCTGGAAAAAAAAGTGTACAGGTCTTTATTTCCGTTTTCAGAAATAAGCCTGTCCCTGTCAAAAAACAAACAAAATTAAAAGTGTTAGTTTTGTATGTTAAAATATAAATATTTGTATAGTCAAATATAAAATAGAAATGAGTAAAATGTTTGAAAAAAAATAAATTTCTTTTGAAAAGTTTTGTTTTATAAAAAATATTATAAAAAAAAATATTATAAAATTTTTAATAAAGGTGGGAGGCGGGGCCCACACTCCTTTCCTCCCCCCTTCCCTCACATCTCCATAGCCGTGGCACTAGCCTGCCGCGCATGACAGACTAGGTTGCCGCACGACAGGCTGGACTGCCACCGGCAGGCTAGCCTACCGTGTAGGCAGGGTGGTGGGTGGCCGCGGGCCCCCCCACTTTTTGATTTGGTTTTTATTTTTGATAAGTAAATTTTATTTTTATGTTAAATTTTTAATATGTTAATAAATTATTTTATATGTTATTTTTAATATGTTAATAAATAATTTTATGTTATATTTAATTTGTTAAATAATTAATTTATAATATATATAATTTGTTAATAATTTATTTTATTAATATGTTTTTTTTAATATTAATAAATTTTATTAATATGATTATTTAAATATTAATAAATTTTATTAATGTGTTTTACTTGTTATTGGTAATTTTTGTTAATGAATTTCTTATTCATCATAAGCAAATTTTGTTAGAGAATTATATCAATGGTTTTTTTAAATAGTTCTCGTAATTTTGATGTTTTATCAATCGAACATAAGAGTGCCATTGTAGGGTATTCACACTTAAACCTTGCAAATTTAATTATTTCCATTCATAGAACAATATATTTGTTATTTTCTATCAAAATTGGGTATTTTCGTTATGATGGATTCTATGGTACTTCTTAGGTAATTTGGTTTACTTATGATATTATTGGACATGATTATTGTGAGAATTTCCTAGTGGACCTTTTTTCTTGAATTCATTTCTGATGATTATGGAACATATTGGATTATGGTTTTATTTCAGTCCAAAATGATGTGGTTGTGTATTCTTCATGTCTTCTTTTACAGTATGGGTTGTTGGGTTCTAGATGACCTAGGATAATATAGAGGCTGAGGTATGTGTCAAGTTTTCATGCTTTTCAGTTATGTCTGGTGTGTGTGCACTCTATCTGATTATCACTCTTGTTGGACAATTGAGCTCATGATATACTGTATTCTATTTGTGGTATCTCTGTAACTATATCTAGTTCTCTTGTGTGAATCTGAATATGAGGTTACATAGTTGTATACCTGATTTGATCTAGGAGAGATCTTTGAGCCTAGGGTAGTTTACCTAGATATGTGTTAGGAGGTGGCTTGCAATAAGCACCGGGGCCCACAAGTGGCTGCCAGGATCACTTATTGTAAGTTATTCTAATCAAGTGAAAACCTAATATAACATTGAGAGATATTAAAATGAACCTAATAAGATAGTTTCCTCTCCCATGCTCGGGTGCTAATACAGACTGAGATGAGGATGAGATGATGCTTGCCACCTATTGAGGTGTGTGTTCTGGCATGGTCATTGGCTTCATCTGCATGAGAAGACATTGATACCGTGTATGGTCACTTGAGTGCCAGGATCCAGAGAGATTACCAGGATGAGACTCAAGGGTTAGACGTACATGATGACACCTTCCTACACATAGTCTAGTTATCCTACATGTGTTAGTTTCCTCTGGATTAGTGAGTCATACCTTTCACTACTTTTGTTGACCTTGAGTTAGTAAGCTATCAGGATTCCTTCCCTAGTGGTTTTTCCTGGTTTGACTTGAATATCTGATTGGGGTCTGATGTTATCTCCTCAGCACGGTGGGGTAGACCTTTGTGGTTCTACATGGATGGGTGGTAGTGATTCTTTACCATTCCATATTTGACATCCTGGTGTCGGTGCTTGATGGAGTCTTGCAGTTGGATTCCTTATGTTACTTCTTCATTGATGTCCTTTATATATATTCTTTTAATGTAAATCTTGTATTAGAGTATCACTTGTGATACCTAATTTGGATATTGTAATTTAGTTGTTAGAGTGATTACTGCATACCCTGTGACATGTGTAGTGGATGTATGTTTATTAGGATTCATGGTTATTCATGAGATGTAATCATTATGATTTAATTGTTGTATTTAATTTATGGAATCTTTTGTTGATGTTATTAAATGAGTTATGTTAGAAATTAATACTACGTCATGGGACCCATTAGATTTGTAACCTGTGTTTATGATGTGTGTTATGTGAGTTAATGGTTAATACTTTCATGTGATTGTATATCTTATTTGTAAACTTTAGAAAAAAAATTGTTCACCAAACTTAGTATCATGTTCTAGGTTAGTTTCTTTTGGGTTCCCTAGCGGGGCGTTACATTTGGTATCAGAGCCAAGTTTCTATGTTGGGAACTCTGGGTATGTATGCTCATTAGGTTTTGTGTGTATAGTTTAAACTTGAAACAAAACTTAGACATATAACATATCTATTTTCAAACTATTGCTTTGTGATCATCTTGTCTTGGTTTATGTTTTGATCTATGTTGTGAGATTTTTCTAGTTTCTTTATGTTGCAGAAATCATGCCTAAAACTAGAGCAGCCAGAGGCCAAGGTAGAGGTAGGTCTGGCAGACATGGAAGGGGAAGGCAACCTAGCCCCTCCACCAATGTTGAGCAAGTCAGTAACTGCTAGCAGTCGAGAGATGAACAGGGAGATGAGCATCAGGGAGAGTCTGATGGGCTCGATACTAGATAGCTCCTTCAGGCAATCCTTACTCATCTTGGTCCTGATCAAGATAGAGTAGATCATGATGGTTCACATCATTCCTAGAGGAATGAAGGAGAGAGGGAGAGGGAAAGATCCAGGAGTCCTCTAAAAAAGAAATTCACTATGGATCCTTTAGTGGTGGCAAAAAACCATATGCGAGATCTTATGAGGGGATGACCTATTCCCTTTGATGGGAAGAGTATAGGACTTGAGGTTGAGACATGGTTGATAGCCTTGGAGTGAAGTTGTTCCATGCACCCATTTAGCAAAAATATCAGAGCTAGATATGCTGTGACATAGCTCACAAATTTTGTAGCTGTATGGTGGAGGATTGAGGAGGAGAAGCTAGGTCTTCGGATGGACACAGTTACATGGGAGTTGTTCTTGGAACATTTCTAAGAACATTTCTTATCTGATCAGTGGAGGAAACAAAGGGCCGATGAGTTTCATAATTTGAGATAACTGACTATGATAGTGAGTGAATATGAGCACAAATTCTTTGAGCTGAAATAGTATGTTGAATTTGGACATGACACAACTTTACTGGTACAACACTTTGTCAGGGGGTTGAATGCCTGCATTATTAGAGAGGTCTTACTCTTTGAGCCTAAGAACCTCAGGGAAGTAGTTGTGAAGGCTACACTCATAGAGGCTAACATAACCTTGGGCCATGGTTGATATTTAGGTGTTTTAGCAGGTGGACCCTCAGGTTCAAGATATAGAGGGAATCAGTCTCATGGTGGTGGGAACTTCAAGAAGTCATCAAACTTCTATAGAGGTAACCAAAACTAGTAGCAGGTTAAGTCACCTCCACCTCCTTCTACTCAAAGCGGTGGTTCTCATTCCAAGAACTTCCATAATGGCAAGTGCTTTGAGCGTAATCAGACCACTCAGCCAGCTCAGAGTGCTTAGTAGAGCATTAGCAGAGGTAGCTTCCAGTAGTCCTTGTGGAAAAGGCAACTTCAGGAGCATAGGTTGTTTTACTTGCAGGCAGTTTGGACACATTACTGTGAATTGTACACATCACCCACCTCAGTTTTCTTCACAGAGATCAGTGGCTTCTCATCCCATAGTGGGTGATGTAGGATGAGGTCATAGAGTGTTTGTAGCATTGGATCAGTGACATACAGTAGTAGAGACTACAGGTACTATTCGAGGCATACCCATCTTTATTTTATATGACTCCAATGTTAATAATTCTTTCATATCTCCACATTTAGTTGAGCGTTGTGGGCTAGTGGCTGCAAAGCAAGATAGTAGTTGGCAAGTGGAATTAGCCTCAGGAGCTAGGGTTGTAGCAGGATCTTTGGTTCCTAAATGTGAGCTGAATTTGGGCATATTTACTACCTTAGTAGATCTATGTGTGATTCCTTTGGGGTCATATGGGGTCATTTTGGGTTCCCTGGCAGGGTGTTACACTAGTTCTCTAGAGCATCTTAAAGAGGCACATATCATAGACTTAAGCGATACGATGTTTGAACCTTCAAATGAAATCATGTCCTTAAACCCTATTGAACCAAACCAAAGCATTGATCCTTTGACCCTTACCTATCACTAGCTAATTGAATGTGATTCCATTAAACCTACCATTCCTCCCCACATTCTTGAATGATAACTTGGTGTCCCAATACCTTAATGCGGTTGAAACTTCTTCTACCACAGAATATCAAGAAGAAATGACAAAGGGGAGTATTCAACCTTTCAATTTGAAAAAAATAAAATAAAATAAAATAAAATAAAGAATGGAAAGAATCTATTGTTGAAAATGACATTGTGGCAACATTAAATAAAAAAGAAAAAAAATAAAGAACATTTCCGAAGGTGAAAACCCAATAGAGGCACCTAAGGAAGAAAGGTTGGATACTTTGCCCGAGAACTATGAGGAAAGATCACCTATCTTAATTGAACCAACATAGAAAGTGAACATTGGGTCAGAATTAGAGCCAAGAATCATACATTTAGCAACATCTCCATATAGTGAGGAAAGAAAGTATTTCATCAAAATTTTCAAAGAAAAACAAATCAATTTTTCATGGTCATATGATGATATGCATGGATTAGATCCAAAGTTAATTATGCATCATTTGAATATTGAAGAAGGAATAAGACTGGTTAAGCATAAACTAAGGAAGATGCATCCACACATAGCTTTACTTGTAAAAGTAGAGTTGGAAAAGTTGCTAAAAGTAGGGTTTATAATAGCCATTGATTATGCCAAGTGAAATTCAAATATTGTGCCGGTTTCCAAAGTAGATAAATCCATCAGAATTTGCATGGATTTTAGAGATCTTAATCTTGCATGTCCTAAAGATGATTTTACTCTACCAAGCATAGACACCATCATAGACCTAACAATAGGACATTCAATGTTGTCACTTATGGATGAGTTTAGTGGTTATAATCAAATAAAGATAGTGTTAGGAATGGGAACACTGAGAGGGGGGGGGTGTGAATCAATGTTCTATATATTAATACTTTTTCTTTACTCTTGAAACTTAACTTAATTGCTTGTGTACTGAAATGAATATCAATGCAAGTAATATAAACAACCATAACACATAACACCAAATATGATTACGGGGAAACACAAATAGGTAAAAACCCTGGTGGGAATTGACACCCACTAAGAACTGCAATAGTGTTTTATGATCCCCTTTAAAAGATCTTGCAACCTTGTTAGGAGTTGTTCTTTACAATGATTTTAGTACAATGAACTAGTCAAGGGTCAGAACCTGTTAGGAGTCTTTTACAATTAACCCCATTAGGGGTGGGGACACACTGTCCTAGAGCTCACTCCTCAAGTGGTGAAGGCTACAACCTTCTGGATCTCAGATACACACTATATCTGCAAGGGGAACTGTTGCTGTGACACTGCTTGTTTGATCAGTTCCTTTTATGTGCTTATGCTTTAGCCTCTTGTAAAGTACTACAACATTCTAATTGCTCTTTGCATACCTATGCTATGCTCTTACCGATTTCTGCATCTCATGCCATATTTGATTACAAGGGTTCATGTCTTATTTATATGAGCATACAAAACTCTTCATCAAGTCAGCCTATAACTAATTACATACAATGCTTCCAATTGAATTGGCTCAAGCGTTATTACATACAATCATATTAACATGTCTATGACCTAAATACAATAGGCACATAGCCTTTACAAAACAATATTATGATTGCTAATCAAAATACAAATAGTCAACTCCATGCTCTATTCTATTCTGCCACTCACTATCCATGTCACTTCATCTGACTCTAACTTCCTCATACTGACTCATATCATCATGTGCTCTTAGAATTAGCATGAAAACATACTGTTATACACTAAGCTTGAACCCTTATTTCAAGCTCTCTTGGTCTTGATAACCTAGTATAACATGGGAATCATCTCTAGGTTGTGGGACCTATGCTAAGTGAGATGAGACCTCCAGGTTCTAGGATGGTTCCTCTTGGATAATCACCTTAATTTGCTTCTTGATAGGAAAGTAAAACTTGAGGGGAAAAGGGATAGAAGGAATGCATGAAAGGGAAAATAACTGAAAGCAAACTATCCTACTAGGTGATACATCGAAATGATGGTATGAATTATAGTATGGAGGATGAAATCAGTGCATAAACTTAGGTCTAGGAGATCACAACTCACTGAATAGGTTTGCATCAATATTTCATAGAAGGGTCTGCAATAGAAAGAGGCTATCCAGGGAAAGAGAGAATTTCACAAACAATAGCATTCCTAAGAATTTAGACACAATCTATGACTTGCAAACAAACGTTCACCTCTGCAACTAGGTATAGGAATGAGACAGATTGTCAGGGGGTTCAAGTATACCCACAAGATCATTCAAATCAAATCATCCATAGGAATACACATGAATCGCAGAAAGAAAGAGGGATCAGGAACCCTAAGATATTACTGAAAACATATATATACTTAACTCAATAAGAGGCAATTCAGACAAGAAGGCATAGGGACAAAAAGGATGTCACAAAATACCTTTGCAATATCTAAACCTCAATGAAAGGTTACAAACTATAGAAAGCCAGAGGGCAGAAAGAATGCCACAGATAACTCCTCAAAAAGAAAATCTCTCTTTTACAATTGTAAACTCTGAGCTTCAAAAGCTCCAAAAAACATTATATACATCTCCTCAATTCCACGTAGGCAGGAGAAAAACCTAATTAGGGTTACATAGATTTTCCTAAAATAATAAAAACCCTAATCCTCTCAATTCTGATCATAAATAACCATGAAAATATCCCAACTGATCAGATTAATATTTGTGTGTCCATCCCTATACTATATCTTCCTATAGACAAGCCACCTTGATCTATCTACCTCCCTGCAACTTGGGCTCACCATAACTATTCAAATCTGGTACTCTTAGATATTTGAATTTTAAAAGAATATAACGGTCATAGGTGGCACCAAGCTTTCTTCATCTATGGCTGATATTCAAACCTGATCTACCTTTTAAAATATAGCCATCAGATCTTCTATTTTACCTGGGTACCGCTTATGTTCTTAACCTTAACCTTGCATTTAACCTCAGGATTTCCTTTTCTTTTTAGTCACTAAAGCTCCTGATGTTTTGATTAACCCTGGCCTATTCTGGTGATTATGTGACAAACCTTTATCCCACTTTGATAGTCACTAAGTCACTTGAAGTCTTTATAATATTCTTTCTGATTGAGTGATTGCCCGACTAAAGAGAAATCTCATAGTCGCTAAATGGAAAAGATATTATCCCTTCATTAGGTGATCACCTGACTGAACCTACAAACTTGGGCCCATCTTGCCACTTGTCATGATATTATTGCTTGACTTACAGACACCTTAGATTATTTGGCATAGGATCCACTCTGCTTTCCTTCATGGCCTGATACCCAATCGATGGCTATTGCATGATCTCATGGCTCAGAAGATTCCTTTAGATCATGCACCAGCCATAGATCTTACTTCACTACCACCTCACTTAAGAAATACTCAGACCCACTAATGGATGTCAATTGTATTACCCAACAACCAATAGAAATTTAGCATGTCAGATGGACCCACCTGACATTGGCTTGAACACCTGGAAGGTCGAACGACCATCTCATAATCGCAAAAGCTCAAAAGATTCCATGCGATTATAAGACCACCGTAGATCTTCATTAAGCTGGCTCCCCTGTAGATTCTCTGACAATGGTCCCACTGACAAATCCCTGTCATCATCCAACCAACCAATAAAACATAGGCATGTCACAATGAGAGGATTCACCTGACAGAGCCCTAGTAATAAAGCAAGATCAATGGTTGGTGTATGATCGCATGGGCTCAAAATATTCTATGTGATCATAAGATAGCTATTAGATCTTAGGGAAAGACAACTCATTGGGCCCACATTGCCAAATATCCACATCAGAAGCCTTTGAACAATCAGAAGCAAACACCTCAGACTATGACTGGCAGTGGACCCACCTGATAGAAGTGATGCATTGAAAAGAAGATCAACGGCCGTCACATGATCTCATGGGCTCAGAAGATTCCATTAGATCATGCACCAACCGTAGATCTTACTTGATCTTTAATTGCCTCAGAGCTGAGATCGCTTAGAAAAAGATAACCGCTCACCATATCGTAGGATGCCAAGGACTTGACCACTAGGAATAAGAGATCTTGCGAACACAGTCGCTCAGTCGCTGAATGAAAAGGGAAAAAACCTTTTGACTAGGAGATCTTGCGAACAAAGGGTAGTCGCGGGATTGGGAGAAATAAAAGAATATTCCACTAGGTTTTAGAGATCTTGTGACCAGGTTGAGCTTATAAAGTGCACATGGGAAATGGAGACTTAAGTGGCCAAAAAATGTAACGGAAAATTAGAACAGGCCCTAGGGTTTTGAGGGTTTTTTTGCTATAACGGTCACTTTTTCAAATAAAAACCTGCAGACCAGGGAGTTTGGATGGTTGTAGAGACTAGAAGAAAAGGAAAAAGACCATGAAAATTTCTCAAGGTGTACAATAGGATTTTTAGAATACTGTATGGATCCCAGCCTATGGCCAAATTGTAATGGACAAGAAAATTTGGGCAACATTTTGGCAATTTTTGCTGGATGTCAGCCTGCTAGACATTGATCAGTGGCCTTAAAATGATCCATTGAGAATAGGAGTCATCATATGAGCATAAAACCTCCTTGACAAAGAGAAAGACCCAAAACTAGAGGGACAAAACTGTGCATGGGCACTTCTTGAAAAATAGGGAAAACTAACCTAGAAAGCAGGGAAAGAAAGTAGGAAACATATTTACACAGATTTACAGGGAAGGATTAGCCTGAAAGCAAGGCTTCAGGTGGAATCCATTAAATGATATGGGCAAGGCATCTCCTCCAAGAGTTGATAGCTAAAAAGCATTAAGCCCCTTACATTCTCTAATAACAAATGGTCCACCCCATAAGGAATCAAACTTTGTATGTCTGCCAGGCTTTGATTTGAATTCATCCCACTTGAGGACTACATCTCCAACTTTGAAGTCTCTAGCCCTGGCTCTTCTATCAAAACTTTTCTTTTTCTGTATCTGATGGAACTCCATATCTTTCATAGATTTGTCTCTGAGTTCCTCTAACTCTATGAGCTGAGCATACCTAATTTGTAAGGGATCTCCTTCTTCAAATAGGACATATTGAGTGGCCAAGTCCAAAGCTGGAAATTCAGTTGAAATAGACAACTTAGCCTCTCTACCATATACTAATAAATAAGGAGAATTCCCAATGATCTTCTTTGGGGTAATCCTGTCTAACCATAAGGTAGACTTCAACTTAGTATGCCAATCTCTCTGGTTATCCTACAGAGTCTTCTTGATTATCCTAATCAAGTTCTTATTAGTTGATTCTACCAAACCATTGCCTTGAGGGTAGTAATTTGAACTTGTATTTAGATAAATGCCATTTCTGATTGCCCATTCTAAGACTTTAAGGCCTGTGAATGCCAATGCATTATCTGATATTATGGAGTCTAGAGTGCCAAATCTATGAATTATATCATCATAAAAACTCAAGACAACACTCTTATTTAATTCTTTCAAGGTAACTACCTCTGTCCATCTAGTGAAATAATTTGTTGCAGTGATTATCCACTTGTGGCCTACACTAGATGGAGGATTAATCATGCCAATAAAGTCTATGCCCCACTTCATGAATGGTTGCTCTATTCTGATTGGCTGAAGGGGTAAAGCTACAAGCCTTTCTTTTCCTACAAACATAGCACATTTGATGCATTTTTTCACATAATCATGACTATCCTTGAAGATAGATGGCCAATAATATCTGGCCCTCATGATTTTAAAAGCAGTAGTCCTAGGAGAAAAGTGACCCCTAAAAGGTCCATCATGAAATTCAAATAGGACATCAGCTATCTTTTCTGAATCAATACATCTTAAAAGGACACCGTTGTGATCCTTTCTAAAAAGAACCTTATCTATCAGCACAAAGGGAACAAATTGTAATCTATAATATCTTCTCTTTGCTAAATCTAAGCTTGCAGGACATTGTCCTATCTTCAAGTAATGAATCATGTTAGACAACCAACCTAATGCCTTGGCATGTTCCTTTGTAGAATGCACAATCAGAGAAGCATCTGTTTATTCTGATTTCTTTGAACTTTCATCCTCTGCCAAATGCTCACAAAGACTTCTTGCTCTAACCAGCTTGGTGGATATCAATGTCATATTCCATTAGTTTGGTAATCCAACCAACTCTTTTCTCATTTAGGTCCTTAGAAAGCAAAAATTCTTTGACACTTGGATGAGTAACCCTCAAGTGTACCTTGTTATGGGTCAATAGATATCTGAACTTTTTAAGACTTTTTACCATAGCAAGTACATGTTTCTCCACAAAAGAGTACCTTTGTTCATACTCTTCTAAACCTTTGCTGAAGAAAGAAATAGGCTGCTCCAACCCATCTAAATTTTCTTGAGTCAGCATAGCAGATATAGCATCATGACCTCCATAAGCATAAAGGATAAAATCCTTACTAAAATTTGGGTTTAATAGAGCAGGAGCTTCTGTCAAGGCTTCTTTACTAGCTTGGAAATTAGCTTTTCCTTCTTTAGTCCAGCTGAAAGTTGAACTCTTCTTTAACATGGCTATCAAAGGCTTCAATAAATCTGCAATATTAGGCAAGAAATGCCTAACAAAATTAATCCTTCCTATGAAAGATTGGAGACTTTTCTTATGATGTGGCAATGGTAGCTCTAGGATGGCTGCAATCCTCTCAGGGTCTATTGTAATTTCTTTTTTGGATACTATATATCCTAGCAATTTTCCTTCATGAATTGCAAACAAAAATTTCTTGGGATTAAGAGATATCCCAAGCTCTCTACATCTTTCAAAGATATTCCTCAAGTGTTTGATATGATTTGTTGCATGTTTAGAATAGACAGTTATGTCATCTAGGTAGACCAGTACAAACTTGTACATGAGGCTTTTAAAGGCCATATCCATTGCCTTTTGAAAAGTAGCACCTGCATTTGACAAACCAAAGGGCATTTTTTGATAAGCCATGGTTCCCCACTTGGTTATAAATGCAGTCTTGTATTGATCCTCCTTATTGACTAGGATCTAATTATATCCTGAATAGCCATCCAATAATGAAAATCTCTCAGATCCAGAGAAACATTCTAAGATTTGTTCCATAGAGGGTAATGGATGACGGTCTTTTAAAGAGGCCCTGTTAAGATGCATGAAGTCAACACATAACTTCAATTCCCCATTATTCTTCCTTATAGGAACAAGGTTGGAAACCCAACTAGTATGTTTGATGGGGTAGATGATACCACTTTCTATCAATTTGAGTACTTCTTTATGCATAAGTGGTTCAAGCTTGGGATTAACAGGCCTTTGTTTTTGCCTTACTGGCTTGGCATTAGGTTCTAATTCAATAATGTGCTGAGAAAGGGATGGATTAAAACCTTTAAGGTCTTCATATTTCCATGAAAATACATCATTGAATTCCTTAAATAATTGGGTGTAAGCTTGCTTTTCCAAATCAGTGTTTATTTTTCCAAATTGTAAAATTTTACCTGGTTCTAGCTCCAATTCAACACAGTGCTCTTGTTGAACCACCATGCCAGCTTTATTCTTCTTAACTTGATCATCCTTTTTGAAGACAATCTCTAAGGTAACAAGACCTTTAGGGATTTTGTTAGACTTAAGTTGTATCACTTGGTCACCATAATTTTGCAATAGCCTATCTTGGTTATGCTCTGAGAAGACATCTTCTTCAAACAAGAATTGCAGAATTTACTCATCATTGTCAAACACTTTTCGATTAGTATCATTATTAGGGATAGAAGGTCTAAAAATCACTTTGATGTGCTATTGAGTCTCCTCCTTTGAAATACTATTAGGAATGTCATACTAAGATCCAATAGCAGCTAATCTATCTGCATTTTGATTTAGCTTTCTAGGGATGGCAACAATATTGAAAGCACAAAAGTCTTCAATTGCATCCCAAACTCTATGTTTGTATGCTTTCAAGGTGTGATTTTTGGTTGCACTTATCCCTCTTACTTGGATGACTACTAACTCACTATCACCATAGACTTTTAAGGCCTTAAGCCCTCTTTTCCTAGCCCACTCCAGTCCATTCACCAAACTTTCATATTCTGTAGTGTTGCTAGTGCAGGAGAAATTGAATCTGAAAGCTGTATAGTATCTTTTGTTAGGAATGAATGCTAAAGCCTTTGGCAGTCATTCTGTAGTAGTGGTTGTTGCATTCATGACTATGATTGTCATTGATGTCAACACAGTGATATTCTGGAGTTTAGTAGAGAAGCAGGCACAATTTTGTTTTGCGCACATGTTATATTGTAGATTGAGTTATGTGCAATTGATGGCATGTTCTTTGGTATTTTATTAGCCTATGGTTAAGAGCACAAAAATAAATTCATTTATTCATGAAAGTTATAAGCATTTTGGTGGAAGCAGTATTCTGGCAGTATTCCTGTGTAGAGGTTTTTGGTAATCGGAGGATATCTCCTAACTGGGATGGAATCTGATTCTTCATAGTTAAAGGGAAGTTTGAGACTCATTGTTGGTGATGTGGTTCATAGTGAAAACTTTGAGGTCACACGACTGGAAAGTTATTGTATCTGGAAGCCGACAATTTTATGTAATTTTGATGTAGTGTGTTGAAATTATTATTTTGTATTTGCATGCCGACTCATTTGTAATTATTTGAGTGTGGTATAAAGGAAGGAATGTTTTCTTTGTTATATGAAGATTGTAATAGTTGTGATATGAAATTATGAAAGTTGTGATGCGAATGTATGCATGAAGTGAAGAAAAGAGCTAATTCAGTGATGAAGACAGACTTGCGAAGTACAGAGATCTGGATTTGTGATCTTGTGTAGTAGAGAGTGAGGTTTTGGCACAGTGTGAAGGGGGTAACATATTTCATATTATTCTATTGAATAATCCTAAGATCTTTTGGACAGTGAGTTCAAAGATCTTTCCTTGAAGCTATTTGGGCAGTGGGTCCTTCTGTCTTCCATAACTCCTAACAGTGTTAGAATCTTTTAACAGGGATTCAAAATCTCCTAACAAAGATTCATATGTATTGAATGTATTTCATAAGAATCCTAACAGGGTCCATCCTCTAACAAGGAAATTTCATATTAGTGCATCATTCCCATCGGGGTTTACTCTTTGATCAAGAGGTTCCCTAGTTAACATATCTTGTGTTATTATGTCATTGTGTATGATTATCCTTCTATGGTTGGTTACTACATTAATTATATGGTTTAAAGCTATTGAAGTTGATATTGAAGTTAATGATGATAAATGGTTTAATTATCAGATAATTGATTCACCCCCCCCTCTCAGTTATCTTGGTGGTCTTTACTTTCTAACATCTTTCTCCCCTTGGGGAGACTAGCATAGCACCACCACCAGAGCCATGTCTACTTCTAGCTCCATCAAAAAACAATTCCCAAACTTGATTGCTCTGATCCTTTGAATCAATGTCCTCTTTGAGGAGGTTTGGCTCTATGGATCCACTTTCTTGTATCAAATAGCTCCCCAAACTAATATCCCAAATAACATTTTCTTGGGCCTCTAAAGCTTTCTCTGATTCTAGTTCATCTAGTAAAATATTAGGGATATTTTCTATCTTAGTGTTTGCTTCTTTGATAGTTGGGAAGTCATTATCATCAAATATAGGGCAGTTTGTATTGATGGTATTGGACACATATGGCTCTATATGGTGTGCTGCCAATGATTCAAATTTGATGGTAACCTTGGTACCATATCTTTTGTGAAAAAGCATGTGGTACCAGTTAGAAAAAAGGTAGCCTCCTATCTTGGCTATGAACTCCCTTGATAGACATATGGCAAATAAGGCGGGGAGATCTATGATATAAATATCAAGTAGGATAGAGAAATTGGGACTAGCATGAAGGATTAGACTAGTATCCTTAGCCACACCTATAGTGTTAACTGAGGATCCATCAAGTTGTGTAACCTTCTTTTGGAGGGGTTCATATTTAAGTCCCAATTGGTCAGCCACCTTTTTGGGCATTACAATACTAGTAGCTCCACTATCTACCATACAATTATGTACTAAGGATTTTCCAATAATTAAAGATACATAAAAGGGAGGGGGTTTTGAGTTCCTACCTTGAATGGTATTGGCTTTGGAGTTGCAACTTGGAGCCTCCTTTTCATGATCAGTGTTGACCAACATTGGATTTGTAGCTTCTTTTGTAGGTTGAGGAGTTGTCATTTCAGTCATAGCTCTCTTCAAAATCTCAGGTTGTCCTGGAATAGCCAAAGAGTCCCACATAGACATAGTAATGTTCACCTTCTTCATGTTGTCTACAATGTTGAAAGGTGTCATAGTGTGTATTCTTTTTTGTGCTTTTAGTATGATAGGCTCCACTTCTTTGAGAGTCTAGCCTTTTTTTCTTGTAATGGCAGGAGCCTTCTTGGATATGATGGGGGTACCTTGCTGCATTGGCTCTGCAAATGTAGTAGCTTTAATCCTAGAGTTCATCCGCTCCATATCTTGAGCTCTTCTCTTTGACCTTGTGTTGGTAGCAATGGAAGGTTCACCAATGAATCCATTGAAGTCTTGCTACTCCCAATTGAAAAGAGTAGTCTCATTATCTTGTGATTCTTGTTGAGGAATTGATCCACTGGAGGAAGCCTCTGATTGAGCTTGTGAGGCATTTTGAACCATTAGTACTTGGTTCATCCATCCATTTGAACATGTAGCCTAATTATGAGGCTGATTACAAGGGAAACACCATTCATTGGCCATAACCATATTATTCCAACTAGGGACCATATCCCTAACTGGATTCACAGAATTGAGAGGTGCAGGGTTGTATGGTTGGAATGGTCTTTGATTAAAATTTTGCCTTTGTCCTTGATAACCTCCTTGGTATGGTGGCCTATTTTGTTGATAAGGTTGTCCCTGATTCTAATATTGTTGATTAGGACCTTGGCCTTGTGGCTGAAAGGGTGGTTTGATTCCTTACCCTTGCCTCTTTAGGTTTGTGACCTCTTTAGTCAAAGTCTACAACAAATTTGTCATCTCTTGCTGACTAGTTTGTTGACTATTCTTCATCTCTTGCAGCTCTTGAGAGAAACTTGTTTTTAGCTCCTGACTGCTAGTACTGGCCTGAGGTGATAATATGGTGGGAATAGGGGTGAATGGGGGTACTTGTAGAGCTGCAACGAGCTGAATATTAGGGAAGATGGGCATGGGTGGCCTTCTAGCTATCATGCCTGCTTGTATTAACCAATTTTCACCTCTAACAACTATGTCAAAAGCTTGGGGTAGAGAGGTACCACCCATAGATTGGATCATGACATAAATTTGGCCATTCAAACTTTGCAAGAAGTATAAGAAAGCATGGTTAGCTAATGGCCTCACTGAGTCTGGAATTCTATTCCATGTCTTGAGGAATCTATTGTTATAGTTTGTCATTTGTTCTTGAGGGTCTCTTTTAATGGTTGTCAACTACTCAACCAAAGACAAGTTGTCTGATTTATCCTCAAAATGTTTACTTAATTCATCTCCTAATCCATCCCATGAATTAATGGAACCAACAGTTAATGTTCTAAACCATTCAAGAGCCTTACCTTTGAGAGAGGCTGCTAATAACTTGGTGGCCACATCTTCTTGAGTTATATTATGTATACTGCAGATAGTGGTCACATCTCTTATATGTTCAAAAGCTGTAGTTTGTCCCTCATCTGTTAAATTAGGTAGACTCTTTAGTGCCACCAAGGGCACATCATGATGTTGAGCAAAGAATAATGGACTCCCTTGGTTGAAAGGTGCAAAAGCATACTATCTAGCCATTGTAGGAGTTGAAATTTGCTGAGTAGCAACTGTGTGAGTTGTATTTGGTGTTGGATTTGAATCTTCTTCTAGATCTTTGGTTAGAGATCTTCCTCTTCTTTTGAGATGAAAGGGCAAAGGTCTCCTTTTGAAGTATCAGGTGGTGTAGACTATACTCTCCTTACATGAGATGTTCTCTAGGTTGATCTACCTTTGTAGCCTTTTTTTGAGGGAAAATCTAAAAATTCAGTGGGCTTTGAGCTTCTAGTCTCAATCTTTCTCATAAACTTTGAACAAGTTTAGCCTGAATCTGTGAAATCAATGGAGTCGCCAGATATACTTGACATAAAGACTTCTAAAAGTCTATATTATGCAATCAGTATATTAGAGATAGCATAATATTGTAATACCCCAAAAATGGGCTATAAGTTCATTAATCTCCTACATCTTCAATTTGAACGAAATCGACATCAAAGTCCTAATCTAAGGCACATCTAAACATCATCGAATCATAATTGATTATCTTAATTCTACATCGGGGAATATTCCTAGTAATATTCCTAATCATCATAATTATCTTTAATTTTATAATTATTTGGCAATAAATCACATTTATCCTAAAATTTGATTAATTAAATATTTTGCATATTTAATTAATTAGATTTAATATTTGCCACTTAATTGTTTAATTAAATTTAATTCTATCTATTATTAATTGTATTATTTAATTTTGACAATAAATCAAAATTCCTATGAATAATTGATTAAATTCTTATTTAATTAATTAAAGCATATTGTCATTATTTAATAATATAATTTTTAATAAAAGTTTGATAAAATAGTTAATTAACCCATAAATTAATTATTTTATTTTAAAAATTAGTTAAGTTGAGAATAAATCACTTTATTTATTTATTAAATCATAATTATCCATGTGCACATTCAAGGACCAGTTAAACTCAAATTGGAAAATCAATGCAAGTTGTTAGCTTTTTGAAACTCAACATCTTTTTGAGTTTTAAAGTTGATCTAAACTTCTAATTCGAGTTGAACTGTGCTTTTGCATGATTTTTGTGACTTAATTATCTATTATTTAAAAATAACTCAAAAATCAACCTGAGTTATTTGAGTGATTTATGGCTTTTTCTCATGCACCTCCAAAGCCCTAGATTTCTATAAAAACAAGGCTCAGCTCTTCATAATTCATCTCTCAAATTTGCATCCATAGAATCTCATAATTTTGCAAGCTTACTTTGCCAAAGTCATCTACGAATTGCACAACTATTTTGAAGAATTGGAATTTGGAGAATCAAAGCTTATTGCGAATCAAGGCTATTGTGAGATCAATTTTTTTTTTTTTTTACATTCATTTAGATTCATTTTCATATCATTGTTAGATCATTTAGCATATCATAGCATATCAATTTTTACATATCATAGATTTCATATCATTGCATAGAAAATCCAAAAAATATAGATTAATTGCATTCATATTTCATATCTAGATCAATTGCATTCAAATCCTTCATTTAGGTGTCATCTAGGTCACTGATCTCGATAATAATCTGAGAACTTTAATCTCACACCTACTAGAAGGAAATAAAACGTTTGGTTAAATTAGATTTCAATTTTGCACGATTTTGATTTTTGCTAACCTCTAATGTTTTACTGAAGTGTTGTGTTTACAGATCAGGTATAATTTTCACACACAAATTTCTGGCACCCACCGTGGGGCAACCCACCTTTGCATGCCGGTTTTGATTTTTTTTGGGAGCTAAAACCCTAAAGTTTCAAAGATTTAATTTTATCTCCCAAACGACTTGGTGTTTTGGTCTGAAATTGTTTTGGTAGGTTGAAGACATATTAGGGAAGCTATAGTAAAAAATTTAAAATTTTCTGAGATGTTTTGAATTTTTAATAATTTTTCCTTGAAATTTCAGAAAAAATTAATATCTAACGCAAATCATCATATTTTTTAGAAATTTTTATATTTTTGGAAATCTCTTTAAATTCTACAGGGGGTCCATTTTTTGTGTTTTAAATTTGGACATGATATAATAGCTCAAATAGTCAATTTATAAAAACTGGTCTGTTTTGATAAAACAGGTCTCTAGGGCACAAATGAAGAGATTTTTCTAAAATTTTTGCATTCTACAGGGGGTCCATTCTTTGTGTTTTAAATTTGGACATGATATAATAGCTTAAATAGTCAATTTATAAAAACTGGTCTGTTTTGATAAAACGGGTCTCTAGGGCACAAATGAAGAGATTTTTCTAAAATTTTTGCATTTTTGGAAAGATCTCTATTTTTTAGCAGGGGTCTTTATTCTGAATTTCTATTTTTGTGGCCAAAATCATATCAAAAAAATTAGATCTTGTTGACTAGGTCAAATGCAGTGCAAAAAAATTAAAATTTTGTGATGGGTATGCACTTATTTTTCATATGATTCAATAAATGATATGAGTTGTCATTTGGGTTAATTGTTGGTTATTATTGCTGATAATAATTGATTTTTAGAGCTAACCCTATGGTTTTCATAATCCCTACTTTATCTAGTCCTTCACCATCTCTTCCAAAGTCATCCATACAATCCCAACATGCTTCCTTGTCCTTAGAAGTGACTCCATGTCAAGAGGACTCTAAAAATGATAAAGAAAAGAACATAAAGAAAGATCAAGATCAAGAACCCTCCATGTCGGCCACTCCTTTTTATAATGTCTCTTATCCACTTCATGGTTCTTTTGATCTTATAGACCCTTTTTCATGCATTCCACCATGTCTTAAGTCTTCTCCTAAGCAAGATCAGGCTACTACTTACACTGTTGAGCTTATTGACAATCAAAATGACCTTACTACACTTGTGCTTTCCAAAGATGATACTTCCATTAAGGTTGGTAAAAATAGTGTTTTTACTTCCAATGTTAAGCCTATTGAAAATCAAGGGACAAATTATGCGCTTATGCTATCCAAAGATCCTTGTCAAGATCAAAGTCTTCCATCTTCTTATTCTACCATTCCATGTTCACTTCCACTTTCTACTCTTCCTAATTCTTCGCAAGCTTTGAATGATCCTATCAAAGAAAATGTTCTTATTCAAGATGTTCATGATTCTATTGAAAATCCTAATGCTCACTCTAAAGATGTTGATATCCTTGGTTGTCATATAGATGTTGATGAACTTATTGATTATCCTTTTGCGTCTTCCACTTCCATCCTTGGACCTCCTCCACCACTACTAAGGGCTTCACGTCTACCTTCCATATTGGGTCCTTATGTCCCTTCACTTTTCCCTCCTAACTCTCCTAATTCATCATCCATCTTGGGTCCCTACGTCCCTTCATCTCCTATCTTTCCTCAAGATCAACATAGATGCATACCCTTGAATCTTTTTTATCCACCCACCCATCTAAACCAGTCATATCCTCCTTCTTCCACAAGTCCCAAGTCTTTTGGAAGTAACTTGAATGTTCAATACAAGAAAAAGAAGCAATACAATAATCCATCAAAAAAAGAAAATCACCATGTCTCTTCTAATAGACATGGAAACATAAAGTCAAAAGAGATATCTAAAAAATAAATTACAAGACAAGTATGGGTTCCAAAATCCATCATTGAAGATATTCTCTCTAGATCATCAAAAGGAAATAAAAAGCCTACAACTATATGGATTCCAAAGTCTCTCTTGAAAGGGTCTGGTGTTGAGCAAAAAGTAAAATTGACATTCAAGCTTCCAAAGGCTTCTACTTCATCTCCATCTAAAAATATTCTTCCATTCCATGCACCTAAACCACAACCTCTACTATCCATTCGCCATATTCTTTCACGTATTCCTTCATTCATGTTTCCTTCACCCTCTCGCCACCCTTCAAGATGTGTGTTGATGTTGATCTTTCCTTCCTTTCCATCTACCCTTTCACAATCTTTACATTCATTATCCTTCTACCTTCTATCCTTTTTCCTCATTTTCCTATTCCTCCTATCTTCCAACCTCACTCGCTTTACATAAAACCTTATCCTCCATTTTTCTCTTCCATCTCCCTTTCCCTATCAGCATCTTTGAGCATATCATTTTGAATCCTTGGCATATCATGGTTTATCCTTTCAAGGAGCATTATCTAAAGAGCTTGCCTTCTTCTAAAAAAAAAAGATATAAATTTTTTTTTTGAAAATGTGCCTTGGTGAAAACCTGGAAACAGGCGCCTTGGTAGCAAAAGTAAAGAGAAATAAATTCATCCTATGGTGAAAACCACTCCCTTGTGGCACCTTGGATAAGTACCATGATGAAAACCTAGCAATCAGGCATCATGCGTAGTTCTTCTACATATTTCATCCATTCCATCTTCTCTCTTTGATCTTGACAATGTTGATCTATACATGAACATTTGGCTATTTTGTGAGCTATCTTATGATGATCTTGCTTTCATTCCCTTCCTGTTTAGCCTTCATGTCTATTTTTCTCCATTCATTTTCACTTGTCGCTATCCTTTTCCCCTTTGGTCTTGATCTAATAGAAGAAAGAGTAAAACACGATGCTATGAAGCCTCTTGACATGTCTACTCCTTTAGACTGCATCCTTTCCTACTCTAGCATTACACTTTGTGACTTATCCTATGCTAGCCTTTCATTGCTTGCCCAAATGTGCTTTACATGACAATTTTTCTCTAGTTTGAGTATTCTTGAGGAGTTTTCCCTTGAGGATTTCTTCCCTTCATTATCCTTTATTCTCTTGTCTTCCATCTCTTCCACTAGCTTGTCAATCCCTCTTGTTCTCTACCTTGCTAGACATTGGGACTGCACGATATAATCTTTCTTGAGAGTTTGCAATGGAAAAATATGCTATCAAGTATACCAAGTATTAGAACAAGTATCAGAATGAGTATCAGAACAAGTATCAGAATGAGTATCAGAACAAGTATCAGAACAAGTATTAGAACTAGTATCAGAACAAGTATTAAAATTTCCACTGGGGCTACGCCTTTTGCTTTAGTTTATGGATCTGAGGCGGTACTACCTATTGAGGTTGAAATCCCATCACTCAGAATTAGAATGCATGGTCTAGTAACTGATGATGACTATAGAGTGTCTAGGTTACAAGAACTAAAACTACTAGATGAGCGCAGACAAGCAGCATATGATCATCTCGGAGTATATCAGAAGAAAATGTCTAGAGGCTACAACAAGAAAGTCAAACATAGAGAATTTCAGGTTGGCGATCTAGTCTTGAGAGAAAATCCAAAAAATTAATCCCATCGAGAACGCAAGGGGAAGTTCAAACCCAACTAGTTGGGTCTCTTTTTCATCACTGCTACTGTTGGCTCTAGTACCTATCAACTCTCAATGATTGAAGGAGAACATCTTTGAGAACCAATCAATGTTCTCCATCTGAATAAATTCTATGCCTAAGGCATTCAGTCTATGGTAAAATGTCCTGAAAAAATTTTAAAAATTGGAAAATGTCCTGAAAAAATGAACATCTTGGTGAAAACCTAGCAATAGGCACCTTGCTGATTCACAAAAAAAATTAAAAAAAAGAAAAAAAAAAAAGAAAAAAGTGCCTTGGTGAAAACTTGGAAACAGGCGCCTTGGTAGCAAAAATAGAATCTTTGCCAAGATGGTGAAAACCCAGCAAATGGGTGCCACTTGTAAAAAATGCTCCATCTATCAATGCAATCTTGGTCTTTCCTAGCTTTCAGTCTTGCTTTAGTTTCTACATATCTCCCGGTTTGTTTATGCATTTTCAATTTTTAATAAGTTGGTCTGTACACCAATCAGATCAAGCATCTGTATCCTATCAATGTTTAACACTTGGGGGAAATCAATGTCATATCCTATGGTCTTCCATGTATCTTAGATGAATCATATCTAGTCAGAGTCCTTTGAAGCTTCATGTGAGTCAGTCAGTCAGTCTTGTCTCCAGAAAAGATTTTGCATCTACAACAATGCAATCAAAACTCAACTGAAAACAATCTATACTTTTTACATGCTTTTATCTCCTTGTATGCTTATTGATTCGCATTGAAATTTTTGCATATTGTGTCCCTTCGAGCTCTTTAATGATGCCCTTTACAAGATTTAGAGAGTGATGACTAGGGGCATAATCTTTTCTTTGTCTTCTACTTGTATGTGAAAATCTAATGTCTTTGGAAATTTTGGATTGAAATGGTGTCTGACTGTAAGAGCCTATATCTCGAATTGGATATCCATGCGTACCTCGACCATTGATACTCGGAAAATTCAAGGAAGTTTGATCTAACTATTGTCTTTTTGAGTGAGTTCTTTCTCCTACTGTGAAATGCAATCTTACCTAAGGATGTGAATGATAAAGGGTCACTACAGGTAATTCACACTGAATTTAGAATGATCTCTTGATTGTTTGATGTGTTTGTAATGCAAGGCATATTTAGGTCATCACGACGTTCATGTTTTGATGCTTATACATATACTATATCAAAATAGACATGATATTTAGGTCATCCTGGCGTTTATGCCTTGGTGCTTATATCTAATCTGACATTCCAAAAATAAAATCAATATTCATATATCCATGGTTGTTTTGGACCAGTGGGTGTTGTATTCATTCTTGAGCATTACAAATCGATATTCATATGTCTATGGTTTTTTTTAGCTAGTGGGCATTGTATTGATTTATTCAGTTACCTAAAAGTTCAATGATGATAACAAATTGACATATGATCAGTGAGTAGGTCCTAGGTCTTAGGTTGCATTTCATTTTGCATGTCTCTTTGCATGATCTCACAATGATTAAACTAACTTCAATGTTGAAATGATTTTTCAAATCGCATCTTCAAATCTAACAAGAGATGAATCTCACACGAAGGTTCCTCCAATGAAGCAGCTAGTAGAATCCTTTTTGGGATCAAAATTCAAATATGAGATCATTCATATTATTAACTACTTGCATAATCAACCTTCAATCATCACAGAAATCCAATATTCAACTTAACTGATTATCTAACATCAAACTATTGAAATTTCAACTTGGTCAACCATGGTCAACTCATGGTCAAACCTAGTCAAACTTAGTCTCCAGGACCTCTAAATGATGCAGAATGCATTCACCGGACGTGTTTAACCACTTCTCAAATCAATTAACATGCTTCTAAACTCTCAACGCTGACTTTTCTTGTCAGATTTCAATTTTAATCCCGAAGGGGGCATGGTATTGCATATCATTCAAAGTCTGTAATCAAATTTGAAATCATATCTTTTTTTCTATCAATATCTTTGATCAATGATCAAGACAAACAATCACGTCTAGTTACTAATTCATCAAGAAAGTCCTCATCACTTGGGGCAAATCTATCATCGACACTTGGGGCATATCAGATTCATCAAGATCCATATCAATCTGGTATTCTCCTAATCTTGTAAACTATATCAGTTTTTGCAACCATCAGATCATAGTGTTCTTTCCTTGGTTCTTCAGCAACTGAAGGGTTTGGATGTGATACCTGCTAGTTCTGCTAAGACAATCGAGTCTAGAACGGGTCACTCACTTCTTTGCAATCCTAAGGTTTGGAATCAGACATTTTGACACTTTTTTGCAATCATAGGTTCATTTGCTATTATAGTGAACATTATCTTTGGTCATTCAGGACCTATTATCTTCATATCAAATCAATATCAATCAGCTTCTGTCTCATATCAATTATCAATTTCGCATCAGTTTCATATCTCTATGAAACACATACTTTCTTTGAACCACTGCGCTTCACATAGTAATTCAAAGAGGGGCAAAATGTAATACCCCAAAAATGGGCTATAAGTTCATTAATCTCCTACATCTTCAATTCGAACGAAATCGACATCAAAGTCCTAATCTAAGGCACATCTAAACATCATCGAATCATAATTGATTATCTTAAATTCTACATTGGGGAATATTCCTAGTAATATTCCTAATCATCATAATTATCTTTAATTTTATAATTATTTGGCAATAAATTACATTTATCCTAAAATTTGATTAATTGAATATTTTCATATTTAATTAATTAGATTTAATATTTGCCACTTAATTGTGTAATTAAATTTAATTCTATCTATTATTAATTGTATTATTTAATTTTGACAATAAATCTAATATCATATGAATAATTGATTAAATTCTTATTTAATTAATTAAAGCAAGTTGTCATTATTTAATAATATAGTTTTTAATAAAAGTTTGATTAAATAATTGATTAACCCATAAATCAATTATTTTATTTTTAAAAATCAGTTAAGTTGGAAATAAATCATTTTATTATTAAATTAATTCATAAATAAAATATGCACAATCAAGAAAAGCAGACAACTATCAATTATCAATTAAAGCTAAACTCTATTTTGAGTTAAAACTTAGCTTTTGCATGTTTTTGTGAGTTAATTATCTTTTATTTAAAAATAACTCAAAAATCAACTTGAGTTATTTGAGTGATTTATGGCTTTTTTTTCATGCACCTCCAAAGCCTTGGATTTCTATAAAAACAAAGCTCATCTCTTCATAATTCATCTCTCAATCATCTCTCAAATTTGCATCCACAGAATCTCATAATTTTGCAAGCTTACTTTGCCAAAGTCATCTACGAATTGCATAACTATTTTGAAGAATTGGAATTTGGAGAATCAAAGCTTATTGCGAATCAAGGCTATTGTGAGATCAATTTGTTTTTTTTTTTACATTCATTTAGATTCATTTTCATATCATTGTTAGATCATTTAGCATATCATAGCATATCAGTTTTTACATATCATAGATTTCATATCATTTTTCATATCATTGCATAGAAAATCCAAAAAATATAGATTAATTGCATTCATATTTCATATCTAGATCAATTGCATTCAAATCCTTCATTTAGGTGTCGTCCAGGTCACTGATCTTGATAACAATCTGAGAACATTAATCTTGCACCTACTAGAAGGCAGTAAATCACTTGGTTAAATTAGATTTCAATTTTGCACGATTTTGATTTTTGCTAACCTCTAATGTTTTACTGAAGTGTTGTGTTTACAGATCAAGTGTCATTTCATTGCATACCCACTATCGTACGAGCTTTTGCAACTATCATACGAGTTGTGCAACTGTCATTTCATAGCTCACCCACTGTCGTACGAGTTTTTCAGAGTGTCGTTCGGGAAATTTTTGAAAGTTGTTAGAAAATTGTCAGGATTGCCAAATATTTAGCTCTTTCAGCCTAGTTTCAGAATCTGTCGAGTGGATCATTGTGTCTAGAATAGAGCAGTAGCTATTATGAGTCCAATCATTTTCTTAAAGTGGCCTTTTGAATCTGATTCAGCCTTCTGTCTAATCGATTTGAGTCTTTATCATCTCGTGTCAAAACCTTGTCATGACTATCAATCTTCAATCAATCAATCATCAAAATGACTAAGTGTTGTGATATCTTGTCTGCTATCTTTTGGGAATCTACCCATACATCCAGGGCATAGTATCCTTCATCCACGTCTAATCAAATCTTCAAATCAATCAAACCTTGACAAGGTTGCGTCATCTGATCATCTTGATTCAATTCATTCTTCAGTTATCTGAATCTTATTCTTTAGTTTCACTCAAAGTTGATGGTGGAGACTAGAGCTTCCTCTCACAAGAAATCTATTACCACTATCCAAAATCCAACTTTTGAGCAACTCATCAATTCTAGTCTTTACGAGGACGACGGTCTTGGAAACTATCGATTGAAATCTAGTTACGTACCCCCTCCATCGACTCACGGAGGTAATCAACATACCCCTCATCAATCTAATCCAAGGAGTCCACAAACTCCTACCATGTCTCAAGCAGGGACAAATTTTGGCTCTCAAAGAGCTCAATCTCAACATAGTGCAGATCAGGAACCCACACCTGAAGAAATTGCTCGCTACCAAAATGACGATGAATTTAACAAGATGATGAGACATTTCTTGAAAGAAAATAGAGAAGCCTACTTTTTACAACTAGCTCATCAAGGAACTAAACTTCCTCCCAAATTTAATGTTGAAGATATCATTATGCATGAGGAAGAAACTTCACTCACAGCTATGATGAAACAGATACATGCTTTACAAGTCAAATTTAATAATCTTGAGAAAGAAAAGGAACACAAAGAGTTCTCCATGGAAGCTCTATGCCCTTTTCCTTTTGACAAAAACTTATATATGCCACCATTTCCAAAAAGAGTGAAGATTCCAAAGTATGATAAGTATGATGGACACTTTGATCCTCAAGATCATGTCAGAGAGTTCTATACGCAATCCATGGAATTCATGCATGAACTGACCTATCTGATGCATCTTTTTCCTAGATCTCTGGGTGGAGCATCCATTCAGTGGTTTTCAAGATTGCCTCCTATGATCAAAACATTTGAGGAATTGATTAAATTGTTTTATCAATAATATTCCTACAATATTCAGCATCCGGTCACCATGATTGATATTTGTAATCTCAAGCAATATCCAGGAGAATCATTCCTAACTTTCCTCAAAAGGTGGCGAAAGAAGTTCTCTCTATATGCTAGACCAATTCCCGAAATGGAGAAACTTGAAATCTTTATCAATAACCTTGTTCCAGAGCTCAATTATCCCTTACAAATGCAAGATCATATATCTTTTGACAAAATGGTGGATAATGCTATCAAAATTGAAAAAGTGCTTGTAAAAAAAGGGGAAATCACACTCCAAAAAGACAAGTACGAATCTGGATCTAGTTCCAAAGACAAGAACAAAAATTGGAACAAGAACAAAGGCATCGTCACAGATGGCATTGTTGACACTGTCCGTGCCCCATCAAAGGCACCAACCTATAATCTCACTCTTGGCACTCAAGCCATTAAAGCTTCCAAGCAAAAGTCTTCTCAACCATCTCAAAGGAAGCCAGAATTCAAAAAATGGGATAAACATTGAAAATTTACTCCTCTAGGAGAGTCTTTAGAATCGGCTATGAAAACTCTACTAGCTGATAACATTATCTCTTTACCACCAATCCGACCGAATGCTCAGGATCCCAAACTGATATGGTGGAAGGATAATGAATTCTGTGATTTCCATCGGAGTAAAGGTCACAAAACTAGTAGTTGCTACCACTTGAAGCATACCATTCAAGATCTGATTGATAGTGGAGACATCACAATTGACAATACCACAAGCAATAATGATCATACAACATTCACATAACCATTTTTGAAACATGGTCAAAAGGTTTCAACTTCTTAGCCTAATATGGGGGCAAAAGTCAACTATGCTTACCCTGGAAATAACACTGTCATCAATATGGTTGAACTATGTCTCTCTGAAAGTTGTAATGTCATCACAATCATACAAAGAGATAGAAATCATTCCTCAGCTAACGTAGTTACTCGATCACAAGCTCAAATGCATCTGAAAGCACAAATCCCATATTCATCAAATGTCCCGAAGGTGCCCTTCAATCTTTCCTCTGCTTCTAAATAGAAGGCTGCTTCCAAACCTCCCAATCCAAAAGATACAAGGCCTATGTCTTATAGAATTGTTCAACAACTCTAGCACACTAATGTGAAAATCTCCATGTTTGAGTTTCTTCGAATATCTCCAGCTCATAGAGCCATTCTCGATAAAGCTTTGCTCAGTTCCAATGTTCCTGATGACCTTGATTTAGACAGGTTCCAGACTATGGTTGGACATCTTACATCTCTGCAATATATCTCCTTTTCAGAGGAAGATGACAAATCCTTGAGTCACCCACATAATCAGCCTTTTCATATAGAAGTCTTGATCCAGAACCGTAGAGTCAAACGTGTGTTGATAGATGGGGGTGCGAGCCTAAACATTTGTTCTTACAGCTTGATCACACAATTGGGATTTTCAGAATTGGCTATTGATCCTAGAAAGAAAATAACTATCAAGGCCTATGATGAACAAGAAAGATCTTCTAAAGGCACCATTATCTTACCTATCAGAGTGGGTCTAGTTATCAAAGATACCATTTGTCAAATGCTTGATCTACCTTTGGCCTACAATGTCCTTCTAGGGAGACCATGGATACATGAAATGCAAGCCATTCTTTCTACATACCATCAATGTTTGAAGTTTCCTTATGAAGGAGTCGAGGTTACTCTCCCAGCAGATCTGAATACAACTTGCAACACCTTGAAGGAAAGTGCCGATAAGCTTGTACCTAATAACAGAGAATCTCCCATAGAGCCAACTAAAGAAGCATCCACATCTAAAATGGAAGATCTTGCCAAAGAGGTTAATATCAAAGAAAATAGTATGGGAGAATACACTATCGAGCCAGTCTTATCTTTGACATCTCTCCCTATCTTTCCTAAGTCTTATGGGCAATCTTTGAAACAATCCAAGCCCAAACCTCAGGAACCTCTTGAGGCATATAAAAACAATTTTGTAGGAAAACAAGTATCCAAGCAAGAATTTGAAGAGGATGAAGCTGTGCTATCATGGCTATACAAAGATGAATCTGATTCTCAAGTTGTTCAAACTGGTAACTCTGCTGTATCCAAACTCCCTTCCAAGTCATATGGTCCAGGAGGTAAATTAATAGCTAAGATGGGATATTTAGGTCAAGGACCTCTAGGAATCAGAGGAAAAGGTCTTGAGGCACCCCTCCCACATACTGGTAGAGAAAATAAAAATAAAATTGGCTTAGGATTTAAGAAGAAACCCTATCACCTCAAAAGTAATTGCTCACATGTCATAGAGTAGATCACACTAGGGGAACCTCTTCTTAAGAAAGAAGAAATAGAACCATCCGATAGTGATTTAGATAGTTCAAAACTCATCTCCTATGAAAAATTTCCTAAAGAGATCAAAGACCTTCTTGATGATAAAGATGATCCTATCAAAAGAATTAATGTAGTAGAAACACAAAAACCTACTACCAATCAAGAGATAGTTGCACCACAAGAACCAGCTAATCTTGAAAACAATCAAGAAGAGGGAAGTGGTAGTGATTCTAAGATAGATTCCCATGAGTATGAATTCAAATCAGAATCTGAGGGTAACCCTTCTTGGGGTATTCACCCTAACTTTACTCATGTTCTAAGATTTCCTAGAGATCCTGAATCAGAAGCTGAATCAAATGACTATGAATGGGGAGCCATTCTAGAACCAGATGAGCTTATCATAGAGAAACATGTTGATGTTATTCACCAATATGCACCTCAAACCAATGTAAGTCTAGAGCGAAATGATGAACCTATCGAGTTTGATCCACCTATGGCTGAATTGGACTCCCACGATGACATTGAGCCTATTCACGAATTGAATGTCTTAAGTTGTAGTATCACCTTTGAACTCTAGCATCAGGTTAGGACCAATGATGATAGATCAATATCCATAAACACCATATCCCAAGCCTTTCCCACTTTGACTATCCAACGCCCTGATCTTATCGACCAAACTTCCACAAACCCAAACCATGGTATTTATACCTTCCCAAATGACTATGCCCTTGCCTGCTACCTCAATGTAGTTGAGCCTATGAGTACTTCCATCAGTGAACTGAGCATCAGCATGACTGAGTCAGACATCAAATATCTTAGTAAAAAAAACAAGAGTAAAAAGAAAAAGAAAAAGAGTTCTAAGGGTGAAAACCACTTTGTGGCAGTCTTAGAACTAACAAAAGTAAAAATAAAAGATGTATCCAAAGGTGAAAACCTCTCTGAGGCACCTAAGGATGAGATATTTGATGTCCTTCCAAGTCATTTATAGGACATGTCTCTAGTTCTAATTGAGCCCACCCAATCCATCAATTTGGGTACAACAGAGGAACCGCAATTGGTACATGTAGCACAATCCTTATCAGAAGAAGGGAAATAGAAATTTACTACATTCTTGACAGAAAAAAAGATCAACTTTGCTTGGAAGTATTCAGATATGCCAGGTTTGGATCCAAATCTTATCATGCACCATCTATCCATTGCTCCTGGAGTAAAACCGGTCAAGCAAAAATTGAGAAAGATGCATCCTCATGTTGCACTTTTAGTCAAAGATGAATTAGAGAAACTCCTAAAAGTTGGATTCATCCACGTCATAGACTATACTGAGTGGATCTCCAACATTGTACCTATTTCTAAACCAGATGGTTCAATCAGAGTGTGCACATACTTTAGAGATGTGAATAGAGCATGCCCTAAGGATGATTTTCCACTGCCTAACATTGATATGATAGTGGACATGACTGCGGGCTATGAGATGTATTCCTTAATGGATGGCTTTTCTGGATACAACCAAATCAAAATTGCTCCAGAAGACCAAGAGAAAACTACTTTCACATGTGTGTGGGGAACCTTCTATTGGAATGTTATGCCATTTGGACTCAAAAATGCTGGAGCTACATATCAAAGAGCAATTACATCTATTTTTCATGATATGATGCATAGAACAATGGAGGACTATGTTGATGATACCTTGGCAAAATCAATGATCAGAACTGAACATCTAACTGACTTGAGCATGATCCTAGATAGAATGGAAAATTTTAGTCTCCAACTAAATCCTAAGAAGTGTGCTATTGGTGTCACTTCTGGAAAGCTCTTAGGATACATAGTTTCAAAGAAAGGCATTGAAGTTGATCTGGCTAAAGTCAAGGCTCTAATAGAGATGCAACCTCCCACAAATATCAGTCAAATGAGGATGTTGCAAGGCAGAGTTCAATCTATCAAAAGATTCATATCACAGCTAGCGGACATATCACAACCTTTTACAAAAACATTACATAAAGGTGTGACCTTTGCATGGAATGAAGAATGCGATAACAACTTTAACCATATCAAGAAGTATCTATCAAATCCACCTATCTTGATGCCTCCTATTCATGGGAAGCCATTGATCTTGTATGTCTCTATAACAGCCACATAACTGGGGGCATTGCTAGCGCAACATGATGAAGACAAAAAGGAAAGAGCCATTTATTATATAAGTAGAACATTGGTGGCGTATGAAAAGAACTATTCTATGATTGAGAAAGATTGTCTCACTGTGATCTTTGCATCACAGAAACTGAGACACTATATGTTAGCTCATACCATGCATCTAGTAGCAAAAATTGATCCATTGAAATACCTACTAAGCAAGGCTGCCCTCACCGGTAGACTGGCTAAATGGGTCATGCTTCTAAGTGAATTTGACATTGAATATGTTGAAAGAAAAGCTATAAAAGGTCAAGTTATTGCTGATCAACTAGCAGATGCACCCATGTTTGATGACACACCAATGCAAATGGAATTTCTAGACTCATCTATTATGCACCTATCTTCTAGAGAATGGCAATTATTCTTTGATGGCTCATATACACAGAATGGATCTGGAGTAGGCATATTGTTCCTAACTCCCCAAGGATACTCAATCCCCAAAGCATTCCGATTAAAGTTTCCTTGCACAAACAATATTGCGAAATATGAAGCCCTTTTGAATGGTATGAAAATAGCAATTGAATGGAGAGTAACAGAGCTACACATTCATGGAGACTCTCAACTTGTTATTCATCAAGTCAATGATGTGTACCAAACTAAAGATGAAAAGCTCATTCCTTACAAAAGAATGGTTGATGATCTTAAGAAATATTTCATCTCTATCACATTTGAGCAAATTCCTAGAATAGAGAACAAGGCTGCCGATGCAATGGCAACACTATCTACTTTATTACAGCAACCTGAACATGAGCTACGCTACGAGTTCCTGGTGGAAGCACTCTCTTATCCTGCATATGACTCCCCCAAAACTCACATGATTTTCACTATTGTAGGTCATGATTCATCCTGATATAAAAACTTGTTTTCCTATCTCCAAGACCAAATCATTCCTGATACCTTCAACTATCATGAAAAGAGATACCTTATCCATCATGCCTCCTGATATGTCATCATTGGTAATGATCTATACAAATGAGGTCTAGACGGTACGCTACTTTGATGTTTAGAATGGGAAGAGTCTCAACATGCATTAGAGGAAGTCCATGATGGTATTTGTGGGTCACACTTGAACGGTTTAACAATAGCTTGAAAACTTATTAGGGCTGGGTACTATTGGCCTGAAATGGAGAAAGAGGCTATCAAATTTGCTAAGAATTGTCAAAAGTGTCAAGTACATGGAAACCTAATTCATGCTCTAGGGAGGGATCTAATCCCCTTTACAACACAATGGCCTTTCCATCAATGGGCATTTGATCTTATCGGGATGATTCATCCTCACTCTTCTAATGGACATACCCATATAATCACTACTATAGATTATTTTACAAAATGGGTCGAGGCAGTCCCTCTGACACAAGCAATGGGGAAACAAATATCTATGTTCATATTGAACTATATCATATGCAGATATGGGATCCCTCATTCCATAATCACATATAATGGTGGGCAATTTAGGAATAAAGACCTCGATGATCTATGTGCCAAATTCAAGATCACCCAACATTGGTCTTCTATCTACTATCCACAAGGGAATGGCCAAGCAGAGGCTTCTAACAAAAATCTATTGAAGATCTTGCATAGAACAGTAAACAAAACTGGCAGAGACTGGCATCTCATGATTAATCCAGCTCTATGGGCCTACAGAACAAGTATCAGAACACCTATGGGGGCTACACCTTTTGCTTTAGTTTATGGGTCTGAAGTGGTACTACCTATTGAGGTTGAAATCCCATCACTAAGAATCAGAATGCATGGTCTAGTGACTGATGATGACTACAGAGTGTCTAGGTTGCAAGAACTTGAACTACTAGATGAGCAAAAACAAGTAGCGTATGATCATCTCAGAGTATATCATAAGAGAATGTCTAGAGGCTACAACAAGAAAGTCAGACACAAAGAATTTTAGGTTGGTGATCTAGTCTTGAGAGAAAATCCAAAGAATCAATCCCATCGAGAACGCAAGGGGAAGTTCAAACCCAACTAGCTGGGTCCCTTTGTCATCACTGCTACTTTTGGCTCTGGTGCCTATCAACTCTCAATGACTGAAGGAGAATAGCTTCAAGAACCAATCAATGTTCTCCATCTGAAGAAATTCTACACCTAAGGCATTCAGTCTATGGTAAAATGTCCTGAAAAAATCTTAAAAAATTAGAAAAAGTCCTGAAAATATGAACATCTTGGTGAAAACCTAGCAATAGGCACCTTGATGATTCGCAAAAAAATCAAAAAATATCAAAAATTCAAAAAAAATTGAAAAAGAAAAAGAAAATATTAAAAAAAAGAAAAAAAAAGAAAAAGTTCCTTGGTGAAAACCTAGAAATAGGCGCCTTGGTAGCAAAAATAGAATCTCTGCCAAGATGGTGAAAACCTGGCAAACAGGTGCCACTTGTTCAAAATGCTCCATTTATCAGCACAATCTTGGTCTTTCCCAGCTTTCAGTCTTGCTTTAGTTTGTACATATCTCCCAGTTTGTTTCAACATTTCTAGTTTTCAATAAGTCGGTCTGTACACCAATCAGCTCAAGCGTCTATATCCTATCAATGTTTAACACTTGGGGGCAATCAATGTCATATCTTATGGTCTCCCATGTATCTTAGATGGATCATATCTAGTCAGAGTCCTTTGAAGCTTCATGTGAGTTAGTCAATCAGTCTTGTCTCCAGAAAGGATTTTGCATCTACAACAATGCAATCAAACATCAAAAGTCAACTGAAAACAATCTATGCTTTTTACATGCTTTTATCTCCTTGTATGCTTACTGATTTGCATTGAGATTTTTGCATATTATGTCCCTTCGAGCTCCTCAATGATGTCCTTTATAGGATTTAGAGAGTGATGACTAGGGGCATAATCTTTTCTTTTTTTTCTTCTTGTATGTGAAAATCTAACAACTTTGGAAATTTTGGATTGAAATGGTGTCCAATTGTAAGAGCCTCTATCTCAAATTGGATGGTCATGCGTACCTCGACCATTGATACCCAGAAAATTCAAGGAAGTTTGATCTCACTATTGTCTTTTTGAGTTAGTTCTTTCTCCTACTGTGAAACACAATCTTACCTAAGGATGTGAACGATAAAGGGTCACTACGGGTAATTCACATTGGATTTAGAATGATCTCTTGGCTGTTTGATGTGTTTGTAATGCAAGGTGTATTCAGGTCATCACGACATTCATGTTTTGATGCTTATAAAAATTGCTATATCAAAATGGACAAGATATTTAGGTCATCTTGACGTTTGTGCCTTGGTGCTTATATCTAATCTGACATTTTGAAAACAAAATCAATATTCATATATCGATGGTTGTTGACCAGTGGGTGTTGTATTGATTCTTGCGCATACAAATCAATATTCATATGTCTATGGTTTCATAGCTAGTGGGCATTGTATTGATTTATCCGGTTACCTAAAAGTTCAATGATGATAACAAATCGACACATGATCAGTGACTAGGTCTAGGTCTTAGGTTGCATTTCATTTTGCATGTCTCATTGCATTTTGCATGTTTGCATGATCTCACAATGATTAAATGAACTTCAATGCTTAAATGATTCTTCAAATCGCATCTTCAAGTCTAGCAAGAGCTGAATCTCACATGAAGGTTCCTCCAATGAAGCAACCAGTAGAATCCTTTTTTGGGATCAAAATTCAAATCTGAGATCATTCATATTATTAACTACTTGCATAATGAACCTTCAATCATCACAGAAATCCAGTATTCAACTTAACTGATTATCTAAACATCAAACTATTCAAAATTTCAACTTGGTCAACTATGGTCAACTCATGGTTTAACCTAGTCAAACTTGGTCTCCAGGACCTCCAAATGATGCAGAATGTGTTCCTGAATGTATTTAACCACTTCTTAAATCAATTAGCATGCTTCTGAACTATCAACACTGACTTTTCTTGTTAGATTTCAATTTTAATCCTGAAGGGGGCATGGTATTGCACATCATTCAAAGTTTGTAATCAAATTTGAAATCATATCTTTGCTGAAATCATATCTTTATTGATATCATATCTTTCCTCAGTAATCAAGACAACAACCATGTCTAGTTATTGATTCATCAAAAAACCTCATCGCTCGGGGCAAATCTATCATCACTTGGGGCATATCAGATTCATTAAGATCCATATCAATCTGGTATCCTCCTAATCTTGTAATCTGTATCAGTTTTTGCAACCATCAGATCATAGTGTTCTTTCCTTGGTTCTTCGGCAACTGAAGGATTCAGATGTGATACCTGCTAGTTCTGCTAAGACAATCGAGTCTAGAACGGGTCACTCACTTCTTTGCAATCCTAAGGTTTGGAATCAGGTGTTTTGACACTCTTTCGCAATCATCGGTTCATCACTGCTATAGTGAACATTATCTTTGGTCATTCAGAACCTATTATCTTCATATCAAATCAATATCAATCAGCTTTTGTCTCATATCAATTATCAATCTCAAACATCAGTTTCATATCTTTATCAAACACAGACTATCTTTGAACCACTGCGCTTCGCACAGTAATTCAAAGAGGGGCAAAATGTAATACCCCCAAAATGGGCTATAAGTTCATTAATCTCCTACATCTTCAATTCGAATGAAATCGACATCAAAGTCCTAATCTAAGGCACATCTAAACATCATCGAATCATAATTGATTATCTTAATTCTACATCGGGGAATATTCCTAGTAATATTCCTAATCATCATAATTATCTTTAATTTTATAATTATTTGGCAATAAATCACATTTATCCTAAAATTTGATTAATTAAATATTTTGCATATTTAATTAATTAGATTTAATATTTGCCACTTAATTGTTTAATTAAATTTAATTCTATCTATTATTAATTGTATTATTTAATTTTGACAATAAATCAAAATTCCTATGAATAATTGATTAAATTCTTATTTAATTAATTAAAGCATGTTGTCATTATTTAATAATATGATTTTTAATAAAAGTTTGATAAAATAGTTAATTAACCCATAAATTAATTATTTTATTTCAAAAATCAGTTAAGTTGAGAATAAATCACTTTATTTATTTATTAAATCATAATTATCCATGTGCACATTCAAGGACCAGTTAAACTCAAATTGGAAAATCAATGCAAGTTGTTAGCTTTTTGAAACTCAACATCTTTTTGAGTTTTAAAGTTGATCTAAACTTCTAATTCGAGTTGAACTATGCTTTTGCATGATTTTTGTGACTTAATTATCTGTTATTTAAAAATAACTCAAAAATCAACCTGAGTTATTTGAGTGATTTATGGCTTTTTCTCATGCACCTCCAAAGCCCTGGATTTATATAAAAACAAGGCTCAGCTCTTCATAATTCATCTCTCAAATTTGCATCCATAGAATCTCATAATTTTGCAAGCTTACTTTGCCAAAGTCATCTACGAATTGCACAACTATTTTGAAGAATTGAAATTTGGAGAATCAAAGCTTATTGTGAATCAAGGCTAATGTGAGATCAATTTATTTATTTTACATTCATTTAGATTTTTTTTCATATCATTGTTAGATCATTTTAGCATATCAATTTCCATATTAGCATAGATTCATATCAGTTTTTATCATTCTTATTGCATAGAAAATATAAAAAAAAAAGATTAATTGCATTCATATTTCATATCAGTTTGGCATTCAAATCCTTCGTTTAGGTGTCGTCTAGGTCATTGATCTTGATAACAATCTGAGAACATTAATCTCGCACCTACTAGAAGGCAGTAAATCGCTTGGTTAGATAGCTTTCAATTTTGCATGATTTGATTATAGCTAACCTCTAATGTTTTACTAAAGTGTTGTGTTTACAGATCAGGTACAATTTTCACACACACAAATATTTCAGAGATAAACTTCTTTTGTGGTCCCACCGAGTGTGCCAGAATTGTTACGCCCAAGGTGGGGTGTCTTCTTAATTTGAATCTGATCTTTATCCCACTGGGCATGCCAGAATTATTATACACTAAGTTTGTACCCTTATTTCAAGCTCTCTTGGTCTTGATAACCTAGTATAACATGGGCATCAATTAATTTGCTTCTTGACAGGAAAGTAAAACTTGAGGGGAAAAGGGATAGAAGGAATGAATGAAAGGGCAAATAATTGAAAGAAAACTATCCTACTAGGTGATACACCAAAATGATGGTATGAATTACAATATGGAGGATGAAATCAGTACATAAACTTAGGTCTAGGAGATCACAACTCACTAAATATGTTTGCATCAATATTTCATAGAAAGGTCTGCAATAGAAAGAGGCTATTCAGGGAAAGAGAGAATTTCACAAACGATAACATTCCTAAGAATTTAGACACAATCTATGACTTGCAAACAAACATTCACCTCTACAACTAGGTATAGGAATGAGATAGATTGTCAGGGGGTTGAAGTATAACCATAAGATCATTCAAATCAAATCATCCACAGGAATACACATGAATTGCAGAAAGAAAGAGGGATCAGGAACCCTAAGATATTACTAAAAACATACATATACTTAACTCAATAAGAGACAATTCAGACAAGAAGACATAGGGACAGAAAGGATGTCACAAAATACCTTTGCAATATCTAAACCTCAATGAAAGGTTACAAACTACAAAAAGCCAGAGGGTAGAAAGAATGCCATGGATAACTCCTCAGAAAGAAAATCTCTCTTTTACAATTGTAAACTCTGAGCTTCAAAATCTCAAAAAAACATTATATACATCTCCTCAATTACACGCAGGTAGGAGAAAAACCTAATTAGGGTTACACAAATTTTCCTAAAATAATAAAAACCCTAATCCTATCGATTCTGATCATAAATATCCATGAAAATATCCCAACTGATTAGATTACTATTTGTGTGTCCATCCCTATACTATATCTACCTGCAAACAAGCCACCTTGATCTATCTACCTCCCTGCAACTCGAGCTCCCCATAACTGTTCAAATCTGGTACTCTCAGATATTTGAATTTTAAAAGAATATAATGGTCACAGGTGGTGCCAAGCTTTCTTCATCTATGGCTGATATTCAAACCTAATCTACCTTTTAAAACATAGCCATCAGATCTTCTATCTTACCCGGGTACCGCTTATGTTCTTAACCTTAACCTTGCATTTAACCTCGAGCTTTCCTTTTCCTTTTAGTCACTAAATCTCCTGATGTTTTGATTAACCCTGGCCTATTCTAGTGATTATGGGACAAACCTTTATCCCAATTTAATAGTCACTGAGTCACTTGAAGTCTTTAGAATATTCCTTCTAATTGAGCAATTGCCCAGCTGAAGAGAAATCTCATAGTTGCTGAATGGAAAAGAATATTCTCCCTTAATTAGGTGATCACCCAACTTAACCTAAAAACTTGGGCCCATCCTGCCACTTGTCATGTTATGATTGCCTGACTTATAGACACCTTTGATTATCTGGCATAGGACCCACTCTGCTTTCCTTCATGGCCTGATACCCAAATGACAGCTATCGCATGATCTCATGGCTTAGAAGATTCCTTTAGATCATGCACTAGCCATAGATCTTACTTCACTATCACCTCACTTAAGAAATACTTAGACCTACTGATGGATGCCAACTGTATTACCCAGCAACCAATAGAAATTTAGCATGTCAGATGGACCCACCTGACATCGACTTGAACACCTGGAAGATCAAATGGCCATCTCATAATTGCAAAAGCTCAGAAGATTCCATGTGATTATAAGACCACCATAGATCTTCATTAAGCTGGTGCCCCTACAGATTCTCTGACAATGGTCCCATTGATAAATCCCTATCATCATCCAGCTAGCCAATAAAACACGGGCACGTCATAATGAGAGGACCCACCAAATAGAGCCCTGGCAATAAAGCAAGATCAATGGTTGGCATATGATCACATGGGCTCAGAATATTCCATGTGATCATAAATCTTAGGGAAAGACAACTCACTGGGCCCACATTTCTAAATCTCCACATCACAAGCCTTCGACCAATTAGAAGCAAACACCTCAGACTATGACTGATAGCAGACTCACCTGATAGAAGTGATGCATTGAAAAGAAGATTGACGGCTGTCGCATGATCTCATGGGCTTAGAAGATTCCATTAGATCATGCACCAACCGTAGATCTTACTTGATCTTTAACTACCTCAGAGCTGAGACTGCTTAGAAAAAGATAACCGCTCACAAGATCGTAGGATGCCAAGGACTTGACCACCAGGAATAAGAGATCTTGCAAACACAATCGCTTAGTTGCCGAATGAAAAGGGAAAAAACCTTTCAATTGGGAGATCTTGCGAACAAAGGGTAGTTGCGAGATTGGGAGAAATAAATGAATATTCCATCAGGTTTTAGAGATCTTGTGACCAGGCTGAGCTTATAAAGCGCACATGGGAAATGGAGACTTAAGTGGCTGAAAAAGGTAACGGAAAATTAGAACAGGCCCTAGGCTTTTGAGGGTTTTTTTTCTATAATGATCACTTTTTCAAATAAAAACCTACAGACCAGGGAGTTTGGATAGTTGTAGAGACCAGAAGAAAAGGTAGAAGACCATGAAAATTTCTTAAGGTGTACAATAGGATTTGTAGAATACTGTATGGATCCTAGCCTGTGGCCAAAGTGTAATGGATAGGAAAATTTGGGCAACACATACTTAGAAGCTTATCCTCAAGGGCGCATGTCATAACTCTATCATACGCATGTGGGCTGATGCTCTATTCTTCTGGTGCTTTGCTAACTGTGTAGTCTTCCATACTTAGCCAATTTATGATGTTCTAGCTACTTGTGCTAACTCCATAACATCATATGACTTTGTTTCCATAATGACAACACTAAATATAGTCATATACATCAGTATAGTAAACTTTCCAACAATCTCCCCCTTTGTCATTAATGGAAACAAAGGAATATGGCAAAGTTACTAACTGTATTCTTGTACAAAATTTTCTAATACATACTCTAACTTATATCTCCCTTTCATTATGTAATATACTTCCCCTTACATCATATACAAAAATCCATATTCTCTCTTCTATATTCTATACTCCCCCTTTGACATTAATGACAAAGGTGCTCAAAAAATTATATCCAGAAGTACTTACATAGTTAATACATCCGGGTAGGCTATCTAAAGGTTTTCAATTTCATTCTGCCAAAACTTTTTCAATGTGTCTATTGTCTGGAGATGGGTGCACAAAGCATATGTCAATTTCTCCATCTTCTCCAAATCTATACTCGGACCTTGATCATATGTCACCATAGTGGCATCGATCTCCTTGATGTTCTGGTTTAATACATGTGATGAGGGCGCAAGAGCATTTCTTAGCTATGTTTTCCTTGCCCTTATCTTGGACATTTCTTTCTCTGCCTTCTCTATTTTGTCCACTTGTCCTTGGTACAAATTGTTACACATGTTGACATCTTTAGAGCGGTCTTCTCATGATTTCCTCACTTTTTCTATCATAACTTCTACTTCCTAAATTTTCTTGTAGAGGTCTGTAGTCAGCTTGTCTTGGTTCATGCAATCTGCTATGATTTTCCTTCCTTTTGCTACAATTTCTTTCAATTAAGCTTGACCAATCTTCAGAGAGTTAAGGTCAAGTGCAAAATTTGTAGTTAACTCATTCAATCTCTTCTTGAGATACTTCCCTTTTGCTAGCTTAGTTGCTGATTCTTCTAGGCAAGAAAAGTTTTCTATGAAACTTGTTAGGATGGTACTAACATCATCCACAAAATGCACTTTTTTAACCTTCTTCTCTATTGGTAGTAGATTGTTCAAGATATTTACCAACTCAACATATAAAGGATTTCTCATCACTTGTTTCTCCTTGGCCTTCTCCATAGCAAGGACACTGATCTTGATCAGGTCTTCTTCTCCCCAAGAGTCCAAGCTTGTAGTGTTAGGAGTCAAACTTTACAATAATGATGCTGATGGAGTGAGAGGTGTACTAACTATCACATCTTTTATGGGTACTTCAATAGATGGCTTATCTGTTGTCTCATTTTCTTTATCCTCTTCTTCTTCTTTCTCTTTCTCTTTTTGTTTTTCCTCTTCTTCTTCTTATCTTGTTATATCCTCAATCAACACATCTTCTTGGTGCTTTGCTGAATTATCACCACATAGTATTTCTACCTCTTGAGTACTCACAGAGGCTTCCTCAAAATTTTCCAAGTCTTTGTCAGTGGCCACCATTGATATTTCCACATTATCAATCATTATTATGTCTTTCTTGACTTCAAGCATGGGCACATATGCCATTACCTCTGTGGGTGTAGTCACTATGGGTGCCGAGTCCTGTGGACCTATCATAGGTGCATTTGTAACCTCAACTACTTTGGTTTGTTCAACAGGTTCTTGAGTGATCGGTGTAGATGTAGGTTGCATGTGCTATTCAAGGAACACTTTTTCAATGGCTTTTTCTATTTCCTTAGCTATTAGTTCATAATCCTTGTTCATTATGTGCAATGTTCTCATTTTTTTTTAAGGTGCGGATTTACCAAATCCATTAACAAGTCTTTTTCTTTAACTGAACACATTGGAAGATTGTCATCCAGTGTTTTTTCTCTTATGCTGATGTCTTCTTCAGCAACTTGTCTTTTCAAAGTATCCAAGATATCCCATACTTTATCTGGGATGACTGTCTTCAGTTCTAACATAGTCCTCTTTAACTTGATGATGTTTTTGATCAACATCTCATGGATCTTAGACTTGTCAATTTCATGATATCTATCATAAAACTTAGATATCTGATTGAGTCCACCTTCATCAACCACTCTAGTTCTCAACACTTGTAAACTTGGTAGGAATCCTACCTCAGGAGGTGGTTGTACATTTTTGCCTCTTCTTCTTGTGGTTCTTGCTGATGGATGGCTTGTAGCTATTTTCTTTTTCCTCTTAGGCATCTTAGATGCTTAAGTGGGCTCCAAGTCAATTGTGTTTGTGGGAGCATGATTGATATCATCTATCTTACTCTCCTTTTCCTTTGGATTATAAATTTTTTCAATCTTTACTTTCTTCATCTTAGGATCATCGGTCTTCTCTATCTTGGCTTCCATAGAGGATGCGCTCTCAATTTTCATAGAAATCTTAGCTTTTGTAGCTTCATCCAAGTCTTCTTGGGTCACACCATGGATCTTCAAAATCTCAGAAGTGATTTTGGTGGCTTTCCTCTTAGTTGCACCACTGTTTAGGACTGCATCAACCTATTTGGTCTTTTCCTCACATGTTCCCCATCTTGGCTCATTGGGATCTTTGGGTGCCAATAGTAAGACTTGTGCATAGGATTCCAAAACTTGTTCCTCCACTTCATAGCCAAGTGGATGAATCCACTTAGTTCTAGGATCAACAACCTCCATACAAGTAATGTCTATTTCCATCATAAAACAAATACTGTCCTTATATTTCTCAACAATAATTTTAGGTATCCTATACCTCATCTACATCCTTATCCTAAATGTTTTTAACTCTAACTCTATATAATCCTTTAGTGTACTCTCAATTGATGCCTTAAGAGATATTTGTGGCATTGTAGGTAAACTTTTATCTAGGTATAAGTCTGATACTTTCCCAACTATATGAAAGTACATATAGATTATCAAAGACCCAAACTTGAATATCTTGGTCTTGTCATGCTTGATTTCCTTGATGTTTTCCATCAACTATGTGCACAAGATCTCACACAAGTTGAATTCTCCATTTCTCTCACCAATTTGATGGCTGTAAGAATAGTGGCTGCATACAAACTATTGACCCTATTTGCATGTTGAAATCTATATCTAAGTATCATAGACATCAACTTGATGTCTTTCTCCTCAATTGGTTCAATTTTCATCCCATGCTTATCACTTCAGAATTTGCAGACTTGCTCAACCAATTTTCTAACATCTTTACCAACTGGAAGAATGGTGTCTATCTTTGATAAACTTGTCATCTCATAAATGAGATCAAAAGTGATTCTAACTAGAACTTCACCTATCCAAAATAGGTCATCATATATCCTTCTCAACAAGATCTTAATCCATTCATATTCTTAAAACTCATATGCTGTAGCATACTCAATGATAGGGTGATTCTCAAGGTGCACAAACTCTTCAGTGAATGTTTTGTCTGGATTCATCATGGTTTCAAGGTGTGACCTAATTCTGTCCAAATCAACTGGTTCCTTTTTTCAATACACATATGCACGCATATCTTCTATGTGCATAACACCCATTGGGGTTCTAGAAAAGGCTCCTTCTAGGTCATCTAGGGTGGAATTGAAATGATGCTTCTTAAACACATATATTTTCCTTTCAGCGACATCAAAAACAATTGGTGTAGCCACAACTTACTTGATTTATCACTTCATAGAGGGTTCCAAGGGTTTTTGGATCATCGCGTCTGAACTAGGGCTTTCAACTATCAATCTTCCTTCTTTGCTGATAAATTCAATTGCAATGCTTCACAACTCAACTACTAGTGCTCCTGTGATCTCCAAATGCTTAATCTTGATTGCAAATGAGTGATCAGTGAATTTATGGTGACTATAAAGTAGATTTTCACCATTAATTCTTTCTGTGTAAACACAAAATGCAACTGAGAATTTCATTCTTTATCTCTGCTAACAGTCAGGTAATGCACTCTTGCATACTGTAGATCACATAGTCTCCAAATAGTTGTAGTCCAAGGCGCATACTCTGAGAGTGAGTATACCAGCTGTGCAGGGGTCTAGAGCTAATCTACCTCCCCCTATGACCATGAAGGTCATTTAACCATAAATAGGAGGTGCATCCACTATGGATGCATCCTCAATTATTTTATTAACATTATCCTTCTTTTCTTCCTTCCAAATCAAGCTTGTATCTTCTGAAGCTTGCACAAATTTGACTTCTCCCACTTCTTTCAAAATTGATCCTTCTAACTTTTTAGGGCTTTCCTATCTTTGTACTCTTGTTCTGCAAAACTTTGAGATGTGTCCAACCTTGTTACATGAGTGACAAATGACTGGAGGCCTCATATTCCTCGGTGCATTCATGTGGGTTACCATATTGCACTGTTTAGCTGTGTGACTAATATAGTTTCATATCTGACATGTGATGTTCTAAGAATTTCTTACATTTTGTTGTGGATGAATTCTCTAATTTTTTTGATTTTGATTTGATGTACAATTGATAGCTCTATGACCAAACTTATTGCATGAATAACAATAACCATTGAATGGTCTTACCTCTTTACAATTTCTTGCTATGTGTCCATGTTTGTTACAACCATAACAAGTCTTGTTTACTAGCTTGTGCTCATCCTTGGATGGTTCAACTTCAACTTCTATATGATTTCCTATCTTCTTAGCTTCTGAAGATTCTTCTGATGCTTTCTTTCTTGCTCACATGTCATTGATTTGATTTTGTGCTTCATTGAATCCAATACCACTGGTGTCTCCTTTAACCTTCTGTGCATACAACTGTGACTCTATTAGATCCTTTCTTGTGTGAAATTTTTTAATATGATTCTTTGCTTTAGTCAATTTAGATTCTACTCGCTTCTTGATGTTTTCCAATTCCAAGATTTTCATGTTTGCTTGCCTTAGTTCTTCATCCAACTACTTATTTTCTTTAATGTGTTCTTTATAGGCTTCTTGATTATTAAGTAAATTTTCATCTAACTCTTCAATATGATCTTTTAGAGATGTATTTTCCTCATTTATCTTTTTAACCATTTTTCCAAAATCACTTGTGGAATAGTCTTTTAAATATTTTCTTAGTTTTTTGATGACTGCATAAGAATCACTAACCTTTTTTTCAGTTCTTCAATTTCCTTTTTGGATATGTCAAGGTCTTCAAGAGCTACTTCAAGATTTTTTTTTAGATGTTTCATTTCTCCCTTATCCATGTTCTCCTCAAGTGGTTAAACTTATCTTCAGAGGACCAAATCTTTGATACCAATTATTAGGAATGGGAACACTGAGAGGGGGGGGGGGAGGTGAATCAATGTTCTATATATTAATACTTTTTCCTTACTCTTGAAACTTAACTTAATTGCTTGTGTACTGAAATGAATATAAATGCAAGTAAGATAAAAAAACCATAGCACATAACACCAAATATGATTACGGGGAAACCCAAATAGGTAAAAACCCTGATGGGAATTGACACCCACTAAGAACTGCACTAGTGTTTAATGATCCTTGTTAGAAGATCTTGCAACCTTGTTAGGAATTGTTCTTTACAATGCTTTTCGTACAGTGACCTGGTCAAGGGTCAGAACTTGTTAGGATTCTTTTACAATTAAACCTATTAGGGGTGGGAACACACTGTCCTAGAGCTCACTGCTCAAGTGGTGAAGGCTACAACCTTCTGGATCTCAGATACACACTATATCTACAAGGTGAACTGTTGCTGTGACACTGCTTGTCTGATCAGTTCCTTTTGTGTGCTTATTCTTTAGCCTCTTATAAAGCACTACAACATTATAACTTCTCTTCACATACCTCTATTCTACTCTTACTGATTTCTATATCTCATGCCATATTTGATTACAAGGGTGCATGTCTTATTTATATGCGCATACACAACTCTTCATCAAGTCGACCTATAACTAATTACATACAATGCTTCCAATTGAATTGGCTCAAGTGTGATTACATAAAATAATATTAAAATGTCTATGACCTAAATATAATAGGTGCATAGCCTTTGCAAAACAATATTATGATCACTAATCAAAATACAAACAGTTAGCTCCATGCTCTGTTCTATTCTACCGCTCACTGTCTGTGTCACTTCATCTGACTCTAACTTCCTCATACTGACTCATATCATCATGTTCTCTTAGAATTAGCATGAATACATACTTAGAAGATTATCTTCAAGGGCACATGTCATAACTCTATCATACGCACATGCGCTGATGCTCTGTTCTTTTGGTGCTCTGCTAATTGTCCAAGCTTCCATACTTAGCCAATTTCTGATGTTTTAACAACTTGCCTTGACTCCATAACATCATATGAATTTGTTGCCATAATGAAAACACTAAATATAGTCATATACATCAATATAGTCAACTTGCCAACATATAGCACCTGAAGATCAAGACAATACAATATTCACATGAACATGGGGGACATTTTTCTAGAATGTTATGCCCTTTGGTCTCAAGAATGCCAGACCAACCTATCAAAGGGCCATGATGACTATATTTCATGACATGATGCACAAGTTCATGGAGAAATATGTAGATGACATACTTTCTAAATCTCACTCCAAGGATGAACATCTACCCATCTTAGAAAATATATTTGTAAGATTAGAGAAATTCAAAGTCAGGCTCAATCCAAAGAAATGTGCATTTGGTGTACAATCAGGAAAGCTATTGGGATACATAGTTTTAGAAAAAGGAATAGAGGTAGACCTAGCCAAAGTAAATACAATCATGGAAATGGGGACACCTCAAAATATTAGTCAAATGAGATCTCTTCAAGGTAGGATTCAATCCATTAGAAGGTTTATCTCTCAATTAGCAGAAAAATGCCACAATTTCACTCAACTCCTTCACAAGGAAACAATTTTCAAATGGGATGAGAAATGTGAAGAAGCATTCACCTTATTGAAGAAATACCTAATGAATCCTCCAACATTAATGCCACCAATCAGAGGCAAATCATTAATTTTATACATCTCAGTGATAAAGCATGCATTAGGGGCACTCTTGGCTTAAGAGGATGAAACTGGAAAGGAAAAGGCCATATACTACATAAGAAGAACATTGGTGAAGTATGAGTTGAACTACACATTCATTGAAAGAGCATGTTTGGCCATAGTTTTTTCTTCCCAAAAATTACGTCATTATATGTTATCCCACAAGATTCGACTCATTACAAAGATTGATCCCTTAAAACATCTTCTCAGCAAAACAACATTGAATGAGAGATTGGCCAAATGAGTCATGGTTGTAAGTGAATTTGACATAGATTATGTGGAATGAAAGTCTATAAAAGGCCAAGTAATAGCTGATCAATTAGAAAAATTACCTTTACAAGATGAACATCCAATTCAAGTAGAATTTTTAGATTTTGAAATTGTTAACATTGAAGAAAAAACATGGCAATTATATTTTGATGGTTCTTATACACAACATGGATTAGGAGAAGAGATACTTTTGATTACTCCTCAAGGGTCTACAATTCTGAAATCATACAAATTTCTATTCCCATGCACAAATAACATAGTTGAGTATGAAGCATTGGTCATTGGCATAAAGTTGGCATTAGAATGGAAAGTAACAGAGCTAAAAATCTATGGAGATTCCCAACTAGTTATTAATCAAATTAATGATGAGTATCAAACTAAAGATGATAAGTTGATACCATACAAGAATATGATTGAGAATCTTAAGAAATACTTCACTCTAATCACATTTGAGCAAGTATCGAGGGATAAGAATAAAGAAATAGATGCAATGGCTACTTTGGTATCACTTCTCCAAATACAAGATCAAAGCGCCATATATGAATTCCTGGTAGAAGAAGTTGAGAAACCTGCATTTGACCCTTCCCTTTACTAACATGACATGAATCACCTTGGTATGGAGCCATTTACACCTACTTGAAAGACCAAATCTTACCCTTAGACCAAACTAGAAATCAAAAGAAAAGCTTTATACGCCAAGCTTCTTGCTATACCTTGATATCCGACACATATCACAAAAGTCTAGATGGAATGCTTCTAAGATGTGTAGAGAAAGAGGAATCAACCATAGCCTTACAAGAAATTCACAGGGGAATTTTTGTGTCGCATTCGAATGGTTTAACCCTAGGTAAGAAACTTCTTAGGATAGGATATTTTTGACCTTCTATGGAAAAGGATGCTTGTCACTCTACAAAAACTTGTCATAAATGTCAATATCATGGGAACTTGATCCATGTACTAGCACAAAAGCTTTATCCTATGACAACACCTTGACCCTTCTATCAATGGGGTTTGGATCTGATAGGTATGATTTATCCACCATCTTCAAATGGTCATAAATTCATCATTACTACAACAAAATATTTTACCAAATGGGTGGAAGCTGCAGCTTTATCCACTACCATAGGAAAGTAGATATCCTTATTCATTGTAAATCACATAATCTATAGATACGGTGTTCCTTATGCCATCATAATGGATAATGAAAAACATTTCAAAAACAAGGATTTGAAAGAATTATGTACAAAATTTCATATGGTACATCACTCATCTTCAATATATTACCCACAAGGTAATGGGCAAGAATAAGCTACAAACAAGAACATTCTAAAAATATTGAAGAGAACTATGGATAATTCAGGTAGAGATTGGCACATTCAAATAAACCCTACTCTATGGGCTTATAGAATGAGCATTAGAACACCAACGGGAGCTACACCATTTTACCTAGTCTATGGACCAAAGGCAATTTTACCTTTGGAGGTAGAAATTCCATCCTTAAGGGTCTCATTGCATGGGTTACTAAGTGAAGAAGCCTATATAGTTGCTAGGTTGCATGAACCAAAACTACTAGATGAAAGGCAACAACAAGCTTTCGATCAATTAAAAGTATATCAGAACTGAATAACCAAAAATTATAACAAGCATTTCAAACCAAGGGCATTCCAAATAGGTGACTTAGTTTTGCAAGAGAATCCCAAGAATCAAGTAGAAAGGGAGAAGAAAGGAAAATGGGAAGCAAACTAGTTAGGACCCTTTGTGATCACTTTGTCTTTTGGCACTGGCACTTACAAACTAGTTGATTTTGAAGGAGAGGAGTTGCAAGAGCTAATAAATAGTATACATCTAAAAAAGTTCTACACATGAAGCAATTAAAGAGGGATAGAGAAAAAGAGTATCAGAGATATCAAATAAGAGAGCATCCTATTTATTGTATATGGTAAGAAGAGATCCTGAAAATTACCAAAAACATTGAAAAGCAGAAAAGAGAAAACAAATCAGAAATGCATAAAAGATAAAAAATAGTAGAAAATTGAGAATGGAGAAAGCCAAAAACATTCAGAAATAATCCTCAAAAAGATGTTGTCTTGGTGAAAACCTAGTAAATAGGTTCCTTGATGATATGAAAACAAAAAAAAATAGAAATTTTTTTTTTAAAAAAAATGGAAAAAGATAAAAAGTACCTTGGTGAAAACCTAGCAAATAGGCACCTTGGTAGCAAAAAAAGAGAAAAAGCTTTAAAAATAGAAAAAAGAGAGAAAATCCATTCAATCAGTGAAAACCTGGGAAACATGTGCCATTGAAAGTCCAAGTCAGTCTCATGCCTAGTGGTCATCCTTGTAAATATTGCATTCGCCAGCATTTGTATATATTGCATAATAAAACTCCATAGTTGCATTTGCAAGTATCTAAAGGTTTCGTCACTAATCCAATTTGCAAATTGTCCCAAGTCCCACAAACACAATCACATCAAACTGCGAGAAAAATCTACTCTCGAGGAAGGATTCACCAAAACAAACATAAATCTGACACTAAATCAATTCATCAAAACACAAGTGAAATGCTTAATCAAATCCAAATCCTAATCAAAATTTCAATCAAACACAAAATTTTGATCCAAGATCTCACAAGAACACTTATCTTTATCAGGATTAAAAATATGAAATGGATAGAACTATACTTGAAATATGGATTTGAAAAATGGTGCAAATTTTTTGCTAAGTGTTGACTTGATTGATGAAATCAATGTCTTTTCTAATGAATTGATGAAAGTTTTTAAACTAGACAAGCTATGATGAAAGCATGATATTTTATTGATTTCTGAATGAGTGTCTTAAGATCAACATTTTGAAGTATGTATTATTTGTCTAAGGACATGATCATCAAAGAATCATTGAGGTCATGTACATATGGAGAAAATGAGGTCTTTGTTTGTTTACACAAAAGGATACCTTGGATATTTTGATGTTAAATATCATAATACCAAAATCCACTTGCAACATAGAATCCAAAAAAATCGGTATTCATACTCTCATGATTGATTTCAATCAGTGATAGTTGTACCAAGGATGGGAAAGAATCATGTAAAAGGAAAGAAGTATTCATATCATCATAGTTGAACTAGTGATGATTGTATTCATTTCAAGATTCCAAAAATTGCTCAATGATGAATATAAGCTCCTAATTTGTGAATAGTGACAGTTAGCTGCATCCATTCTAGATTAAATGCATTTAAGTGATTTTCCTATCTTAGTTTGAAAATAGAAAGTGGAAAAGAGAAAATCAAAAGGGGGTGGAGTAGATCAAAAATCAAAATGCATATAAAAAACTATATGTGATAGAGTGTGTTGGAAGTCAAAACAAAAAATAAAAAACAAAAGGTTCTTTTGCATTAGATTAATGGCATTTGTTAGATTCATTTTAAATCATTTTAAATTTAGCATCCATTTAAGACATTAACCTAAGTTCATTTAAATTAAAGTGCATTAGTTTGCATTCATTTAGTCATATGCATTACATTCATTTTCAAACAAATCTTTCCATCTCATTCTAGGTCCTATCCTTTAAAACTCATTTGCTTTAGTTTGCATTTATCCTTAAATTCATTCATACTCATTTTTAATTAAGTCATCACATTTCATTATTCATATCAATTCATTACACTTCATTGCATTTCATTAATTTCATCTTAAAAAATTGCATACATCTAGTTTATTTCTTTCATTAGGTTGCACTCATATAAAATCTTTTCACTAGATCATTTCATTAAGTTGCTTTAGTTACATCCATTGGTTAATCCTTGTCATTAAATGGCATTAGTTCATCATCAAGACATTATTAAGATTGCATTACATTCATTCTACATCATTACATTTTCAAAATCATATCGTTAGTACATTGCATTGTTCATTTAGGTGCATTCATCCCAATTCATACATGTAAAACATTGCAGTATATCCTAATTTAGATCATTTCCATTTACGCATGAGATCATTATTTCATTCATATAATTAATCATTAAAGCATCCAATTTCATAATTGCATCCATCACATTTTGCATCACAGTTATATACTATAAATCCATTACACTTATTATCCATTACATACATCCATATCATCAAATAAATGCATCCATAAATACCATCACATCGCATTAATCATTAAACCATTACATCATCATACAACATTAAAACATATATCGTATGCATCCATCTACTCTAGGTCACAAATAAAACAAACATTTGCATCAATAAAAAATTAAACACGTTCATTCATATCATAACCTGCATTTGAGAGAAATCATAAAAATAAACCATGTAGAGATAGATTCATATAGATCTGCATATCATATAAAGCACCTAAAAAATGAAGTCCAACACATGATGACATCATATAAAGTAACTCTAAACAAACTGTGTATCAAATTCCATAGTATCATCAAAATAGATAGTATCTAGAAATCAAGGTCCATCAAAGATATCAACAAGTATCAAAGCATGAGTAAACATTAACTGATCAAAGAATAATATGAGTCCAATGTCTCAAGATAAAAAATGAATCAATCATATACATCAAAAAATAAGGAATGTCATCTCAATAACAGGTCAATTGACAAAATAAAAAACACCATTAGGACCACGATCAACATCTGGAGCTCTACTCAAGCTAGCTTGTAATCTATGCTGACTCATAGAAGCCATGAAGGCCTACATCATACTACCCAACTGACTGACCTATTGTCTAATCTCTGATATGTCAGACTATAAAATCTGAACATTAGCAGTAGATGTTGGAGCCTCTATAGGAGGAGCTTGAGTAGGTGGACCCTATGAAGGAGCCTGTACTGGAGGAGCTTGTGGAGGAGCATGTGGAGGTGTTGGTGGACCTTGTGCCTGATCTAACAGTATCTGAGTGGCCTCAGCATCCACATCGACCACAACCTAAGCACCCACCCATCTGATAAATCTCACCCCATGTTAGCCCCATCTGGCCAATCTATCTACACCCACCCGATGTAGAGCTCTATCCATTCCACCTTTGACTTTGACCTGACCACCCCTCATCCAGACACCACCCCTAGGAGGAATCAATGCAGTAGCAATCACCGGGATGACAACCCTACCTCCTCTATATGCTTGCTGGCCTCATCATCCCCATTGACATCATCACTGACCTCTACCCCCACCATCATCATCTCTGTCATCATCATCAGACTCGCTCTTGATGCCTAATACCCTCTCTGTAGGATTAATGAATCTCAGAAAAGGGTTCTGAGTAAACCATTGGTGTAGTCATCTATCATGCCAACATTAATGATATGATCTTGAATATCCCACGCAAGGTGGGGTAGCTGTAGAAACTCCTAAAAAGTTGTCCTATAATCTATCTGAGGGCCCCAGAGTGACCTCTCCACCTATACATGGGCGTATAATGCCAATCCTTGAGGCATGCCCTAAATCTGACCATATTGTTGTAAGACCCTCTAAAAGAAAAATCACTCAATAATCAATAGTGTATGCCCTATCATCCACTGTGGCATACACATAAATGGTAACTCAGTCACATCCTCTAGCCATGCTTCACATCCAATATATGGTCACCACATGACCTGATCAATATCATCAATGATCTGATGCCAATAGTCTAACTTGACCAAGTGGGCCTACACTACCATCCCCTCATACATCCAAGTGAAGGGCTAGCCTAGATCACGGTGCTAAACAGAAATGGGAAGAGTAACAAGGATGTGCTCCCATGTCCACAACTGCAGCAGAATCACACTAGCATAAAGAGTCACCCTACGATGGTATACAATAGAATACAACTCATGATATAGTTGCGCCAACACACAGGTACCCTAATCAAATGTTCATGGCTGTGTGATCATATCCTCAAGGATATGACCCCAACCAACTGCAAATCCATGAACTTAGAGATCAGGAATGAGGAAACTGCCAACCAATGCTCCTAGGACAACAGGAAGAGTAGGGAAGGAATGAAACTATGCCCACTAAATGGAGTCATCCCCAATTATAGGATCACCAAAGACTCACCTAGAGGTGGTCCCATCATAAACCTAGTCATAGTATATAAGCTCCCCATGAGTTAGGATGAAAAAGATATGGTACACATCCTTCAGAGTGATAGTCATCTCCTCATCGACAAGTGAAAGGTGTTATGGTCAGAGTGCCATTGCTCTGCCATAGCTGTAAGAAGACCTCAATTCACATGGAATTGAGGAAGGACAAGGAGAAATGATAGACCACATCTACCAATGACTCGGTGCTCAGGACCGGTCAAGTCATCAATCATACTGAACGACAATGGGTACAAGGCTCAAACTCTGAGTGATTTAAGCTCGGCCTGCAAAAAGTAAGTTAAACACATCAGAAATCAAAATCATTACATATTGGATCATTTCAAGTCAATCAAAATCTAAATCAAACCACAATCAATTTTCTTGATTCTATTCAGAGAGGACGGAAAATTTATCATCATCCACCATCAAAATGAATATTAACAATCAAACATTCAATACGACATGACTCAAACTGACATCATATGACTCACTATCACATCAGACTTGTCACCTATGCCAATCAACTGATTGATGATACCAAACGGTTCAAAAAATTGACTCAATAGTTTGCATATTTAACCAAATAGGGTATACATGCTATTTAATTGTTTAGAAGCGCTAAAAGGCAAAAGCACATTTTAAAATGGTGAATACACTGAAGAAATTATTGAAAGTGCTATTTTAAGGTATACACGCTATAGAATTTAGTACGCGCTACTAAAATGCTAATATGTGCAATCAAATTTGTATGCGTAGCAGAAAAGGGTGAATGTGAATCAAGCCCTAGTTCTACCATTTGTACGCGCTATTAAAACTAGTGAATGCATTGTGGAAAACTGCAGATGCGTAGGAGAAAATTTATAAGCACTGTTAAAAGTCTTAGATGCGCTATTAAAATTAAAAAAAGAAAAAAATAGGGTTTTTCTATAAAAATCCAAAATTTTTCAATTTAAATGCATTTAATTGACAAAGTAAGTTGACAGAGTACATACCAGAGCTCCGTAGCCAGGTGGACACAAGTATCAATGGCCTCACTTGAATCTATGCTCGTGAATGGGGATCACCATTGTCAGAAGGATAAAAATGGCTCTAAGCAAAAAGTCAAAAGGGAAGGTAAAAATAAATAGTAAAAATGACTTTTACTCCTATATATATCCCATTTTGACCTAAAAAGGGCATCTTTGAGTAGAAAATGACCAGGGACCCAAAATTTTCACTCATTCTGCCAAATCAGGGGCATCTGTCATCAAACGAATGCAAATACATTATCGAAAATAAAATCAAAATTCATTACTAATTGACCTAATTCACACAAACTTGACCTAAAATGTCATAATTTTCAACAGCACTCAAATTTCATTTCATTTTCGAGGGGGCATACACTTGGTTAATCAGGAACGACATCATAATCAATGAATTAGGGGCACGACCATCAAATCAAAGCATAATCTTTTATCAATTTTTTTTTCATTTATCAATCGAAAGGGGCATCAAAAATTGAATCATATCAAATCAGGTACCATATCAGGAAACTTATCATCAAAACAACCATCGAGGACCGAAAATCAATCAGAACTTCATCAGACCTATCATCATTCTCTGCATCATTCATCAACATCGAATTAAGCATCAAAGCTAATCAGGATTTCACATCAGTTGATCAGAACTTCACATAAGATATGATTAGGGCATTCTTTGAATCGATACGCTTCATGCATCGATTCAAAGACGGGCATTTGTAATCACCTAAAAATGGACAAGATCAATCAAGTGAGAAATTGAGGCAAAAATCAAAGAAATTAAATCAAATCAAGCTAAAATCAAAGCTAAATTGCAATCATGCCATAATTCAAATTTAATTAAAAATCAAAATCCATAAAATCAATTAAAATCAAATGAAATCAATTAAAATCAAATGAAATCAATTAATTGTGCAATTAATCTAATTAATTACATAATTCATTTAAATCAAATCAACCCATTCAAGGGGTACACATGGCTAAACATTAAATAAATTCAATTAATTAAATCCTATTTTCCCTCAATCACTAAATGGGAGGAAAATTCATCAACCGATAGGATTTGAGAATCAAGCTCACATGGATCAAGCTCACATCGAATCTCCACCAACCATAGGGAGAAAGAATCTTGTCCACCCATTTTGTCCTCTTGTCCCAAGCTTTGACAAAAAAATATTTAAATGGTCTCCAAAGGTGGAACCATGGACTTAACCCTCATCAAACCATGATCAAATCAACTACACCCCCTACCCTTGCCAAAATCTATAAAAGTAAGGCATAATTCAAGCAATAATCATCCACAATTTTTGAGACGCATCAAACCTCTTGCAATTTTAAGCTAGAAAGGAAAATCTAGAGCTAATTAGTCTTTTTCAGTTGAAATTAACTTGTTTTAGCTTACTTTATCTTACTTTTGCATATTAGGACTGTCACTAGTGAGAGCTTGCTGAGAGGTCATCATTAGCATCCCTAATTAGAGAGCCATAAAGTGCTCATTTGTCTTTTAAATAGCTTAATTGAATTGCATTTGTGGTAATTTAGTTCTTATTTTGATTTATTTGACAAAGCTAACCCTATGAAGATACTAATCCTAGTACACAATTAGCATTGGATTTGTAAGAACAAGTGATAATAGAAATTTATACTTGAAAGGTGAAATTGATGACAAGATTCTTATTGCTGAATTTTTTGTTGATGATATCATATTTGGAGGACATGATAATCTATGCAAATCATTTGCTGATGAAATGAGAAAGGAATTTGAAATTTCAATGTTTGGAGAGATTAAATTCTTTCTTGGTTTGCAAATTCTACAACACAATAAAGGGATATTCATAACACAATCAAAATACATCAAAGAAGTGTTGAAGACCTTTAGAATGGAAGATTCAAAACTAGAAGGTACACTGATGGTCATAGGATGAAAATTAACAAAGGATGATCAATCAATCGAGGTAAATCACACACTATAGAGATCAATGATTGGAAAATTGATGTATGTTGTGCATAGTAGACCAGATATTGCACATGCTTTTGGGATTGTAGCAAGATTTTATGCCAATCCTAAGGAATCACATATGACTATTGTTAAGAGGATTCTGAGATACATGAAAAATATAGAGAATTATGGTTTATGGTACAAGAAAGAGGGCTATTTTGAACTACATGTTTACACCAATGTGGATTGGGCTGGAAATATTGATGGCCAGAAGAGCACTATCGGTGGAGAATTCTTTTTGGGATAAAGATTAGCTACTTGGATAAGAAAGAAACAAGCATGTATTTATCAGTCTACTATTGAAGCAAATATGTTGTTGTTGTTTCTAATTGTTCAAAAATTGCATGGATAAAACAACTTTTGAAAGGGATGAATGAAGAGATCACTAATTCAGTGATAATATATTGTGACAACACAAGTGCTATAAAAATTTCTAAGAATCCAGTGATGCATGAAAAGACAAAGCACATATCTATTAAGTATCATTACTTGAGGGAACAAGTACAATAAAATCAAGTGAAACTGGAGTTTGTGAAATCAAAAGAATAACTTGCAGACATATTTACCAAACCCTTATTGAAGTATACATTTGAGTAGTTGAGGACTAGACTAGGGGTCCATCCCCTGTCTATCGGTCACTAAGGTGATCAGGAGGTTGTTAATATTATTTATAACAACATAGAGGGGGGGTGAATAAGTTGTTCTTAGGTCCAGATGTACCAATTGAAATTTTAAACACTTCAACAATATCAGATCTAATCACCAACACAACTCAGTCTCTAAAGTATATATACCAGAAACATATAACATGCAGTCCATTGTCCAAAAGTAATTAACTTGCAGAATATAGAAACATTCACATCACAACATTCACATCAAAACATTCACACAAGTATAACACCAGGATTTATAGTGGAAACCCAATTTGGGAAAAACCACTTTGTAACATGTTATTGATATTTTCACTCTTCTGAAGTGAGCTCTGTGAAAAGCCAATTTTAAAAAAAGGTTTACAAACACACTGCTAGGTGTGACCATGTTAAAGGATTTAAACACTCTATCAAAAGTGACTTGGTTAAAGGATTTAAGTACTGTATCATCAGAAAATGGAAGAACTTCCATTTAGGTCTAGTTTAGCCCTTCGAGTAGGTGGTTTGGGGTCATGTCAGATGCTTTGATGGGATCTCTAGCTTGGATCTAGGTTTTCACTTATTCTGCCCTTCTTTCCACTTCTTTCCAACCTCTTTTTGGCATCTTGACCTGAAACCTTGAGATTCTTGACCTCAGGGTCAAGGTCAACCTTCTGGGTCAAGGTCAACCTCAACCCTGACCTAGGTCAAGGTCAACCTTAACCTTGACCTAGGTCAGAGTTGACCTCAACCATGACCTTGGGTCCAAATTTCAAAATCTAGAAGTTTTCGAATGTCGAGTTTCAGAAAGTTTTATTTCCCACTTCTAGGTCAGCTGTTTCGAATTTCATAATGATAAATTCTTAAATTATATTTAATTTAGGTCCATTTCTAGGGGTTAAGGTTTAAATGGGAATTTATATCTCTTATGTAGGCCTCTCTAGAAGTTTGTGCCCTAGACTAGTATAAAAGGAAGCCTTCCTCTCTCATTTCAATCTGTCATTTCTCTTTTTCATCTATTGTCATAATCTCTCAAGCACTCCATCTTTCAAGAAATAATTCTCAATCAAGGAAGCATTCAAGCCATCATCTACATTCAAGCATTCAATTTCTCCATTGAAGATCAAGGATTCCATCTTTCAAGCCTTTGGAGGGATTTGGTTCAAGCATTCAAATTTCATCATTCAATCCCTAGATCTATCCATCATGGCGGTGTGATCTTCCTTCAAGATCCTTTGTTCATATTCAAGATCTATTCATTCTCCCTTCAAGGTGGATTCCAAGCATACAATCATGGAGGTTTTGATTTACATTTGTTAGTGTTGAGTTCAAGATTTCATATCAACATAATTGTTTACATTCCAAATACAATTGCATATCTATTGACTATCATAGCTTCTTTGTTAGATCTACTTCTACTACTTGGTAGCATTCTCTATTTCAATTCCATTTTTAAGGTTGATTCCAAACCAAGGTTTGACCAAGGCAAACCCCTCATCCAAATAACAAAGCCATTTTTCTTGTAGGTACAAGTGCGGGAAAGAAAATCATATATCAGATCTGAGTACTCTTTTCGGTGAACTTTCGGGATCCATGAATAGATTTTTCATCGAAATAGTTTAGGTCAAGGTCGACATAAAGGGGTAATATTGTGCCCTAGGGTAAGATCTTACCCTTGTGTTGGGTCAAGGTCAACCTTTCTCAGAACAACAAAATGTTTCTAGGTTTTCTCTATTTTTGTGTTTCCAGGTCAAATTTGGTTGCAGAGTTTGCCAAAACTAAGTACAAACACCAGAAAATAGTGATTTCTAAATCTACCACTTTTCAAGATAAGTATTTAGGTTTTGTTAATTTTTGTATGTCCACAACATTTTCTATCACACACATCATCACATTTCATTCCTAAATAACACACCCAACACAAAACACAAAACATAGATATAAAAATATATCATCATATATTTTTATATCTTACATTTTGGTGAACCCACGATAGACAACTCTTTCCTTTTAGTGTTAGATGCTGTGCTTTCTTTCTTTAAGATTATATTTCTTTTATGCTCTTGCATTTTAAAAATATAAAAAAAAAATCTATATATTCTACAAAATACAAAAATATTTCTTACATTTAATTTACTATGAAGATCTTTATGATGCTTTGGTGTGTGGTTATTTTATTTATTATTATCCTCTTAGCATCTCTTTATCATACTTATGATGTTTATGGGAGTATCATTCATTTCATTATATTTGTCACTCTTCATCTTTCACTTGCCTATGTTATTGTAAGACTGACCGATATTAGTCTTCCTACTTTCAAAACTTTCATTAAAGATTTACGTGGTGGACTTATTACTCTTTTGGATTATGTGAAGAATTTGGTAGATGATACACCATCTCCTAATCTTCCTAATCCTAATCCTATCCTTCCTAATCCAATTTCTAACATTCCTAATATGCCTAATTCTCCATTTGCTATTCCTAGTTCTTCCCATACTTATGATGAGGCTCAAACTATGGTTCATGATGTAGATGTCAAAGAATTCTTGGATTTAACTTCCCATTCTTATCCGATCCAAGATGATATTAAAGGGAAGAGAAAAGAAAATTCTTCTAAACCTATTATTCCACCTTATACAACCTTTTCTCATGAACATAATAAATAATCACCTCTTGCAAAAGCTTTACATGATATGTACACTACAAGATATAATATGATGGCTAAACAAGGTAATAAGGGATTAGGACTTGGTGTTAATGAGCATGGTATTAAGTATTCGGTTCATATATCCCCTAAAAAAGATATGTGTGGTCTTGGTTGTTTGCAATCTCAATTTAAGGTGGTTGATTTTGATCATCATCCTCCTCTTCATTTTTTTCTTCCAACACCTACTTTAGATTATCTAGACACTCCTCAAGATGTGGCTAAGAAGGTGTATGTTCAACTAATTAATTCCAAGAAATAAATCTTTAAACCTATGTTGAAAGATGCTCTATCCAAGTAAAAATGTCCTTTTCATTACAATAATACACATTTACTTGCTGATTGTATGCATTTCAAGTTATATGTTAGAGAAAGAGCTGCTTTAGGAATTACATCCCACTCTCGTGTGGTTTTACAATTCCTTCATAACTTTGATAAGTGGCATCCCCTTGACTCTTCCATAATGTAGATATTTTATCCTCTTGTCTCATGACTGGGGGGAAAGAGGTATTTCATCCAGTCTTCTAGGATCTATTATGCTCTTAGCATATATTTTGTCTAGAGCTTAATTGGTATTCTTTCCATCTTTCCTCCCTATGGTTTTGTATTATGTCCATAATCATCCATAGATTCTTTTTTATTTCAAGATATCTTTTATAAAGACTTTTTTGCAAAGGTATCCCTTGCTTTCATCCCTAGAGGGAAAGGTTCTTCCTTCTTTCTCTTTGTCTAGGGATATGATTTCCTTAGCTTAGTGGCATTTGTTTATTTTGCAACATTATTTCATTATACTAACTGAGGTTTTGGCTATGGATATCCTTTTTATTAGAGAGGTTGTTGTCCTAGGTCATCACCTCTTTTTAATTCTCCAGATTATGCTCTTTATAAATTCTTTCCCTTTCTATAGCATTAGAGTTTGATTCCTTTGTTCAAAGATTCCTCTTCCTCTTGATTATAGGGGGCTGGATGATTGAATCTTTGTTTCTCTTTGAAAGATGATATTTTATCTAAAGCACTCCTCTACGGTGGGGGTCTTTTTGATAAGATCTCTTTCTTTGAGGATCCTTTTTCCATAAGTAACATTCCTTTTTCATGATTATCTATGCTCTTGGATGTAAGGGTCAATACCCTTAGCTAAGAATATGGTGTACATTGTTGTTAACATGATATATCCTTACATTGTGAAGGAGGTATCCTTCTTCTCTTCCTTATCATGTCTAGTAGATAGCCACGATAAGGAGGGAGGCATATATAGGGTCTCCCTTGTGTTGTGCATTTTCAATTTTCAAATATGCTAAATCCTTGATAGGTAACACACATAAGTTGCTAAATCCTTAAGAGACACACATTTTTCAATTTTCAATATGCTAAATCCTTAGAAGGTAACACATATAAGTTGCTAAATCCTGAAGAGACACACATTTCTCAATTTTCAATATGCTAAATCCTCAAAAGTGCGAGGCCTCACCCCGACCCATCATAGAACTATTGACATATTTGCATTTTGACACTTTATGATTTGATACTTTGATACACTTTCTGATCATTCTGACAGAGACTTATGATATTATGTTTTATGATGATGATTATATTATGGGAATTATATTTTGATGTGGATTAGTACCTAGAACATATGGTTGATTTTGGTTATACATGCTCTATGTGATTTGATCATGATTAGATTTGATTATTTTATGGATTATGCTCTAAGGTAGGAAATAGAATGGATAATATGTCTTGAAATTAAATTATAAAGGTACTATGTTTGAGCATTACTGAATGAAAATGGTAATTAGAAATTGAATTTTGCATATTGATTAATGTTTCTAATTATGAGTTGTATATATATATTTACATGTGATTTTATTACCTTAGACTATTGATGCTCGAGTTTTGTGTGTAGGAAAGAAAACCATGGAATTATTTTGGAGAATCAGGGCTAAACATATGTGAATTGAGCAAGCCAAGGTTTAATCTAATGAAGAGATTTAAACCTCGTTGTAATGTGATTTTTGTTTGTAAACATAATTTGTATGTATGTTAATAGTTTAAATTCATGTTCTTAATTAGACATGTCATTTGTGAATGTGATGTGTATTTTATGGTGTTCCTTGACACTTGTATTGTCCATATGGATGGTGACATGTCAATTAGGTTTTGGGAAAGAATCACCTAACCTTATAGGGTATTAAATTAATTCCACTTGCATGTAGATGTCTTGTAGGGATCACATCAAGTTGGAATTCGGATTTGAACTTTAAAGGTACTTTAGAGGGGTTAAAAGTGACCCTAGAGTGCATTTTTGGCCAAAATTAGCTAACCCTAGGGGGGTACCTTGAGTTGGGGGCCACATGAATTTGACTTGTCCCAAAATCCTTGCTAAAATCACCATTAAGAGGGGGGACAAGAGGTAAGGCCAAAGGACTAGAGGGCATGTCTCATTAATTGCTAGATCTTGAGTACATTTTTAGAGGTCTTTTTAGAGGTCTTGGAGAGACTTAGTGGGTGTTCACCCACTCTCTAATTTTAGAGACACTTAGGGTTGGAGAAAGGAAAAGACAAGGGATAAGGGCTCTACTCAACTTCATTCTTCCATTTGCATTGGACCAAGGTTGGTGGTCTTACCATGAAGAAGCTTTCTTTGTTTTGTAAATTCATGTTGAAGATAATTTTGTGTAGAATGTATGTGTGGAAATGCATGTTTTCCTTACTATGTAAATGTTTTGTTGTTGATTGTTGTTGAGTAAGAGTGACTATGGATTGAATCTTCCTTTTGTTTTGCTTTGTGTTGATATGCTTGTTCATGGGAGTTTAAGGCATCACTCAACCTTTGGGAAGGGAAGTAGTAGCCTTGGATGAAGGGGTTAGTTGGGCTCTCCATTGTAGTGAGAGTCTCTTCTCTTGGAGAAGAGGGAGAATTTCATGGGGTATGGGCTCTATGAAGCCATGTTGTAAATCTTTGAATAATGGGAATAGAAATGATAAAAATTGTATATTGAATGAGATGGCAATATGGCCTTTTAAAGGCATGAAAATACTCTTGTTGAAAATGAAAATTGTATGGCATTCTACTCCTTGGAAGAGCCCACCTTCACCCTACTTCAATGGGTTTTAAGTAATCTATTTGTGAAGCCATGGTTGGGAGTTTTATGTAGTGTTTTGTATGTATGCTTGTATGCATTATTGTTGTATATACCCATTTAGCTTGCTTGCATGATTCTCCAAGCTTAGGGGTGGTCTACTTGAGACCTTGGATGGGAGGTGAGCTCTCCATGGTTTTTCCCCTTTTATTGTAGGTTATGAAGCTATGTTCATGTGAGACAAGCTCTTGGATAGGCCTTCTCTTTGGTGTCATCTTGAAGTAAAAATGTGTTGTGTTGTTGTTATTTTGACAACACTCCAAGATTTGTATTTGTAATAATGTATTGAGGTTTCTTGAGTCATGGGAGAAAGGTCTTGGATTCTCTTGGAATAGTTCTTTGTGAAAATATTGTGTATTTACTCAAAGATAAATCTATATATATCCATGTTGAAATCTATATAAAAAGAAGGGTTATTATAATTCATTATAGCTTCATTGTATTAACTTCATTTGAACGAAAGGTGTAGACACAGAAAATTGGCAAAGGCTTAAATCAGTCAAAAAGTGCAATCAAATCATCAAAATAATATAAAAAAATCAATAAATGGAACAGAGGCAATTCAAATCAAAGAAAAATTCAATTAAATGATTAAATGATTAAATAAAGCTTGAAAAGGAGAAAAATACTAAGAAATTGATTAAATTCAATTAATGACATAGTTGTTGAAATGAAAAATCAAAATGAACCTCTTACCCTTCATGGCTAAATTTAATTGCTTTAATTAATTAATAAATCATAAATTCTCTCAACAAAGGAAAAAGGAGACAAAATGGACACAAATCACTCACTTTTGTTGAAATGGTCCAGCCTTTTGAAACCATTTAAATGTTTGTCCCCCAATTTAGGGACAAAGCAAAGCCAATTGACCTTACCCAAGCATAACCATGGTTATCTCACTCTACCCCCTACCCTTGGGAAAATCTTATAAATAGAAGGCATTTTGAGGCATTAATAATCCACTCCATATCTTTGAATTGCAGCAAAGCTCTTGCAATTTGCATCCACACCACTCACTTAGCATTTTCATTGATATTTAGCTTAAATTGTTGATCATTTTAGAGATTTTCTTATCAAATAGAGCTAGAATTTGATAGAATAGATCTAAATTTTCATATCATATAGCTTAATTCTCATCTTTAGAGTGTCACTAGTGAGGATCATAGCTGAGAGCCTCATTTACCACTTTATTTTAGAGATCCATGAGATGTTGATAGATTAATTGTGCATTTGTTAGATTATTTTGCTCTAATTCTTGTTGTTCTTAGTTAATCTTGTAATTTCATGAAGGTGTAAATCACTCACACACAAATGGCGCCCACCGTGGGGCTCTAGGCCTCAAATTTATCATAATTTCCACGTTATTTGCAAAATTTAGGCTAGAATTGTATGATTTTGCTCACTGTTTGCAGGTTACAGGAAAGAAATCACGCCTAACAGTAAAGAAATCACGCCTACAGTAAAGAGATGTCGCTCGCGGTAATTTAGGTGTCGCCTGGAGTCTGAACGCTCACGCTTCTTAACAACAGAATCACGCTTCTGGATAAATAAATCACGCCTGCGGACATTAAATTCTCGCCTCACGCACAAGCACCTGATGCCTTTGGCTATTTAGATGTCGCCTACAAAGAATTAAAATCCGCGACCGAGGAATGAGTTCACTCCTGGTGTAAAGGGAGTTCACTGTATTTTGCTTTTAATTTGTCGCTCTTATTATTTTAAATGTCGCTTTCAGTTAATAAGATGTCGCTTATCTGAGTTAATTTGTCGCTTGTGATAAAGAATTTACGCGTTTGTTTAATTTGATATCGCACATAATTACTTTAATCTCGCTTGAGCCCCTTTTGGTGACGCTCGCGGTTAAAGTAATTACGTCTTTATTAAATTAGATGTCGCCTTTAGCAAAAGAAATGTCGCCTGGTCTAGCATTTAAATTGTATCAGAGTAATTACTGTTGTCGCATGTATTAAAGATTTCACGCGTTTGCAAAATTTAATATCGCACTTGACTATTTTAATCTCGCTTGAGCCCCTTTTGGTGACGCTCGCGATTAAAGTAGTCACGTCTTCATTAAATTTAATCTCGCCTGTAGTCTGGATGATGTCGCCTGACTGTATTTTCTCTATTTTGTCAAAATAAGGACTGTATGCTAACTTCACTGTCCGTTTTTCTGTCTCAGGTACATGCTCTGTCACAGAAAAGTGCTCAAATTTTTTTTTTTCTTTTTTGCATGCAAAAAAGAAACAAAAAAGGACGTCCTATTAGAGTATACCTTGCACCTTTTGGATTTAATTTGCAAATATTTGAGTTCAAAATACATCAAGAGCATAATCAATTTGATCATTTTAAGCTTTTTGATTTTGGTTTCCCCTCACTTTGTATGAATTTGTGTTGACTAACTTGTTGGTGGAGGGAACGTTTTGCTAAGGTAAGAGAAGGATTTGGAGAGAAAATGAGAAAATCTACTACTTAAAAATGCGCCTAGCCTTTGCTAGCATCGTTTGAGGTATTTTTCTCATCAAGCTTGCACATTCCCTTAGCTTGTGGCATTTTCAAAGTTCAAAACATAGTTTAATCATTAAGAGGAAAGAACAAACATTTCAATTCTAAGAACCCTTTTGTCACGGGGTTGAAAAAAAACCAAATTTGATTGTGAGTGTTTGGGATAAGGGAAAAGCAATAGGGATATGCTCTTCACTCTTTGAGTGAATCAAATTCCCAAACTTGCTCTACCAAATCCACTTTTCATGCTTTCAAATGAACATGTTTAAAACTTAGTGGGCTCACCTCCCGAGATTGCCTTAGAAGGGCCGGTGAGAGGGACAGCCCAAAGTGGGATACACTTGCTTTTGCCGCGAGAATCCGACCCACTATAAAATGAAATGCGGGTATCCTTAATGGGGTACACGACAAAAAGGATTTTAGCTCTTTCAAACTTCCTCTAGTAGTCCTAACGGATTGCGCAAAATCGTGCTTTTGTGCGTGTGGGAAGCCCCTTTAACATACTTGGGGGATGAAAGGCTAAGATCTATTTTGAACGGAAAACTTACTACATAACGGTAAAATAGCAAAACTACCTAATAGAGCCATTTAAAAGCCAAATTTGTGCTAGGTAGCTTGCTTGGAAGTCTTTCTTGTGATCAAACCCGTGGAAACATTCAAGAATATACACATTAGAATGATCTAGGGATATGGTGAATTATTGATGTGTGTGTTGAGATTGTCTTCAACTTTTCAAACAAGAAGTTCTAAAGTACTTGATCAAATTACAATTAAATTTTTAAATCTTATAAATTGATCAATACCATTTACCCATTCCAACCCAACCCAACCAGATTGAAATTAAAGAAGGATTGATCCATAATGAGGAGCCTATTTGAGAAACAAATCAACCCTATTATGGAGCATAATTATCAAAGTCAAGATCAAGATCTCCATAGGAATCAAAGCGATGAGGTTTCTGAAGATGACGTTGTTGAAGCATCCCAAAGTCCCGTGTTTTTGGAAATAATGGTATTACTTTTGAAGTGGGATAAAGACACATATTTTCTAGCTTTCGCTCAAGCAGGAGCTAAACTTCCTTATAATTATGACACATCAACCTTGAGAAAGAATGAGGAAAACCAAAGAGATACATCATATAAAATGCCATTCTTAATATCAAACTATTCTTTTCAAAGTGATGAGGTGTCTAAAGATGATGTTGTGAGAGCATCCCAAGATCCCGTGTTTATAGAAATAATGGAACGAATTTTGGACTGGGATAAAGAAGCATATTTCCTAACTTTAGCTCAATCAGGAGCTAAGCTTCCACATAATTATGACACATCAACTTTAAGAAAGGATGAGGAAAAACAAAAAGATACTTTATCTAAAGAGCCATCATTAAGATCAATTTGGCCATTCCTTTATGATGATGGGCCATCCATATCTTCCTCCTCCTCACAAAAGGAAGCATTTAAGAGTGATAAAGTTATCTCAGATCAAAGGAAATTGCATAATCAACCTATGTGTGATCAAGATAATAAAGAATATGGAGTGAAAAATACCGCTCTCAAGCAAGATCTAATTCAAAAACCTCCATATAGCAAGAGTAATCCATTCATCCTTTGTCCATCTCCTAACAAGGTTTCTCCCTGGATGACTTGTACACCTTTCATCCTTCATCCATCTCCCGAACCTCTATCTAGCAAAGACCCTCCCATAGCTAGCATTCCTTTCATTTTTTCTTCATCTCCCAAAGCTCCACAATTATCCAAAATTCCTCCATCAAAGAATGAGCCTAATGATGATACTTTTCCCATTAACTATGTCTACCCTCAAGGGCTACCTCTAAAAGAAACCCAAGCTAACTCACATCTTGCTGCAGATTGTTTCCATGCTTCAAAGATCTTAGAACCCAAAGCTTCATGTGCCTCAATGCTATTATACCTATTCAAAAGGATCCTACACCATTCTTCCAAACATTCCCCACACATATCCAAACATCTACCTTATCCTTAGAAGTGGCTCCATGTCAAGAAGATAATCCAAAGAGAAAAGAAACAAATATTGATAAAGATCAAGATCAAGATTATATACAAACCCCTCCCATATTTGATGAAGGTCCCATATCCCTTGAACCTTGTGATGATCCCCTTGCATCCTTTCATGTCTTTCAAGATGATATCCTTCCATTCCAAGAACAAAGCACCCTTCCAAGTTCCATATCTTCTCCACTTCCCAAGCAAGATCAAGATATCCCTTCCATAACTTCCAATGAGCATATTGAAAATCAAGAGCAAAATACCTTCGCTACACAATTCAAAGATCCTTGTCAAGATCAAAGAATCCCATCATTTCCTTGTCATATTCCTCCATGTTCACCTCAAGAAAACATCATTCTTCCAAATCCCTTGCAAGATAATAAATCCCTTCAAGCTTCAGTTGATCCTATCAAATGTGTTCCTATCAAAGCTACTCATGAGCCTATTAGTATAAAGATAAATCTTAAAGATGAGAACGTTGACGATGGAGCTCCTTCCAAAGATATTGATATCCCTTTCACACCTTATATCCCTCCATTCAAATACAACCACATACCTCCACTATCTTCCAAATCCATTTTGGGTGCCTATGTCCCAAAACAAAAGTCTTCATCCCTTCCATCCATATTAGGTCCATATATTCCCCCATCATCTATTCCTATCATCCCTAGCTATCCATTCACTTACCCTACCATGTATCAAGATCAACAAAGACACACATACTTGAAGAATGTCCAAACACCAATCCATATGAACCATCCATATTATTCCTATTCATCCACAATTCCTAAGTCTTTTGGAAGCAATGTTGATGTGCAACATAAAAATCATAAATCCAAGAATCCATATGTGCATCAAAATCACAATGTCCCATCTAATCGACATGTGAATGAAAAAAATAATGAAATATCCAAAAGGCCGCAAAGGTCCATCAAGCAAAAAGAAAAAAATAAAATGTGGGTTCCTAAATCCCTCATTGAAGAAATGCATTCAAAAGCATTCCAAAAGGAAGAAAAATCAAAGAATATGTGGATTCCCAAGTCGTTGTTGAAAGACTTGCACACAAAAGAAGAATCAAAATTGACATTCAAGCTTCCAAAGGCTTCCATTCCATCTCCTTCCAAACATCCTTCATCTTCTTACATCCCGAAATCCACTACCTCAAAAAAATCCTTACCTCCGTCATCTATTGTTCCTCCATCATTCCACCACTCTTCAAAGTGTGTGTCAAAGTTGATCTTGCCAACATTCCCATCCACAACATACCTTCTTCTTATCCTCACATTCATTTTCCAATGTGTACTTTCCATACTTCCATCCCTCTTATCAATATCTTTGAGCATCCTAGTCATACCCATGGTTTATTATAGCATATCTTTCAGAGGAGCATTGTCCAAAGATTCTAATGTTGGGAAAATATTGAAAATACAAAAAAAGAAAAAAACAAAGAAAAAAAGAAAAAAATGAAAAAAGAGAAAAAGTGCCTTGGTGAAAACCTAGCAATAGGCACCTTGGTAGCAAAAATAAAAAGAAAAAAATCTAGGGTGAAAACCACTTCTTGTGGCACCTTAGACAAGTACCATGATGAAAACCTGGCAAACAGGCGTCATGCGTAATTCTTCCTTCTTGCACTCTACACTTGGGGGAAAAGTTTCATCCATGCCATCTTCCATCTTCCTATCATTTACCTCACTTTCATCCATATTTCCTCTATCACCTTCATCTTGACAAGGTTGAACACATCCATGAGCATTGAGTATCTTAACATCCGTTATCCTTTCCATCAACTTATGTACTTGTTGCATCCATGTTACCCTATCATGATCTTGCTTATCCCAAATTCACCTTCATCATTCCTTGATAGCTTTTTCATAATCCCAAAACATCCCTTCATAGCCTCCATCACCTCTTTATCCAGATTGTGTTATCTTATACACATCTTACCCAAATTGACCCTTGGTCTTGATCAAGATGAAAAAAAAAAAAAAAAAAAAAATTGTTATCAAAAACTTCTTGACATGTCCACTCTTTTGGATCACTCCTTTTCATGGCAGCAGATCGTTATCCTATACACTATCTAGCCCTGCACAATTGACTTCCATGGCTTATCCAAAAACATGCTTCACATTGCTATATCATTTTTTCCTTAGCTTGGGTACTCTTGAGGAGATAGTCCTATGGGTCACATTCGCATACTTCTTCCATCATAGCCTTTCCATCTCTAATCCATCAGCTTGCAAATCCATCCTTCATGTCCTATATCTTGCTAAGACATTGGGGGCAAACCAATGTGATCTTGTTTGAGAGTGGGTAAAAAGGACAACATGAAGTGCTTTTGAGTTGCATCTTGCATAAACCGAGCTTCAGTAATATTTTGGAAGTTTTTCCAAGTCCAACATTTTTTCTATCCAACTGGGGCATTTGATCTTAATCAGCGGATTTCAGCAAACAAGCATGAATTCACATGAGGCAAGGCATTAACTTCAAAAAGATTCAATAGTACAATATTCAATCACATCAGAGAGGGAATTATCAAAATTTCAGAAGTGAGAAGAAGATGTTCGTGAACCTTTGATGGATATCATTGTTCACTAACCAAGAATTTGATTACCACAACTTGATCCATGAGCCTTCATTGACTTTATTATTCGGGATTAAAAATTGACAAAACACTTTAAAAAGATCAGAATGCTTGGAAATACTTTTTGAAAATCATGAAACATTGCAAAACACTTGAAGCTTTCTTTTGATGATCTTTACTTACATTGATTTTTATCACATCTTTTTAGCTAATCGATGATGTTTCGACTAGATTGGCAATGATGGAGACATGATATTTTTCTTGTCTTTGAGTGACTGTCTTGAGGGATATCCAACAACTTATGTGAATTCATCTAATGACATGGTCATCAAAGAACCATCGAGGACTTTCATATAGGGTGGAAGGTTGACCTTTTCTTGTTTATGCAACATTGAATTCGTTGAAACTAGTATTCATACTCTCATAGTTGGTTTATTCAACTAGTGTGGGTTGTACTAGTTCAAAAAGGAGGTTACCAAATGTGATAAAAAGTGGTATTCATATCATCATGTCAGTGGGCAGTGGTGATTGTACTTGCTTTCCGGTCCCAAAGTGCTCAATGATGAAAATTTATCCTCAAGGCATTTATTTGCTAAAAGCTAGTGACACTTAGCTGCATTGCATTGCATTATCATGGAAGGTTAATTGCATTATCATGATAGATTAATTGCATATGCATTTGTTTGTAGTATTTTTCCAAGGGAAAAGGGGGTCATTCAATTGAAATCTTGATCAATCATAAAATGGGTCATTCAATCAAGAATCAAGGAAAGTCCATAAATCATAAGTGTCCATAATATCAAAGATCCATAAACTTTGTCTAATCAAAGATACAATGTCATCAAAATGATACATCCAAGTCCTGATCAATAACTGAAATATCATGATACAATATCAACAAACTGAAAGAGCTCCATAATCAATTATCTCAATAACCTATACTCTAGCTGGGTCAAACCATGACTTAAATCCAAATATCCAAGAAGCTAAGGTCCATATATATATCATTTACGGAAATGTGCCTGTTTTGCAAATCAAGGGAATCATATTAGTATTCTATATCAATGAATCATCTTACGTCAATCAATCCTATCAAAGTATCAAGCAATCACACCCAGTACCATCGTTCGTGTCTCTGTGTCCTGAGAACGAAGCAGCAGTATCAAATCATATCGGTTTTCACACTGATTGATTTATCCTATCAGAACTATTCTATGAGATTGACAAATCACATTCATTGGTACCATTATCCTGTTATTGTAATCACTTGTTTTGCTTAACTACAACAGACCTATCTATCTTGGATATGCAAATTGTGAGTCATGGCATATCATCAATATTTTTCAGAAATCAAAACATATTCCAACTAATCAAAATCTTTCACATCAAGGAATTAATATGTTTTATTTCTGAGGGGGCATCAGAGTATCAAATGGGCATCACATCAAAAACATTTATCAGTGGGGCATATCATATCAATATCATATCATATCATATCAAGTTATCATATCATATCGTTATCATATCAGGAGGCAAATCAATTGCATATTGGTTTCATATCAAACCTATCAATGTATCAGCAATCAATCAACCCAGGACCTTTATCAATCAACCCAGGACCTTTATCAATCAACCCAAGACCTTTATCAGTGAACCTAGGACCTATCATCAAATCAGGACCCATATCATATCAGAGGCATCAGAATCACATCATCATCATCAGGAAGTACTTCAATCAAAATGATCAAGGAATCACAGAACCAGAACTGAATTAGATCATCATACTAAGGGAATCTTTGAATCGGTGTTCTTCACACATCGACTCAAAGAGGGGCATTTGTAGACACAGAAAATTGGCAAAGGCTTAAATCAGTCAAAAAGTGCAATCAAATCATCAAAATAATATAAAAAAATCAATAAATGGAACAGAGGCAATTCAAATCAAAGAAAAATTCAATTAAATGATTAAATGATTAAATAAAGCTTGAAAAGGGGAAAAATACTAAGAAATTGATTAAATTCAATTAATGACATAGTTGTTGAAATGAAAAATCAAAATGAACCTCTTACCCTTCATGGCTAAATTTAATTGCTTTAATTAATTAATAAATCATAAATTCTCTCAACAAAGGAAAAAGGAGACAAAATGGACACAAATCACTCACTTTTGTTGAAATGGTCCAGCCTTTTGAAACCATTTAAATGTTTGTCCCCCAATTTAGGGACAAAGCAAAGCCAATTGACCTTACCCAAGCATAACCATGGTTATCTCACTCTACCCCCTACCCTTGGGAAAATCTTATAAATAGAAGGCATTTTGAGGCATTAATAATCCACTCCATATCTTTGAATTGCAGCAAAGCTCTTGCAATTTGCATCCACACCACTCACTTAGCATTTTCATTGATATTTAGCTTAAATTGTTGATCATTTTAGAGATTTTCTTATCAAATAGAGCTAGAATTTGATAGAATAGATCTAAATTTGCATATCATATAGCTTAATTCTCATCTTTAGAGTGTCACTAGTGAGGATCATAGCTAAGAGCCTCATTTACCACTTTATTTTAGAGATCCATGAGATGTTGATAGATTAATTGTGCATTTGTTAGATTATTTTGCTCTAATTCTTGTTGTTCTTAGTTAATCTTGTAATTTCATGAAGGTGTAAATCACTCACACACAAAAGGATTATTAGATATCAAAGGAATCATTTAAACACACACTCTCTCTCTCTCTTTCAATGCAAGTTTTCTTGATATTTTAATGGTACTATTCTTGTTGAAAACAATAGAAAAAAAAGGAAAGTGATAACCTAGTTGTGAGAATGTTAGTCAAATTAATCTTAGATCATTTGGTCATTCTTTAGAGATTAGTGTTTTAGTATTCAATCAAATAAATAGATCTAATTCTATTACCTATAGAAAAAAAGAAGAAGAGACAAACAAACAAAAAAAACTAAGTATAAGACCAAAGTATTTGGCCAAAAAGGAGACCTACAGGTCTCTGGAATTTGTATGGGAGAGAAAAATAAATCCTCCCATACAATTCCAAAAACCATAGTCATTATAATATTATTTCCCTTAGCTTAGTGGAAGCCAAGTCCACTTGGTGGGACCCACGTGGGTTGCCACCCAAGAAGCCCTTTAAAAGAGATATATAAAAAAAATAAATGCTTTAGGGCCTAAATTCCTTCAAGGTAAAACAAAACTATATAATAAAAAAAACATATATGCATCAAAAGAAAAACTTTCACATGCCTTTTCTAAAAAAAAGATGATATATACATATAAAAATAAAAGTAAATTATAAGTGTGTTGGGGGGTTGGGGGGGGGGGGAAACGTGGCCCCCACACCCCATAACCCATGCCACCCTTGGGTGCATTGCACAAGGTAGTCACCCCCTGCACTTGGCAGGGTACTACGCTGGAAGGTAGGTCGGGCCTTGCCTAGTCCCATCAGGACTTAAAACAAAGTGTTGAGGATTTTTTTAAAGTTTATTTTTATTATTTTATTTTTTAATTCATTTAAAATTTCATTATTATTTTTTTTTTGGCAAAAATTTTATATTTATATTAATATTAATTTGGTTCAAAGGGCTCCCGGAGAAAGAACCAGTAAAGAAAACTTCGTTCATTACCCATATATATACAAAAAGAGCAGTAGCTTGCTCAAAGAATTTTTCATATACTACCCAAAAACCCACAAGGTCAAAATATGACCTGATGATAAATACAAAAAAGGCCCACCAATCAAAATGGCAGAATAAATCTGCATTACAATATGTTCCAAACTAGAATTTTGAAATCCCCTTAGAAGGCATCCCGCCTTTATGTAGGCCAAAAAATAACTAATTGAAACCCCCTGAGAGAGACCCCTTTACATTGATCATCTTATAACAGATAGAATACATTTACAATAAGAAATTGGCCCTCATATTAGTAATATGACATCAGCCACGTAATGTACATAGAGCACCCAATAGAATGACATATTTTGCATTAAGAGCCCATGTGAGGAAACTGAACAGTAAGAACTGATGAATGCATCTTCATAAACCATATGGGCTAACCAAGAGCAACATGAAACACCTCCTACAAAATAATTTTGAAAGAAAACAAAAATAGATTGCACCACAAAGTATGTTAGAACATCACTGCTCATGACCCCCAAAACTGGAATGTGAGGGCGGTGACAAGAACAAAGAATTCCAGAGACGGTCAGCTTGAGAAACAAGAGAATCCCCCGAAGCCAAGGATGCACGTGGTGACAAAAAAGCACGAGTAGATGGAGGTGAAACTCAGAAATGAGTAGGCGAAGAGCATGAGCCAGCTGACAATGGAGCTAGAGAATAAGCAGGAACATGTAATGGACCTGAATTACTAATAGGTGTGATACCATCAATCACAGGAGAGGCCGAAACCAAATATGAAGTACGAACATGAGACAATAAAGCAAGTAGGGCATACGTTTTTGAAAATGCCTTCCCTCTAATGCCCTGCATCAAACAAGGTTCTATTAAGAAGGTGATCAAGAGGCATAATAGATTTTGATGAAATGCAATCCTTAACAGTAGCAGGAAGCATGACATATTTATCAGAGTTAAAAAGAAGGTGCTGAGGAAATACAACTCCAATATGAACATCTTGAAGCCAAAAGTTGTACTTTTAGACTGCAAGAAGTAAACCATTTTCATGAAGTGTGACTGAATAGACCAATTTGCAATAGCTACTAACAAAGTCCATGACTGAGACAAATCCAAGATATTAGAACAAAAGACCGACACAATTTGAGATGGAAAGATAATCCTTTGAAAATACGAAGATAGAACTGAATCACCAATCAGTCTACAAATACTTTGAGCACACTTTGGATAGTGAATAACAAACATGGATGCAAGGGAATCATCAAAAAAATTACCTTCAAATGACACTTCCAGATGAGGACTTGACAGTCAAACTTGAAGATTCAATGGTCTAAACTCATCAACATATCTGTGTAATGCCATGGAAACAATACAAATAAAGCCAAGACTATGCTGTCAAAGAAAAGATCAAGTAATTGATATGAAGCCAAGATTGATAATATAACATAGGGAGCCATCATGAGGAACCTATCCCCATACATAGAAATAAATGAAACAAGTACGAGCCAGTAAATTTCACACATAATTAATCAATACTCAGCAGGGTCCTTACAAGAGTAGACAAGATTACCTTATGTGAGCCAAATCATGAAGTGAACACTCAATCCAGAAGGTAGCAATGAAAGGAGATGTCACACATGCAGAGGCATAGTATTAATAGTACATGCTAATCATGATATATCAAAGAATAAAGTAGCATGATATGTTACGCAAGATGACGTAAATGCAATTATTCATAGTTACGACCAAACTAAAATAAGCGTAAATGGTATAAGTTTATGAAGGATAGTTAAGGGGAATTTAATTTTATTAAGTTAAAGATGGAGGGGTGAGAACTTGGAGATACAAGGGGAGAAGGGTAAAGGATGGTAGAGCCCTTAGCACCAAAATTAGCTAACAAATCTGCTAGACAATTTCCCTCTCTATAAGTGTGGGTTAGAAAACAATCTGAAAATGAATCTAGAAGGGACCAAATTTGAGATAGTACATAATGAATGTGCCTTGAAAAGGAAACTCTTCTAACACATGCATTGATAATAACAGAGGAATCACCTTCAACATGTAGGAATTGGATAGTTAACTTCTTAGCAGCAGAGAGTCCATACACCAGCACAAGAGCTTCAACCAAATTATTAGTTCTTGAAGGGATGGGGTGAGTCTCAAAATAAATAACTGATCCCAGATGATCGCAAAGAACAAAACCAATCCCTGACTTGCCTGGGTTACCTTTAGAGGAACCATCAAAATTTAGTTTAATATATCCATTTTGGGGGGGGGGACCATCTAATTAAAGATCTAACATTACTATTATCTTTCAGGCATAAGGGGAAAGGGAGAGAAGGAAACACTAACCCCTGCCAATCCTTAGCAATAGAGTTATCCCAAGTAGAAAATCCTCAATTACCTTTGAATTTACATGTATAAGCATTAGTAACCTCAACAATAGAATGCTGAAGTTTTTTAAGAACAACATCAATGTTGGACGGGGAATTTCAAAAGATCCTTTTATTTCTCTCCCACCAGATGGCCCAGATCACTAGAGAAGGAGAGAAAAGCTAGATAGAGGCAAACATGGATTTAGTAAACAAATATGGCCAAGATTGGAATAAATTCCAAACAGTCATGGGGAGTGGCATAGGAAAATTCAATTTATTTAGAACGAATAACCAACATTCTTGAGCAAAAGAACAATTAAGAAAAAGGTGATCAACAGATTCTTGATCCTGATTACACAAAACACAAGGAAAAACATTTGTAATATTAAGTCTGGCTAGTCTGTCACTTGTGAGGACTTGTTTCTTCAGAACAAGCCAAGAGAAGCAACCAGCCTTAGGAAGAATTGATTTGTGCCAACAGAAAATAAAGGCCCTTTGCCTTGAGCTATTATTTTGACTATTTTGAATTTTCTCATAGCCCAATTTGACTATATAATTACCATCCAGAGATGAAGCCCAGAAGAGATGATCGGGAGATCTAGAAAGGAAAATAGTTTGAGAAGAGAGAAACTGATTTGCAACATCCATATTACTAAGCCTGTGTGAATTGAAACTGCAGATACATAAGAAGAGAAATTAGAACCTCACACAGAAGAGGCCACTTCCCAAATGTTTAAAAAGGGTTGAAGAGTGCATAAAGGCAGCAAACCATTCCATGAGTCAAGCCAAAAATTAATTGATTCACCATTATGAACTTCCCATGAAATAGAGGAAGTAATAACAAATCTAGCTTTCATCATAAAGTTCCAAATGGCCGAGCCTTTCAGAGGATCAAGCACAGAAATGATTTTGGAAGGATCTAAGTTGTCAAGATATTTCTCTTGCATTAAATGACACCATTTAATATTGGGTTGAGAGAATAATTTCCATACCAATTTTCCACCAAAGGCTAAATTACGAGATGACAAATTATGAAGGCCCACTCCACCAGTAGATAAAGAAGAAGCCATATCTGAGAGTGAGACAAGAGGAATTTTCTTATCACCTGTCATATTGGTAGTCCAAAGGAATTCCCTAATTAGTTTATCAATCCAATTTATCACTAATTTTGGGGCTTGAAGAACTGAAAAATAATAATTGGGAATAGCTGACAAAACAATTTTGATTAACAAAATTCTCCCAAATAGGGAAAGCCATCTTGCTTTCCATGCCAGAACCCTTGACTTAATATGAGCAACAACTGCCTACCAATATAATGATTTATTAGAGCCTGAAAAGAAAGGAACTCCTAAATAAGTAGAAGGCAATTCATCCACAGGGAACCCAAGGATATCAACAATCCTTTGGGCTAATGGTGGTTGTACATTAAAAATGTATATCTTTGATTTTTGACTATTAAATTTTTGACCAGAAGCTAAACAATATAAATCTAAGACTTTCTTGACTTGTTTAGCCTCAACTATGGAAGCCTTACCAAAGAGCAGTGTGTAATCAAAATAGAAGTGTTCAGAATGAGGATACCATGCCAAAAAATTGTCGAATGGGATGCATTAATGGCTCGACTAAGGGCCTTAGCCATTATTATAAACAGAAAGGGGGAAAAAGGGTCTCCTTGCCTTACACCCTGAGAAGATGGAAAGAAACCAGCATGTGCTCCATTAATTATCATAGAAAAGTGAGCACCAGCTATACAGGCCTTAATCCATTTACACCATTTTCTTGAAAAACCAAATCTTAACAAAACTTCTAGCAAAAAGGACTAACTTACCCTATCATATGCCTTCATCATGTCCAACTTAACAACAAAAGAAGGAATGGAATGTGATGGTATTGAATGTAGTGTTTCGTGAGCTAGGATGGCCCCATCTGTGGTGTCCCTACCAGGGACAAACGGGGCCCCCCTGCTCACAAGAGATGATTCTCAGGATAATATGCTGAAGACGCAGGTAAATGGATTTAGTAATAATTTTATAAATTGTATTACAAAGTGAAATAGGATGGAAGTCAGAAAAAGTTTGAGGATCATTCACTTTCGGAATAAGCACAATGTTTGTAGTGTTAAAGCACTTCAACATAGTTGAATTCTTTCTAGACTCCTCTAGGACAACTAGTAAATCAAAAGCAATAAAATCCCAAGTTTTCTAAAAGAAGAGGCCTATAAACCCATCAGGGCCGGGAGCCTTTTTAGGAGATAAAGAAAAAACTACATTTCTAACTTCTAACAAGGTAAAGGGAGCCATTAAACTCAGATTGTCCTAGGGTGAAATAGAGGAAGGAATATGTTGAAGGATATCAGTGAAATTATCAGTATCAGGTATCGAAGACATAGGGGGAGATAGCAAGTTTGAAAAGAACCTAACTCCTTGTTGCTCTATTTCTTTTACATCAGAAAATATATTCCCATGCTCATCTTTTATGGAAAAAATTGATTTAGCTGCTTTCTTATGCCTGGCGGATGCATGAAAAAACTTAGTATTTTGATCACCTAATTGAAGCCATAATTCATGAGACTTTTGCCTCCAATATTCTTCCTCTCTAGCACATAAGTCAGACCACTCCGAAAAGAGTGCTTTTTGCACTTCATAAGACTATGGATCTAATCCATTGATTATAATGTGTTGGTTAATTTCAGATAAGTCCTTTTCTATCTTTTATTTTTTCTCAAAAATGTTTTTAAAAACATTGATATTCCAAGCCTTGATTAGATTTTTAACAAACTGCAATTTAAAAAAAAATTGAAACATCTTGGTTCCATTTTCATGAGGTACAGATTGCCACCATTGCTTCAAAAGGGAGTGAAAAAGAGGATGCCTAAACCAAACTGATTCAAATTTAAAAGAAGATTTCTGAGAAATAGACAAAGGTGAATTAGGTGATTTAATGTGTAATTGAATAGGGAAATGATCAGAATCTGAAAAAGATAGGATTTCTAACAACAAGAGAAAATTTTCCAATTTCCAAAGATGAGATCCCAAAAACCTATCCAGCCTAACCGCTATCTGAAGAAAACCCGACCTACGGTTTTTCCAAGTATAAGAACCATTTGAAGGTGTGATATCAAAAAGATCATTATCCAATACAAAATTATTAAAATAAAAGACCACTCGATTAGGAGGGTTAATTCCTCCCTTTTTATCATTTGGGCTCAAAGTAGCATTAAAATCGCCAGCAAGAAGAAATTTGGAAGACGGGAGTTATTGAAGTACATTAGTTAGGGATTGCCAAAGAAGAAACTTAGCATGAGTAGACGTGGGCCAATATAAATTAATTAGAAGGAAAGAAAGAGAAAAGTACTTAACACTCAATAACAACCAATTAGTATCTGACTGAAGAGGGAATACTGAAACGGTCTTAGGATTCCATAAGACTGACAAACCACCTGAGGCTAGAACATAGGAACTTTCCCACAAACCCCACCTCCGAACTAAAGAATTAAAAATATCAATAGACAACTTAGTTTCTTGAATCAAAATAATATCACATTTAGAAGAATCAAGCCTTTGCTTAATTCTATTTCTCTTGTTAGGGGCATTAATGCCCTTGACATTCCATGAGAGGATTCTCATTGTGGACAAGGAGAACACTTAGTTCTCCTTGTCAAACATCTTTTTGAAGAAGAAAATTTTTTATCCAATGTGGATTGAAGACTAGCCTCAATTTCTTCCATGGCTTTCATTAATTTGGACTTTCTACCTCTTTTTTTAGGTGTTTGAACATTCATTTTTGGGGATAAGGGAGTTTGAACAATGGATGATTTATCCAATTTCCTGACTGGAGACAAAGGCATAGAATCATCCTCAATATTTTCCAAGTGGAAAGTATCTGAAGATAGGGTAGGAGAAGGATTAGCATCATCATGATTTGGTGTAACAAGAAAATCCAACAAGGAATCATCATAATTATCTTGGCATTGTAAAAACATAGAAGTATTATCAATTACATCCTTATTAGGGTTAATATAAAAATTCATAGCTGAAATAACTTCTTTAGCCATCAAATCAGTATGCTCCAAAGTTAACTTTCAAAACTTAAGTGGATCTCCTAAGAATATCAATTTATTAACAATGGCATCCATCAAAGAAGAGTCTATACTCTTGGAATGAGATTTGGATATCGAGAAAGACTATGGATGAATTAAAACCTGTGAAAAATCAACCACATTAAGAACAGAAGCAATAACTGGAAGATGCCATCTTAGCATGCTAACAAAAGAGTAGATATAATCAAAAGTCCAAACAAAAGGTTGATATAAAGGAACTATTTGTCATTGTGAAACTGATCCATCATTTAAATCATGAGAATGAGACAAAGGCTCAGTATTTGGAACAGGAACCTCCATCGAGGGAAATGATTCATTATTATTTGAAACATTTACAAATGGGATTTCTTTTTGTGTCACTTTTGAGCATTTAGCCAAAAAAGTGGTATGATCCTCGCATATAATCAAATTTGAGCTATTAGGATCCTTACACTGATTTGTAAAATGGCCCAATAAATTAGCATAGAATAAAACCATCTGAGCATCCTGAATAACAAAGCGTTGATACCAAGATCCCCATTTTGATTGCAATTTAATTCCTTTGGGAAAAGGTTCAGAAGTATCTAGTATAAGACAAACATGAACAGACCTATGTAAATGTTCAAAGGGAAGCAAATCATGTTGAACAAAAGATCCAACTTTATTCACAGTGATTTCAATAATGTCAGTATCCCTATATTCAATTGGCAAGGCTGGCATCTCAATCCAGTAAGGAATTAGGGCACATGCTGATTCATCCATTTTAAAATTAGGGTACCAAGATATCAAAGAAATTCCAAAACCCTTACAAAACCAAAATCTAGAACAAAGAACATTATTTCATGTAGAAGGCGATGAGAAAATAGAAACAAAGAAATTAGCAACATGATCCATATAGAATAAGTCATGTAAACCTGACCAATTCTCAAAAGCCCAACTTCAGAGGTCTGAAATAGGGATAAACAAATAGATCTTACCAATTAGGGCATTTTCCTGCATGTGAGAAATTTGTGGTGCTAACAAACCATCTTCTAAGAAAATCACCAGTTCAGAATTGCTTACCTGATCTGAGGAATTATGACTCTGATCTGAAGAAAATGTAACTACTTGATGAAGGTTCTTATGGTATACAAAAACCTTACCATGAGGTGATTTGAACTATGTAGAAGCTCCATCAAAGGGAAGAGGAGGAGTATCCAAAATACCCTTGTAAACATAATCTTTGGAAGAAGAAACCCTAGGCACCAAGTATGATTACTTATGCGGTGGATGTGGTTGAACATGAATGTTATTTGGAGAAGAAACAAAGGAGGGATGCTGAAGAAGCAGGGAATTGGGCCAGGAAACAAAAGAAGGGGCCTTAGGATCAAAATCCCCGATGTGGTTACCCTTTGCATCAAAGATGGGAATTGGCAAAAGATGTCCTGAGCTAATATCAAAAGGAGGCCAAAGATGAGGTTGGCGAGAAGAAGGGGGAGGAATCAAATTTCTCCTTCCAGATCTGACAAAGAAACCATTATTCTCAAAATATCCAAATTGAAATTGAGGGTTACCATTTCGAACATATCTTGATTTCTGAAAGGATGCCGAAGGTTGATGAAAACTACCATTTGCTCCCACATGTGTATCCTAGAACCCAGACTGAAACCCTAGCCTTGAAGCATCAACACCTTGCTTCCTGAACCTCTACTACTTATCATGTCACTTTTGATACACCTGTTACTGCCGCTGGAAATTTTTGCTCCTCATATTTTCCAAAAAAATTTAAGCTAGGGATGTACTCCCTAGGTGGGATGCAAATGCCCCACTCCACATCCCATAGGTAAATCAAGATACAAGATCTTGGGGGCCTCTCAATTTTTGATGCAGTAGAGAGTAACTTTGCGGGGTTTGAACCTTGGTTGTAGGCACTACAGGCAAGAAGCCCCACCATTTCACCAAAGGGTCGCCCCTTTAAAATTTCATTATTATGTTATAATAAATAGTTAATGTTAATTTAAAATTATTTAGAATTTTATTATTATATTTATAATAAATTGTATAGTTTAGTTTAATTTAGTTATAATTTTATCAGTAGGTTTTATTAATTTGGTAAGGTTAGTGAAATTAAGATAAGTTTAATTTTTTAATAATAAGCTATAATTAATTTTATTTGGTTATAAAGAAAATTGGGATTTAGCATGTAGTTTGAGCTACATCCTCCTTTATGGAGATTTGATTTAAATAATTTGATATATAATTCTAGTCTATTGTTAGTTGATTATAATAAATAATCTTTTGAAACATTGCTTAATTATATAGTCTTATGTAGCACCTCTAGGTTTTTTTGGAGGAACGAATCTTGATCGGTTATTAATAAAAGTTGTTATATTAAGATTATAAATATGAAACGAATGAAATATTAGCATTAACATGTTAATGAATCCATAACAAAACTATACCTTATGGATTAAATTTTCATACGAATCCAATTATATGGAAATGGTCGTGAATTAAATCCATTAGACCAACGTCGACATATTATACTTCTAAGAGCCCATTTAGGGGTCTAACGATAATGTAATTACTTCATTAACATACCCCACAAAAGCAATTCCCTTCCACAAATCAATTCCTTCACACACAAGAGATGAATGCACATCATTATCTTTCCATGTCCGTTTCACCTATGTTATAGAACCATATCCTAAACTTCCCAAGCTTATTCTCCTCGGTCATCACCGATCGTCTTGATCACATCACATAAGGTTGGTTAACCCTATCCATGTTGTAGAGGGATATTGGCCAACTTAGGGCATGTGTGTGTGATCACCACATGACCTCATTGGCCATGATGCCCTTGCATGGTTGCCTCATGTTCTTTTCTTTAAAAAAAAATTTTGTTACATTTTTTTGCGTGTTTTATTTAGGGCATGACAGGAAGATAACGCACATAAGTTTATATATCCTAAAGAGACACACATTTTTCAAATTTTAATATGCTAAATCCTTGTATGATAAATCTTAGAAGGTAACACAAATAAGTTGCTAAATCCTGAAGAGACACACATTTTTCAATTTTCAATATGCTAAATCCTCCAAAGGTAACACACATAAGTTGCTAAATGCTGAAGAAACACACATTTTATATTCCATAGTGATACAAGAATGTGGATCTATGGGTATTCCAAAAGCCGTTAGAAGACGCATTACAACTACAAGGCAAATTTTTTTGGGTGAACTACCAAGTTTTTCTACCTATTGGGCTCTCCCTCTTTGGTGATTCATGGTAAGGTGGGCATCTTACTGGGCGAGGTAATCACTTTCTCTTTTCTCTCTTTTCACTTTCATGCTAGTAGGATTAGATCATGAAGATATGTTATTTATAGTGTTGCTCTTATCTTTCTGATGTAATCATTTATGCTTATATAATAGATTTCCAAATATGATATTAGTATAGGAAGCATTTCTTAGCAAGGTTTCCTTTGCTAGTTGATTTGGGTTTGTTTTTGTACTAACTCTCTCTTTTTGTGTCTTTTAGCTTTGTCTTTATTTCTCTTTGTTATCGCACCCTCATGCATGTATGTGGAGTTAGAATCCTTGGCTTGGGGGCTCGTGTCCTTAACTAAGTGTTATTCTATCTTGTTGTGAATCCACTTGGATCTTTCTTCTCCTTTACCAAGAGTTTGTATTGAATCCATACTCTTGCTAAAGTGGGGGCTAAATGTATCATCGAAAAATGGAAGCACTTCCATTTAGGACTAGTTTAGCCCTCTGAGTGGGTGGTTTGGGGTCATGTTAGATGCTTTGATGGGATATCTGGCTTGGCTCTTGTTTTCCCCCCTATTCTACCCTTCTTTCCACCTCTTTCCGACTTGTTTCTAGCATCCTAACCTGAAACCCTGAGATTTTTGACATCAGTGACAATACAACAATTGTTTCAATTATAGTTTCTAATAATCTCCCTCTTTGGCATTGATGGTAACACCACATGAATAACACATGATTTACCAACCAATCCCAAAATGTTAGTGCATTAGAAAGATTTGTAATATCCTTAGCTTCATTTTCATTTACAACAACTTAGCCTTACTTGATCGTTCACACAGTTACTCCCTCTGAATCTTTTCTATATCTCTCTCCCTATGATTATCTGAATCTCTAAATCTTGGAACATATACCTCAGTGTTGATCTTTATTGCTATGTTTTCATCTGAATCTCTCCCTCTTTGACAATAATGCCAAAGCAGTATCTAGCACTTACATCTTTCATATGTAAATGTCATCTTGTCAGTTTAGTATCAGTATTTCTCCCTCTATTATCTTTCTTATGACTGATTATCAGCTTTTCTATTCTTTTCACAACTCTAAGTAGCTCCTAAAGTGTGACCTTTCATGCATCAATTTGTCAAATATTCTATGTAGCACATTTGATGTAGTGCTCCTAATTGACTAGGCAACCTCAGTTAGGGGAAGCACCCCTAATTTACCTCTAAGATATTCATGAGCATCCTTAGGTAAAGCTTTTGTGAATATGTCTGCTAGTTGTTCCTTTGTATTCACATATTCCATTCTCACTTCCTTATCTTGTACCAATTCCCTCAAGTAATGATACTTGATAGCAATATGTTTAGTCTTTGTGTGCATCACTGGATTATTTGATATGTTGATAGAATTTGTGTTATCATAGAAAATAACAACTAGATTAGTGATTTCCTCTTTCATTCCTTTCAACAATTGCTTGATCCATACCAGATTTGAATAGTTCACTGCAATTGGTACATACTCAGCTTTTGCTGTAGATTGGGAAATGCAGTTTTGTTTCTTGCTTGTCTAGGAGACTAGTCTCTTTCCTAAAAAGAATGCTCCACCACTTGTACTTTTCCTATCATCAACATTTCTTGTCCAATCTACATTAGTTTAGACTCTTAGTTCAAATTTCATAGTCTTCTTGTAGTACAATCTATAATCTTCTGTCCCTTTTAGATATCTTAGTATTCTCTTCACAACCATCATATGGTTTTCCTTAAGATTGGCAGAGAATCTTGCCACAATCCCAACTTCTAGGGCTATATCTAGTCTACTATGGATAACATATTGTAGCTTTCCAATCATGGATCTATATAGGGTTTGATTCACTTCATCAGTATCATCAGTTTTAGATAGTTTCTATCCAGTAGCCATAGGAGTACTTACTGGTCTAGAATCCTCCATACCAAAAGTTTTTAGAATCTCTTTGACATATTTAGATTGTGTGATAAAGATACCTTTCTCCATCTAATAGACTTGCAAACCAACAAATAATTTTATCTCACCAAACATAGACATCTCAAACTCAATTTGCATCTCATTTGAAAATTTCTAACATAGGGCATTTTTTCCTCCAAATATGATATCATCGACAAAAAATTCAGCTAACAAAATCCCTTTACCTTCTTCAACTTTCATGTACAGATTGCTATTGTCATTTGTCTTTATAAATCCAATCTTTATCAGATAATTGTGTAGCCTCTCATACCATGCTCTGGGGGCTTGCTTCAATCCATACAATGCCTTGTTCAATTTGCAAACCATATTTTTCTTGTTTGGATCAACAAATCCTTTAGGTTTTTCAATGTATACTTCTTCTAATATACCATTCAAAAATAAAGACTTTCCATCCATCTTATATACTTTAAAGTCTCTATATGCAACACATGCAAGTAGAGTTCTCACTCCTTCTAATCTTGCTATAGGGGCAAATGTTTCCCCATAGTCTATTCCTTCTTCTTGTGCATAACCCCTGCATACAAATCTTACCTTGTTCCTTTTGACTTGTCCATGTTCATTAAGCTTATTTTTGAACGCCCATTTTGTTCCAATAACATTCTTATTTTTTTGGTCTTGGCACCAGAGTTGAGGTATCATTCTTTTCTATTTGATCTATTTCTTCATTTATAACTTGAATCCAGTCTTCATTCTCTAAAGCATCTTTTACTGTCTTAGGCTTAAACTCACATAATAAACATGTAGGTTCTTTCAACTTAATTTTGGTCAAGACTTTAGATTCCTTATCTCCAATGATTTTCTCAGGCTTATGATGTCTTCTCACATACTGTGCCAATGTAGGTTCATATTTCTTTTCTTCTCAATCTTCAGGTTCATCAAGAAAATTTTTAGTTTCTGCTTCTGATTGCTTGGTAGCATCCTCCTGATGCTTGACATTTCTTACCCATGACTCTGCATCTGGTGTAAGTGTTTTACTTGCCTCTCCTTCTTCCATATAGATAAAAGATCTATAATCTTCAGGTTATTGTTTACCTTCTTGTTCGTTCTTCTCTACATATTCATCAACTCTCACATTTGCACTTTACACAACTTTGTTAGTGTTATAATTCAAACACTTATAAGCTTTGCTCTCAGTGGAATAACCTAGGAATATGCCTTCATCACTTTTTGTATCAAAATTTCCATTCCTATTATCTTTCAGTATATAGCATTTACTCCCAAATATTCTAAAGTATTTCACATTAGGTGCATATCCATGCCATAATTCATAAGGTGTAGCTTTTGCACCTTTCTTGATTTGTACTCAGTTTAAGGTATAAAAAAATGTACTCAAAACTTCTCTCTAGTATTTTTTTGCATCATTCTTCTCAATCATTAGTGTCCTTGCACAATCCATTATTGACCTGTTTCTCCTCTCAGCTATACCATTATGTGGAGGTGTTCTAGGTGCAGACATCTATCTCTTGATTCCTCTATCATTGTAGAACAGATTGAACTCATTTGATATAAAATCTCCACCTTGATAAGATCTCAGACATTTCAAGATTTTACCTATTAATTTTTCAACTTTTGCCAAGTACCACTTAAACAACTGAAATGCATCAGATTTTTCTTTTAAAAACATTACAGTCATCATCCTAGTGTAGTCATCAACAAACAAAATAAAGTATTTAGCACCATAATAACTTTGTACACCCATAGGTCCACAACGGTCAGTATCAACCAAATCTAAAATATTTTCAGAAGGAAATGTCTTTCTCTTGAAACTAGACTTTGTCATTTTACCCAACTGACACTATTTACACATCACATTATTAGGTTTGTTCAATCTTGCAAACCTCTAACTTTCTTCTTTTACTAATATTTACCAGATTGTCAAAGTTAACATGACATAGCCTCTTATGCCATAACCATACATCATCAAATTGTGCAAATAAACATGTCTCTTTAGATAGATCTAGATAGAACAAATTACCTCTAGTCTGTTCTCCACTTCCAATTAGTTCACCAGTAGCATCAAATATTTTAGCCTTTCTATGATGAAACTCCACTTAGTAACCAATGCAATTAAGCTGTGCAACACTCAACAAATTATAGTTAAGACCTTCAACCCAATATGCATTTTCACATGTGATCTTATTAGTTAGCTTAATTGATACTTTACCCCTCACAGGACATGGTGCATCATTACCAAACTTAACACTTCTACCTTTGTAATGATCTAGGGTTTCAATTTTACTTTTATCACCAATCATGTGATGTGAGTAGCCACTATATATAATCCATTTATCACCTTTACTCATATAAGAAATAAGTGCAGTTTTCTCATCTTCATCAGAATCATCTTTCATAGTAACATAAACTACTTCAATATCAAAATCATCATTGTCACTATCAGTTTCCTCTTCAACAATATAACAAGATTTATTACCTTTGTCCTTATAGTCTTTGTACCTATGGTGATCTCTGTTATCTCTGTTATCTTTGTACTTGCTTTCTCTTTCCTCATCCTTGTCATTCCCGTCAGGACATCTTGCAGCAATATGGACAACTTTGTTACATGAAAAACATATTATAGGAAGTTTACCTTTATATTTTCCTTTTCCTCTTTTCAATCTTCTAGCCATGAGTGCCTCAAGATCATCTAGCTCCTCATAAAAAATGTCACTATCACTTTCAATTTTCACACATTTTTCTTTTTCTCTCTTAGATTTATGCAAAACCATTTGTGACTTGAAGGCAGATTCAACATTAGGAATAGTGTAGTTATCATAGTAAGATAGCTTAAAAGTAGTAAGATTACCAACATGACTTTCCAGAGTTAGAACATTACCAGGGTTACATCTTGATTCTTGAATTTCTCAAATTATGATAGCATAGATAGGAAGAAAAGTTCTCAATACCTTACCAATAATAGTCTCATCATCAATGATTCCATTAGATCCTCTAATAGCATTCAATATATCCTTAATTCTACCACAGTACTGAGCAATATTGTCTCCTTGCATTTTCATTTCATCAAACTTACCTCTCAAGCTTTCAGCTTTTGCTCTCAGTACATTTGTATCACCACCATAGATTGTTGCAAGAGTATCCCACATTTTCTTTGCAATAGTGCAATCTTTGATATCTTCAAATTAAGGATAACTTAAGGTAGACACAATCTCCAACATTTCTTGATTGTGTTCCTATTTTTCTTTCATCTCCTTGGTAGTCAAAGGTGCAGCAGGTATAACATAGTCATGTTCAACATAGTATTTCACCAAATCACCAATACCAACTAGATGCAGTTTCATCAGACTCTACCATGTAGGGAAGTTCTTCTTGTTCAACTTCAGTACCTCCTTTTTATACATCTTGATCATTGGCTTTAAGTACCTTTAAAATTTTTCTCTATAAGCACCAACAACTCTGATACCAATTGTTAATATTATTTAGAACAACAGAGAGGGGGGGTGAATTAGTTATTCTCAGGTCCATATATACCAATTGAAATTTTAAACACTTCAACAATCTTAGATCTAATCACCAACACAACTCGGTCTCTAAAGTATATATACCAGAAACATATAATATGGAGTCCATTGTCCAAAATTAGCTAACTTGTAGAATATAGAAATATTCACATCAAAACATTCACACAAGTATAACACCATGATTTATAGTGGAAACCCAATTTGGGAAAAACCACTTTGTAACATGCTACTAATATTTTCACTCTTCTGAAGTGAGCTCTATGAAAAGCCAACCTTGTTAAAGGTTTACAAACACACTACTAGGTGTGACCCTATTAAATGATTTAAACACTCTGTCAAAAGTGACTTGGTTAAAGGATTTAAGTACATTCCATTAGAATGCCACCTTGATTAAAGGATTTAAACAATGACTATTGGGTCAACCTTGATTAAAGGATTTAGATTGATACAATGATTAGAAAGTAGCAGTAGCTTTTGATCTGAAAAACATACAAATCAATTTGCAATTAACATATCCAATTCACACACATATGCTAATTTACTGACTAAGTTCCATTTCCATCTCCATCACTGATTTGCTCAGAATTCACTTCAAGCAATCATAACTCTGATCAACTCCTTCACCTTCAGCCTTTTGCTTAGAATTATTAGTCAATAACATCAACAACTTCAACATACTTTGTAAGCTCACAATTAGGTTTTCCTTTATACCTCTTCACTTAGGTAGATCCATCTTTTGCTGCTTAATCTCCTTTGTAGATCTTAGGTTTAGGTCAGATTCATCAAATCCTTCCAACATTTAAGTTCTTCATTTTTCCTTCTAGATACATCTTCAAACTTCTCATTGAATCCATAATAAAATAATTTACCATGCATTAAATTCTTCATTAAATCAATTAATAAAGTTAGTACAATTTACATAACCTAAGAATTCAACTATGTCAGCTAGGAATCTGAATTATTTCTCCAAATGTAAATTACTGACACTTGGTCAATACTATGTTCATCTCCTCAGTCATCACTGCATAACTCAATCATCTCTTCAAAATGTGTTCCTTAGCTAACACTGTCTTGCTCGGTAATTTCATCTCGCTCGACATAAAATGATGTTCGGTCAACACTAAATTTACTCTGCATATACTGGCGCTCAGTCGACACTAACATCACTCAACTTAAACTATATTTCTTCACTTTTTCTTGATTAAGCCTACTTCTTCACTCTTTCTTCTTACTTAGATAAACAATACATTTATTATCAATGTGTCAAATAATCAAGTACCCATTGAAGTATCAAATAACTTAACCTTTCCACAGGTTCTCTTTTTATCTCCCTTGCCCTAATCCTTTTCATTAATCAATAGATATAGTACTTTCTTAGATATCAACTGTCTTACCAGTTAAGGTTTGACATCAATGACAATACAATAATTATTTCAATTGCAGTTTCCAACAGAGATTGAATCAACCTATACTTTAGCAGAATATCACATGATGTTGATGCATATTGATCACACTTTAGGTTTCCTAAAGGTTGTGAAAGCTGGAACAAAGAACATTGTATATTGGTACATGAAGGTACTTGATCTAAACCAAACACCAGAGATAATATTTTGGCTACTACAGAGTTGTTTATTCTTTTTTGCATTGTTGTCAAAGGGAGAGAAAGAATTAATGAAATGTCTATCCAAAGGGAGAGAAGAATCACAGAGAAGCAAAAGATCAAATCCACAGGGAGAGTCTACATGAAATGTTGTGTAGTGATTAAACATATTAAATGAACAAGCTAGGGAGAGCTTATCGAGATACAACATTTATCTATATAGTTTTAGTATAGATGTTCGGTATTATATGGAATATTTCATATTGTGTTTCCATCAATGCCAAAGGGAGAGATTGATAATCTATAACTAATTGAATATCTTGATGGAATGAATGGAAAAGTAAAAGACAATGATTAAAGATCACCGAGCTACTAAAGTGATATGTAAGGCAATTAAATCAGTCAATGTATTGTCATTGATGTCAACTAGTTTTGACTATACTTATCATGATAGTTACAAACATCTGAAGTTGAAAAATGGTAAAGGAATGAGATATCTACATGAAGATGAGATGGATATGAAAGATATGGATAAGGTATGCATTGGGTAACTTATTGATGAGTCTATGACATCATGTTGTTGACTTGATTGTATTATATTATTTTGTTATGTATTGAAGATTAGAACTAGACAAGTTTATGTGGTCAGTAATTGAAAATTTTGGTATACACCAAGCTAGTATAGTGTATACCGAGTACAATATTAATCGAGCAGGTACCCACTGACACATTTTGTATTGACCAAGTGAAAGAAACAAATAAAGATTATAACAACTGACTAAATTGATGAGCTAGACAATTTCTTATGATTTCGAGGTAGAAGATAAAGTTTTCTATGATGATCTAACGACTGACAAAATTCAAGATTGATCAAATGGAGAAAGATGAAATGTTTTTAGACACATCTTCTAAGGAAGCTTGAAGAGAAAAAAGGAACGATGGATATTAAGAGGCAAAATCTAACAGATGATAAGAAAATAGTTTATGAAGTCTATTTAAAGAGACATGAGATTCATTATTGAGTCTAGAGCTTATTGACACTGCAAGAGAATTCATGTGAAAGGACTATTTTCATGCACCGCTGATCAAACTGGTTACAAACAAAACCAAGCTGAACTACATGCATTACCGAGATTCAGGGTATTATTCACCGAGTTAAATAAGTTGGAGGATATGAAGAATTGAATTGAATATTGATCAGAGGAGGTATTTTGAGCTTAGCATATATCTAAAAATATGAAAATCTTAGTTGTATTTGAATAAGATCATTATTGTACCAGTTTAACCATTTTTACAACAAAATCTCTTAACCGAGTGGACTTAACAATCTTTTTATATTTCAATATGACATTCAATGAATGTTGATTATTTTCTTGTTGACCCAATAGTGAATGTTGGTCAAGGGAGAACTGTTAGTGATAAATCCTCTAACTAGGTCACACCTTACAGTGTGTTTTGTAACCTTTGACAGGGTTGGCTCCTAACTGAGCTCACTTTAGAAGAGTGAATTATTTTGGGTTACCAGTCCTAGGTGGTTTTTACCCTAACTAGGTTTCCACATTAAAAATATGTGTTATGTGTATTTGATGTGATTGGATTGTTATTTTACTCTACACATTACATAACTAGTCAAATCAGTAAACACAATATTGAATTGACTGTCAATTGGTAGATGAAGAGAAAGTTATTATTGATAGCTTACCGAGTTGATAATTTGATTGAAAAGTTTGAATATATACATCTGGGAGATTTGGGACTATAGGATAACTAGAACTAACCAATTCACCCCCCTTTTCAGTTATCTAACATGTGCTATTAGCTATACATCAAAGTTACATACAGTTGTGAAATTGTCAACTATTGAAGTGAAATATATGGAAGAAACACATGATAACACGGAGGCAATTTGGATTCATAGACTTTTGGGTGAGTTACATGTAAAATAGGGTAAAATGGTTTTACATTGTGACAGTCAAAGTTCTTTACACTTAGCATGGAACTTAGTATACCATTCCAAAATAAAGCATATTGATATTCAATATCACTTTGCTTATGAAGTGGTGGAAGGAGGAAAAATATATTTGGCCAAGATTTACACTAATATAAACCATACAGATATTATGAAAAATCCTATTGGTAGAGAGAAGTCCATTTGGTGCAAAAATTATCTTGGTCTATTGATTATTTGGTAACAAATAGCATGGGCAATGGTTTTTCAATAGAGGAATTATTCATAAGTTTTAAATTTGAATTCAAGTGGGAGAATGTTGGAACATGAAGTCATGATGGATTACCACTAGTTTTGGTTGATTAATCATGAATAACTACTAGTTGTGGTTAAGTCACCATGAATTTTTTTGAGACTTACTATAAATAACAAGTTTTTTTGAGGCAAATTACCATAAATAGTAAGTTTATTTGGTGACTTACTATAAATAGTAATTTTGATATGTGTTGAACATAAAATTATACGAGTCATGCTTAGTAAGTCTAGTAAGCTATTTGTGTAGTATGTAAAAATGCAAATCAAGAATAAGCATAAACAACTACTCTAATTCCGACATTATCACATACACCTCAAAAGATAATGGAAATAAGCATTCAAATATGAAGAAATGAAGAAAGAAACAAGATTAAACTATTTCAACATAAACACACAAACCTACAAATAAGAAAGTGTTGTTGATATGTTGTAGATGGAATGTGGTTGCTTGCAATCCTATAGCATAACATTGTATGGAAGATGGTTATGGAATGAGGAGAAGGGCTCTTAATTTATATGATTTTGATAGCAATGGACAGTTGAGAATCAAAGTTGGATGAAGAGATAGGATTTCACAAGATCAGTAATGTGGCCATAAGGTGGATGCCAAGTAGAGGCCAAGTGGATAAGGTTTGACCATTCAAAAAGGTGAGAGATGCTCATAAATGTGTGAGCAACCTTTGAAAGTGACGGGTCAATGACAATGTGTAAGAGGTTGGGATGACCAAGGTTTCTCACACGTGTAAGAAAATTTGGAAAGCGATGGCTCAATGGAAAAGGTCAAATGGTGTAAGAGCGTGAGATGACCAAGGTTTTCTCACACATGTGTGATAAACCTTGGAAATTGATGTCTCAAGGTTGAGTTCGCATGTGAAGGGGAAAAAAGATGTAAGAGTGTGTAAGAATGTGTGAAAGAGTCACATGTGACTTGGATTTGCCAATCCATTGATTAGGATTGTGCAAATGATTAGGGATTGATTAGGTGGAAGATTAGGATTAATTAGTGGGTAAGTGGGTTCGAAGGATGAGTTAAGTTAGGGAAGTGAGGTTAAGTGAGGGTTAAAGTTAGGAGCCATGTGCTCAAATAGAATTAAATGCAATATTTAATTCCAAGTGGGAGAAAAAAGATTAATTATGTAAACTAAGTTATTTACTTAATTAAATGATTGTTTAAGGTGCAAGTGAGATGTGGGGAAATAGGCTAGGTAAGTTTAATTAATTTAGGAATTAATTAAACTCTAAGAAATGAGATAGGATAAAATTATATAAATGTAAATTTATTTAATCAAGAATAGGATAAAGGCTAGATTTTAATTAACTAAATAAAAATTTACTTAATTAGGGATATGGTAAGGATTATTAAATAAATAATGAATATCTATTTAATTGGCTAGAATAACAATGATTGTGATCATGTTAGGAAAAATTTTGGTGTCTACAGTTTGTAATTGGGATTCTACAATTTGGTTGTTATATGCAACTCAAAGTCATGATCTGAGGTACATTTTTGGAGATTTTTGTAATTGTAAAAATTCTTGAGAATTAATACTAAAGGAATTTTCCATTGGTTTAATTCATACTATAATTTTACTACGTTTTCCATGTAAATATGTGTGTTATGTATTATTTATGCACTATAAATTTTCATAACACTTGCACACACACACACACCCACCCACACACACACACCTATTAAAGTATCACATACACATAAGCATAAAGGAAAATATGAAATGGTATTATAACATCAAATGGACTTACCCCATTACCATCTAAATGTAAGTTCAATGTCATAATACCTACTTGTTGTGGTAGGGTTATAGAGGTGGTACACCCCCTCCCCCCCAAGATTCAATTTATGAAAGTTTGAAAAGATAAGATGAGAACACATCACATATAAGTTATAAAAAATATTTTAGCCAACATCATAAACATAGTCATCCCTGGGTTCACACATCAATAAAAAAAATAATCCTCATAAAAATGGTTAGACTCAATACATACATATATCCACATCAACTCACATGTCTACATGTGTAATGGTAAAATGAGATCAAGTATGGAGTCCAATCACCTAATCGTAATGCATAATATAATATTAAACCACCCCAAAATGAATATGATTGACACCACTTGGTATAGAAGATGCCAATGCAATATCTATGCTTTCAAGGTTTCTATTCCTTTGTTGATTAGAATTGGGAAGGTGATAGAAAAAGTAAGTATGCAAAATGACTAAATATGATAAGAAATGAAATTTTTGAACTATAAATGAAGTAAAAATAGAAATGAGGAAGGATTTTCATGTACCTAGAAAAAAAATAGAGAATATTCTATCATAGATATGAATTTATGATAGATGAGATCCCATAGACACTTGTAACTACAAATCTAGATACTCTGAGCTAACACATGTCTACAAGATGTATCTAAGCCTGATTTGGGAGGGACACAATGTGTAGAGCATTATTTCCTTAGGAATATAATACCTAAGGCATTCTATACCCTACTTCTAGAGTTGGGACATACGTCATGGTGACTGTCGCAAAGAAGAGAGTAAGGTTTTCTCCTAACAACTATTTCCACCATTTTTTGCTCCTATAAATCTGAAAAGTGTGTGGGTGGGTGGCTATATAGGGGTTTTCCTTGGTCAACCCACATTTTGGTGGTTCTCACCTCATAAATAACTATTATAACAATTATACAGTGTTTTGTGCTTGTGAATCTAGAGTATGTCTATGTTAGATATTGGTTGGAATTGTTGCTATTGTTAGTGTTCAAGTTTTTTCATTGATATCAACATATGACATATACCTTAGTTTTGAGTTGGTTATATCAGACATATTGAGTTTCTAGTTGCTACAAGAAGTTGGACATAAATGTAAGAAAATTGTATGGTAGTTCAGAGTATGTGGGATTTGTTTTATCATTATCAATATGTATAGACCTTATGTCTAAGGTCACATGGCTTAATATGATGATTTGAGTGAGTTATAGTTATTTTGGTGAAGACTAGTTACAAGATGGAGACAAGGAATTTGACAGAGTTAGTTGCGAGTGGAAATTGTATTATGCGAGCTTTAGGCATGGAAGAAAACATAGGATGGTGTGTACTTTGGGATTTGTAGCTTGATTGGGTCATGATGATGAAAATACTAGCATATAAACTTAGATAATTTCTTTTGGGAGCCAACTAGGTGGTGTAACATGCTCCATGGATTGGCGAGCTTTTTGATTAAGTAAAAGTAGGTTTTGAAAGGACCTGAAACCTTTTACAAAGTGCTCAAAGATAAACCATTAAAATATTAACAAAGTATGGATTGACAAGCATTGATTGTGGATCTTGAAGCATAAATTAATATTTTTAATTGTTTTATATTTATATCAGGTACCATGTGTGACTTATCATTGTGTAATGTAATTGTTTATGCATTGGGGAATCCCTAACAAGATGACCTAATTTATACTTGTAACTTGTATGAAGGAGAGTAAATTCTCTAATGTAATTTGAGGAATGTGTATGGGAGGTATGTGTGATTGTGCATGTGAGCATTGTAATAAGGGTAGAGATGATGAGAAGATGTATGAGTGGAATCTATGATCATTCCTTGTGCACTTTAATGGAACCATAAAGGAAAGTAAGTTTATATTAGTCATTTCTATCATTTGAATAGTAAGCCCACTTCATTGTATTTGGATAATGTTTCCTGAAGGTGGGTTTAACCTTCTCCTTGGAGTAGTGTTCTTGGGAAGTGTGCTTTTTATTCTCATAGCTCCTCACAGGGTTGAAGGAACTTTTAACATGAGTTTTGTCGTTTAATATGGATTATTGCACTAGATGTATTACATTACCTCCTAATAGGGCTAGGTCTCCTAATATAGTAATTTTTATACTAATGCACTATCTAGTGGGTTCCAGCCCCATTAGGTTTTTTTAAACCTTAACAGGGTTTTCCTCAAGAACAAAACTCTATGTTTTATGTTGTTGTTTTCTATCTTTTTCATCTTTTTAGCACTGTTATATTATTAATTAATGTTCTGGTTCAGAAGTTTAAAGTTTACAATTATTATACACAACTAACTCACCCCTCCTCTTAGTTGTGTGGTGTGGCTTGCTATTGCTAACAATTGGTATCAGAGAAGTTGTGCCTCTTGGAGAAAGCTTAATTGCTTGAGGATATCCAAAATGGAAAGCTATAGGAAGGACAATCCTAAATTTGATGGACAAAATTTTGACAGCTGGAAAAACAAGATGAGAAATCATTTGATCTGTTTGAGAATTAAATGTTGGTTAATTACAAAGAACAAAGAAGATGCCAATACTGAAGAGGAATTGGAAAATAATATAGAGGATGAAAGGAAGAAATTCACTTGTAATATGATTGCTAGAGAATCCCTAACCAGTTCACTTTCTAAGGCAAAATTTAAAGAGTTCAAGGAGTTTGAGTTGACACATGAGATATGGAAAAAGTTGGAAGGACTATGTGAGGGAGACAAATATACCAAACATGCCAAGTTTTACTGTTGGAAAAAAAAGTTGGATAACATGAGGATGCAATAAGATGAGTCTATTAGAGCATATGTGCAGACAGTGACAAATACTTTTGCTGGCATCTGAAATAAAAGAGGGTCTATTATAGAAGATAAAATTATTGCAAATATTATAAGAACTTTGACACCTGTATATGACACCAAGGTCATGACAATTGAAGACATTATACTGCTCATAAAAGGATTCACAAGGGAGACTTTGATTGGTAAGTTATTTTCATATGAAACCTCTAAATTACAAGATGCTTTACCTAAAGTTGAATATTCTTTTAAAGATACCATTCATAAGGATAAGAAGATGCTAACAAATAATACAAGCACCAGTAGAAGTGAAAAGTATGTAAATCTTGGAGAATATCTTAAGGAATGGGTAAAAATAGGGGAAGAAGAAAGGAAATTGGATGAACTTGTAGCCCTATTCACAAAGAGAGAAAATAGAGGCAAGGGAAAGTATGGAGGGAAATTACCCTTGAAGTATTTTTCATGCAATAGGATAGGTCATTTTGTCTCTAGATGTATTAGTAGAGTTTAAAAGTATAAACCCAAGCCATACAAGTCTAAATATCCTAAGGAATGTCATATTTCTAGTGAGGACACTTCTAATGATGAATCTGTGAATGATGAAGATGAGATTGGATTTGTTGTTATTAAAGATGAAGATCCTATTTATGAAGAAAAATATTTGGTGTGACATGTAGAAATGAAATATGAATGGATTATAGATAGTGGATGATCTCATCACATGATTGGTGATAAAGATAAATATGTGCATCTTAACAAGTATGATGGAGGTGTAGTTAGATTTGGAGATAATAATCTTCACTTGATCATAGGAATATGATATTTAACTCTTGATAGTAAAACTAATACTGATGATGTTTTGTTTGTTGATGGACTAAAGCATAATATGTTGAGTGTTGGACAAATTGTGGATAAAGGTTATTATATGCAATTCAAGAATGGAAAATGTACTATCAGAGATCATCCAGGCAATCTGATCACATCGGGACTAGCTTTCAGAGAAAGACTTATTCAACAAAAGGGATATTGGATCTGGTACATACATATCTCTATGGTCCTACAAGAATAAGGTCATATTATGGTGAAAGGATTGAATATGAAATGATGAAGATCTAATAGAGGTGGTGAGTTCACATCAAATACTTTTAATGCATATTGTGAGGAACATAGGATATATAGAAAAACTTATGCACCTATGACACCACCACAAAATGGTATAGAAGAAAGGAGAAATAGAACCAAGCTAACATGAAATTCTACACATTGAATAGATTTTAGATCATACATGATACTGGTAAGACTTCCTATAAGTTATGGTTTGGTCACATTCCTATAGTTAAATACTTTAGAATATTTGGTAGTAAATGCTATATCAAAAGAGATGATGAACTAGGTAAGTTTGATCCTAGAAGTGAAGAAGGAATATTTCTTAGATACTCTAATAGGAGTAAGGCATATAGGTGTTACAATATCAGATTGAAAAAGATAGTTTAAAGTGATAAAGTGAAGATTGATGAAAAATTTAAGATTCAAGAAAGAATGTATGATGATGGATCAAATAATGAAGGTAATCGGGTTTGTACTATTTAGAATCAGAATCAAGAGAAGGAAGTAGAACAACTCTTTGAGATTGACAATGGGATACAAGTAAGTATTGATAAGAAAAAAGGGACTCCTAAAACACCAAGGTATGTATCAATGAATCATTTTGATAAACAAATAATTGGAGATGTAAACAAAGGTGTGATGACAAGGTCAAAGGTTAGAAATGAATTATGCTTAGTTTCACAAGTAGAACCTAAGACTAATTATGAAGCTCATAAAGATGAATTTTGGATTAAGGCAATGCAAGAAGAACTAGATCAAATTCAAAAGAATGATACTTGGGAGCTTGTACCAAGGCCTAAAGACAAAATTGTTATAGGAACTAAATGGGTTTTTAGGAATAAGATGAATGAGCAAGGTGAAGTTGTAAGAAATAAATAAATACTTGTTTGTAAAGGGTACTCACAATAAGAAGGTATTCAATTTGATGATACTTTTGTACCCATCACTAGATTGGAGGATGTTAGATTGTTTCTTGCTTATGCAACTCATACAAACTTTAAGGTTTATTAGATGGATGTTAAATCTGCATTCTTGAATAAAAAAATTGAAGAGGAAGTCTACATAGAGCAACTTGATGGATTCACATTAACTAATCAAGAAGATATGGTATGCAAACTAAAGAAAGAATTATATGGCTTGAAGCAAGCACCAAGGGAATGGTATGCTAGATTGGATAGGTATTTATTACATCTTGGTTTTAGAAAAGGTAATGCTGACAGTAATATGTATTTAAGGATTAATTTTGATGGTATCTTTTAATTTTTGATGTATTTGTTGATGATATCATACTTAGTAGGAATGATTATATGAGTAATAAATTCACTAAAGAGAGGAAATGTGAATTTGAGATGTCTATGATAGGGGAAATGAAAATTTTTATTGGTTTGCAAATGACTCAAAGTAAGGATAGAATTTTCATATCTCAAATGAACTTCTTTTAAGGAATTATTGATTTTTTTTGGAATGGAGGATTGTAAACAAGTATGAACACCTATGGTTACAGGTTGAAAACTAAATACTACTAATGATTCACCAAATGGTTTTTAGAAAAATTAAAAGTCAATGATTGAAGGATTGTAATACTTGACTCATTAAGGCCAGATATATCCAATGCAGTTGGAATTATTTCTAGATTCCGAATGGAACCTAAGGAAACTAATTTTGTTGTTGTGAAAATAATACTGAGATATATGAAGGGAAGCTTGGACTATGGTTTTTGGTATGATAGATATTATGACTTTACTTTACATGCATTTACTAATGTAGACTGGGTAGGTAGTGTGGATGATAGAAAAAGAACAAGTGGAGGAGCTTTCTTCCTTGGAAAGAGATTAGTTCCTTGGTTGAGAAATAAGAAGGATTATATATCACAATCTACTAGTGAATCAAAATATGTTGTTGCTACTATTAATTGCACTAAGATTGTGTGGATGAAACATATTTTGAAGGATGTTGGAGTAAGAATTGAAGAGCCTATTGTTATTCACTATGATAACATAAGTACAACCAATATGTCAAAGAATCAATATTAAACTCTAAGACAAAACATATATCAATTAAATATCAATATTTTAGAGAAAAATCTACAAAGAAGGAAGTAAATCTGGAATACATCAGAACAAAGGAATAGATTTAAGACATTTTTACAAAATTGTTTCCAAAAGAGACCTTTGAGTACATGTCAGAGGTATGCTTAGGGTGGTGGACCTGCCTTGTGATAATTAAATGATGTAGGAATGCATTAGTCTAGTGATTATCAAAGCTTTATTATTCTTCTGGACTTGATGCTTGGTCCTACTCCTGAGGGGGAGTAGTTTTAGAGGTTGAATTGATGAAGTGTTTGTGAATAGAGCACTTGGTATGTTGCAGACATGAAGATTTGAAAAATCTATATCATAGGGGGAGATATTTGTTTGATCAGAGTTGGCACCATTGGCACCCTTTTACATTGATGTCAAAGGAAGATAGAGTGTTGGAAACAATAGGTACTGAGCGGTGGGGTGAATCAGTACTATAAAACCTTTTAAAATCATTTTGATTCATTTAAAAAATAATGAAATAAACTTCCATAACATCAAGCATATAACTAAAAGAATCCAAAGAAATTGCATGTGCACACATAACACTTCAATTTTGGTATTGCAAAAAATATTGGTTAGAGGGAAAAACTACGGTGGGTTAGAAGTACTATTGCATACTGTATGCACCCTAAAATGGTCACCTAGACTTTGGGCCCCCATTCAGCAATTTGTCAAATCCCTGAATCAATATTTTCAAATATCAACAATATCAATTATATCAATTTCCTTGATCAAATCATAATCAATTCAATATTTCCTAAGGTTTGAGCCTTATTTAATTTAAAAAGAGAAAAAAAAATAAAAATCTTATGTAATTAAGAGAACATGCTCCCTTTTAATTAATTAAAAATCTCTTTTAATTAAATAATAAAATCACTTTATCCTAAGCCTTTATTTAATTAAAAGAAATTTCCTCCCCTTTTATTTAAATAAAAAATCCCCACTTTTCTTCTTATCCTATGTTGCACAAATAAAGCATCATTCTTATTTTATAAAAAGAGAAAAAGTACTTTTTGTCTCATATGGACACTAAAGTCAACTCCTATTTTCTTATTGGGGGATATTTGTGCACAAGGATCAAGCTTCCATTTTTCTCCATCATTGATTAAGTCTTTTGCCTCTTAATCTCCATGGTCCATTTCACCTCACTTCTTATAAAAGGAGAGCTCTCTCCTTCATTTGCATAGATCATGTTTTATGCTAATGTTATGCTGCAGGTTTTCTAGATCACTTTGGAGCTATCTTTGAAGACATCTTTGCATTCAAGCTTTGAAGATCATTATTGCATCCCATTTTAGTTTCATATTTTTTTTCATAGTTGCATAATCATGACATATTAGCTTAGTTTCCTTTTATGCAATAGATTAGCTTCACATAGCTTAATTAGGGGAATTGTAATCCATTGCTATTTCCTTTCATAGTTGCATTGTACCTTCATTTTGATAGGTTAATCTTGCATATTCATATTAGTTTGCATTGTATTTACATACTTTGATTCATTTTGGAGATTTTGGCACTTTTTCCCTAGTCTTCAATTTCATGAATCTCTCATTGTGTGGTTGACTAGCAAGGTCACAAGTTTGTAGCTCTAGCTGAGGGAAATTTTATCATAGTGTCTTGCAACTCCATGCATAGAGAGCTATGAGCCACTTTGTGAGGCCTCACCTTTGAGAAACCTTGCATGTAATGGTTCATAGAAGTGTGGTCACATTTTCACCATACATATTTCTGGCACCCACCGTGGGGCAAGACATTAGCTTTGTCCCTTCATTTTCTGCATTTTCATTAATTTTCGCTAGTTTTTCATCAATTTTTAGTGCTGTTTTTAGTCTCTAGTTTTTCAGTCTCAGAGTGTCATGCAACACTTTTCACCAGTGTCATGCAACAGTCTGCTATATGACAGCATGACACTTCGTCAGTTAATAGTGTCACTTTGCTTGACTAGAACTGTCGCTTTGTTTCAGGGATTCTGTCGCCTGCAGGTTACGAACACTATCGATCAAGGAAGAACTTTCCAAGCTTGATCTAACCATGTTGGGTTCATTTTCAAATTTTTATATTTGATGAGCTATTTTACTTGCAGATTATCTGATTTTTGATGTGCTAACCATTGTGGAGCTAACAAGTTGTGCTTTTAGGTGCTCTCATTGCTTGGAATTTTCCAAAAGAACGCATGTCAAAGAGGGCTACTAATGGTTTTTGCAGGGCTGCCCTAAGCATAAAAACTAAATCAAGTGCTTATTTAATTGTTTTCTTTATTGAGTACGGCATATACTAGTTGTTTCATTTCATAGGCACTTAATACCTTGTTGTAGGAATTTTGAGGTGGTAGGAGACTATGCCCTTCACCCTTGTGGTGAAATAGAAATCTTGACCCATCTTGAGATTTTGAAAGAAAGGGGGTAATTGAATCTTTGCTTGGTGTGTTTGGGAGAAATTTTTGAGATAGGGGAGTATGCTCTTCACCCTTGTGGTGAACCAAAAACCTTGAACCTAAAAAATTATCCACTTTTTATTTAGTATAGAATCCTTTAGTGGGCCTGCTCTTGAGCAATCAAGAGGAATGACCCAAGTGGGGACAAGCTAATACTGAGCTATTCCAACCCACTATAATCTCAAGGCTATCAAGGACACAAAACCTTGGTAGACATAGCACTTGTCTTCGCTTGATGTGAGAAACTTGTGGGATTGTGACTGAAAAAATGTCAAGCAAGAATGCTTAAGGTACTCATGAGGCCGCGAGGTCCTAGTCCTTTTTGAGGAGCAAGAGGAGTGCTATGAATAGAAGCCCTTACTAATAACTATTAGATAGAAGCCACCCTATTTTAGCCGCTTAGCTTCTTGGTGCAAGATTGATCCAAGTGGAACAACCCAGATCACCTTAAGATACTCACCATATGTGTTCCTTTGGTTGTGTTTTTGACACTTCCATGACAATGCCAATATCTATTGTGGGAAACCACTTTGTGTGAGGCAAGGGAGCATCAAGTTGTGGGCCAAGTTGCTAAGTAATGAGCCTTGACTTTCTAGGTAGTAAGTGCTTGAAGTGTTTTCATTGTGCTATACTAGTGTGAACGTTCTCAACATTCAAACAAAATGATAGCATTCATAAGGTTTTCTATCTTTGATATCACAAGTGCTTGTCTTGGCAAGGTTGCTTTTGCCCTTGTTTCAAGTGTTCTATGACATGTTTGATCCTATACTATTTGCAAACCTATCTTTTATCTACTGTTACTGCTTGTCAAACTGAGAAATTGCACTATCCAACCTTTGAACTTGATCAAAGCACTTCAAAACTAAGATTTTTATGTTCACTAGTCAAGAGTCATACACTACTGAAACAATATCGCACAGAGTCCTTTTGCTGTCCTACTGCTGCTTGCAATCTGAAGTTGATTTGTGTCACTTCCAGTCCTCCTTGGTCAATCCAGATCTTAGATCTTAGGTGCTATGACATATTTCTCAACATCAAAATGAACTCCAATGGTATCAAAATTGCATAAAATGACTCTTGGTCTTCCTTCTTCCATGTCTTCTAGTCTTCCATTTTCATCCTTTCTCTTCTTTCTTCATGATTCTTCCTAAATTCTTCATGTCTTCTTGATTCCTTTTCCTCTTATTTTCTAGTCTACCTTCTTGTATTAATCTATTCATTTCTTCCATGCTTGATTCCTCCTCTTTTGGAACCATGAATTTCAATTATCTTGTTATGGAACCTCTCTTGAGAATGGATGATCTTGAACTCATTGCTCAATTCGAAGAGTATCTTTATTCCTCCAAAAATTGTATGGATGATAAATTTATGGAAAAAATAAAAGAAAAATTGATTGAATCAGATGCCTTTGCTAGGATCATACACATGATCATATCACGATCTCCTTCTTCCAAACATTCTTCATTATCTAAGTCTTCTCATTCTTCTTCATTATCCAAGTCTTATCATGATTCTTCTAAACATTATTCACATTCTTCATCTTCCAAATCTTATCATGACTCTTCTAAACATTGTTCACATTCCTCATTATCCAAGTCTTCTGCTGGGTCTTCATTTTCCTCTTCTTCACAATCTCATTCATCTTCTACTTCTCCCAAGAGTCTTACTCCTCATATCAAAACATATCATAATGAGCAACATGATGATACCTATGACACCTATGTTCCTAAGAGTCCTCCTCATCATGCGCTTAGGCTTACTAAAGGGTCATCCTATTGGGTAGATTGTGATGGGGATCCATATGATTCTGATTTTGAAAGAGAATATGATATTTTTTGTGAACAATATGATACATCTACTTCTATTGAGGAAGAGAAAGCTTTCCGTGCTGATTATAAATGTAGATACTATGAGCATCTCTCCTCTAAAAAATCTCATGCTAAAAATAAAGATGACACTCTCAAGAAAGATCATGTTAATGTTGAACCTTTGTCTTGTGATGGTTCCCTTCCATCCTCTACTTCCTCCAATACCCACACATTTCCTAAAGCTGCTATGTCTTCCAAATCTTCTACAAATCCTTCATCCAAAAAAGATCCTAATGCTTTCCATGCGGTCCCCTATAGTTATCCTCAAGAGCCACCTCTTAAAGATACTCAAGCTAACCTTCACTTGGCTATAAATACTTTAAAAAATGCTAAACCTAAAGAGCCTAAGTCCTTAAATGCTATAATGCCTACTTCAGCTAGTCCTTCACCATCCATTCCAAAGTCTTCCATACAATTACAACATGCTTCCTTGTCCTTAGAAGTGGCTCCATGTTAAGAGGACTCTAAAAATAATAAAGAAAATCATATAAAGAAAGATCAAGATTAAGAACCCTCCATGTCATCCAATCCTTTTCATGATGTCTCTCATCCATTTCATGGTTCTTTTGATCCTCTACGCTCTTCCACATTCATTCCACCATCTCCTAAGCAAGATCAAGCTACTACTCACACCATTGAGCTTATTGATAAACAAAATAACCTTACTACACTTGCACTTTCCAAAGATGATACTTCCATTAAGGTTATTAAAAATGGTGTTGTTACTTTTGATGTAAAGCCTATTGAAAATTAAGAGAAAAATAATGTGCTTATGCTATCCAAAGATCCTTGTCAAGATCAAATTCCATCTTCTTGTTCTACCATTCCATGTTCATTTCCACTTTCTTCTCTTCCTAAATCTTTGCAAGCTACGAATGATCCTATCGAAGAAGTTGCTCCTATTCAAGATGTCTAGGATCCTGATGCAAATCGTAATGCTCACTCTAAAGATGTTGATATCCTTGGTTGTTATATAGATGCTAATAAACTTATTGATTATCCTTTTGCGTCTTCCACTTCCATCCTTGGACCTCCTCCACCAATACTAAGGGCTTCATGTCTTCCATCTTGGGCCCTTATGTGCCTTCACTTTCCTCTCCTAATTCTCCTAATTTTTCATCCATCCTGGGCCCTTATGTCCCTCCATCTCCTATCTTTCCTCAAGATCAACATAGATGCATACCCTTGAATCCTTTTCATCCATTCACCCATCTAAACCAGTCATATCTTCCTTTTTCTTCCACAAGTCTCAAGTCTTTTGGAAGTAACTTGAATGTTCAATACAAGAAAAAGAAGAAATATAAGAATCCATAAAAAAAAGAAGATCACCATGTCTCCTCTAATCGACATGGGGGCATAAAGTCAAAAGAGATATCAAGACAAGTATGGGTTCCAAAATCCATCATTCAAGATATTCTCTCTAAATCATCAAAAGGAAATAAAAAGCCTAAGGCTATATGGATTCTAAAGTCTCTCTTGAAAGAGTTTAATATTGAACAAAAAGTGAAGTTGACATTCAAGCTTCCAAAGGCTTTCATTTCATCTTTTTCCAAACATATTCTTCCATTCCATGCACCTAAACTGCAACCTCTGCTAAACATTCATCATATTCCTTCATGTCTTCCTTCATTCAAGTTTCCTCCATCCTCTCACCACCCTTCAAGGTGTGTGTCGATGTTGATCTTTCCTTCTTTTCCATCTACCCTTTCACAATCCTTCCATTCACTATCCTTCTACCTTCTATCATTTTTCCTCATTTTCCTATTCCTCTTATCTTCCAACCTCACTCACTTTGCATAAAAACCTTATCTTCCATTTTTCTCTTCCATCTTCCTTTCCCTATCAGCATCTTTGAGCATATCATTTTGAATCCTTGGAATATCATGGTTTATTCTTTCAAGGAGCACTATCTAAAAAGCTTTCCTTCTTCCAAAAAAAATAAATTCAAAAAATAGAAAAAAATGAAAAAAATGAAAAAAATTGAAAATGTGCCTTGGTGAAAACTTGGAAACAGGCACCTTGGTAGCAAAAGTAAAGAGAAATAAATTCTTCCTATGGTAAAAACCACTCCCTTGTGGCGCCTTGGATAAGTACTGTGATGAAAACCTGGTAATCAGGCATCATGCGTAGTTCTTCTACATGTTTCATCCATTCCATTCCATCTTTGATCTTGACAATGTTGAACTATACATGAACATTTGGCTATCTTGTGAGCTATCTTACGATGATCTTGCTTTCATTCCATTCATGTTTAGCCTTCATATTTATTTTCCTCAATTAATTCTATCCTTTCGCTATCATTTTCCCCCTTGGTCTTGATCTAATAAAAAGAGTAAAATATGATGCTATGAAGTCTCTTGACATGTCTACCCTTTTTGGACTGCATCCTTTCCTTCTTTTGCATTATGCTTTTGTGACTTATCCTATGCTAGCCTTTCATTACTTATCCAAATGTGCTTTACATGACAATTTTTCCCTAGCTTGGATACTCTTGAGGAGTTTTCCCTTGAAGATTTCTTCCCTTCATTCTCCTTCATTCTCTTGTTTTCCATCTCATTCACCAGTTTGCTCATCCCTCTTGTTCTCCACCTTGCTTGACATCAGGACTGCACGATGTGATCTTGCTTAAAGAGTTTGATGCCCATTCTATCTAGGGGCATCCTTTGTACATATTTTATGATCCTAAAAAAAATTCAAAAAAATTGATATATGATGCTGAAAAAATTCTAAAAAGTATAAAAAGTCCTAAAAAAAATACAAAAAAATCAAAAAATGCAAAAAAATAGAAAAAGTGCCTTGGTGAAAACTTGGAAATAGGCACCTTGGTAGAAAAAATATAAAAAAATGAAAAAAAGAGAAAAATTGCAATAAAATCCAAGTGGTGAAAATCTGGAAACAGGTGCTACTTGAGGCCTTTGCACCCCTATTTGTTAGCATGCGTCCTCGACACTTAGCCACTTTCCATCATGCCTTGACCTTATTTGACTTGGTCTATAATTGGTCTTTATCTTTGTATAGGGGGCATAACTATTAGCATAGGTCCTTTAGAGGCATTTGTCTCTTGGGGCATTTCACATCAGGTGTTTTTCAACACCACCCCAAATAGTGTTTCTCAACACTACCCTTGTGTCGAGTGTTTCTTAACACTTATCAGATGTCTTACCCAACAGTCTAGTATGATGCGACATTGCTCATTTGCAAATGTGATACTCAAATTTTGACTCTATGACCAACACACACACACACACTTAAACAATCAACTCGTTGAGATATGTTGACTTTATTTTTCTGTGTGCTATCTATGAGGATTTATTTGATGAGTGGTCTCTCCCTGAGAAGTTTTTGATGATGCATAGCTAGAAGACTGAGGGTATGAGAATGTGTTTTATTTCTTTATCTGCTTGTGGGTATATTTTGTTGGTCCTAACTGTCATGAGCATTTATGCTTGTCTTACTTGACACTATGGATTGACAAGGTATTATCCTTGATTGTTTTGCGAGTGCATGCTTCTAGTTATCCTAACTTTCATGTGTCTTGATACAAGCATAATCTTGCCATATCAAACTTAGGTAATCTCACTGCATTAGTCATCTTGACCTCCATTTCTTTGATGCCTAGGTGGTATTTCCACATTTCTATCTAATAAAGATCATATTCATATCCACATAGTTATGCTAGTGTGCATTGTATGATCTTACGATGCTATCAATAATGCTCAATGACGATAATTAGATGTCTATAGGCATTGTGACCTTGCAAGTCAACCACTTTCACAGTAGCTTGCATTCTTAGGTTCATCATAGTTTAGTTTTTGCATCTTGCATATGGAGAGAGCTCTTCTTTTTATCATCTATGGACTAGTTGGTCACCTGTGCTCATTTTTTGATTCTTCTTGATCATATCTTTCATTTTTGGTATTTCATATCACATCATTTTCTATCCATTTTCAGACTCAAAATCAAAATTTGAGTCGCATTTTCAAGATTTCTCATTCTTCTACGCAATTGACTGACCTTTTGAGGCATAATTCTTTGATCTTTGATGAAATTTCTTCCTTTCCATATCTTCCAAACTTCTAGTCTATCATTCATTTTCACTCACTTCATTTCTCTAAGGTTTGACTTAAGTTTTATCCTATATCTTTCCCAGTCAAACCTAGTCAACTTGGGGCATGTCTTCACTATTTGATGGTTATCCTATCATGCTCCATCCTTCGATTATGATTTATTGTGACTTGACCAGGTTTATCAATTTGTTGTTCTCCTCTATCTGATTTCAATTTTGATTCCGAGGGGGTAGTACCTATCAGCTTAAATCTTTGATTCAGCTTTATCATTCAGGTCAGCTTGAGATTCTTATTTTTAGACTTGATTATCACCTAGTAGCGACGGTGGTGATTTTTTCTTTCGATTTTTATCTCCTATTTTTTAGACTTGATTATTGCCTAGCAGCGACGGTGATAGTTTTGTCTAAGACTTGATTTGCACCTAGTAGCAACGGTGTTGGTCTTGTCTTTCAGCTTTTGCTTACTTTTGTCCTGATGTGTTCCCAAAATGAACACACATCTGAGTTGTTTTGTGATCCCAAATTGATCTCACATTTCAATTCTTCTTTGATTACATGTGTTCCCAAAATGATCACACATTAGTCAAAGAGGGGCAAATGTATGCACCCTAAAATGGTCTCCTAGACTTTGGGCCCCCATTCAGCAATTTATCAAATCCCTGAATCAATATTTTCAAATATCAACAATATCAATTATATCAATTTCCTTGATCAAATCATAATCAATTCAATATTTCCTAAGGTTTGAACCTTATTTAATTTAAAAAGAGAAAAAAAAATAAAAATATTATATAATTAAGAGAACATGCTCCCTTTTAATTAATTAAAAATCTCTTTTAATTAAATAATAAAATCACTTTATCCTAAGCCTTTATTTAATTAAAAGGAATTTCCTCCCCTTTTATTTAAATAAAAAATCCCCACTTTTCTTCTTATCCTATGTTGCACAAATAAAACATCATTCTTATTTTATAAAAAGAGAAAAAGTACTTTTTGTCTCATATGGACACTAAAGTCAACTCCTATTTTTCTATTGGAGGATATTTGTGCACAAGAATCAAGCTTCCATTTTTCTCCACCATTGATTAAGTCTTTTGCCTCTTAATCTCCATGGTCCATTTCACCTCACTTCTTATAAAAGGAGAGCTCTCTCCTTCATTTGCATAGATCATGTTTTGCGCTAATGTTATGCTACAGGTTTTCTAGATCACTTTGGAGCTATCTTTGAAGACATCTTTGCATTCAAGCTTTGAAGATCATTATTGCATCCCATTTTAGTTTCATATTTGCTTTCATAGTTGCATAATTATGGCATATTAGCTTAGTTTCCTTTTATGCAATAGATTAACTTCACATAGCTTAATTAGGGGAATTGTAATCCATTTCTATTTCCTTTCATAGTTGCATTGTACCTTCATTTTGATAGGTTAATCTTGCATATTCATATTAGTTTGCATTGGATTTACATACTTTGATTCATTTTGGAGATTTTGGCACTTTTGCCCTAGTCTTCAATTTCATGAATCTCTCATTGTGTGGTTGACTAGCAAGGTGACAAGTTTGTAGCTCTAGTTGAGGGCAATTTTATCATAGTGTCTTGCAACTCCATGCATAGAGAGCTATGAGCCACTTTGTGAGGCCTCACCTTTGAGAAACCTTGCATGTAATGGTTTATAGAAGTGTGGTCACATTTTCACCATACACATACTAACCTATTAAAAGATTTTATTCCAATATTACAGTGTTCACTCGGTTAAGGGATTTACAATAAATTCCTAACAAAGACTACCTTTCTTAAAGGATTTAAAACTTGCTGAAACTGTTAGGAATACAAAAAGAATAAAATGACCTATTATTTGCACTCTATTATGCTAATCATATACCTTATGCTTTTTCCTTGATATGTCCTTGTTTCTGTAGCATCTCTATATAATGCTCTTGTAATCAGATCTTCAACTTGTCATTAACTTCAAGTTTTCCTTCGCATCTCTCATCAAATCTTTGCTTCATTAACAACTCTATCTTCTTATACAATTTCTACCACCAAATGAAAAAATGTTTTAGGGTTTCCAATCCATCGAAATGTGTTACTAAAATATCAATACATTTTATAAAAACAGAAATCTTTCACCACATCAGCTAGATCAACATCTATTTTGTCATTTCCAATGTCCAATATTCCTTTATTCCTATTTGTCAAACATACCTTGGAATCATAATCAAATCTGTGCACAAGTTCTAATAAGTTGCTTCAATCATCTCCTTGAACTTTGTACTACATTTTACCTTTTGTCTAGGTTCAGTGAATCTGCTACTAACATGACCGATTGATCAAATAAGTAAAACCATGTATTATCATCTATCTTTTACCTATTTATCTAATTGATTGGTTAATAGTTCACCTATTTACTTGTTTACTGATAGTATTTCTTGTTCATCGATAATATACCTTTTTCTTCTTACCATTCATCTTCACTTGTTGAATTATCCTATTTTGCAATAATGCTTTACCTGTTCCTTTTACCCTTTTGTCCCTAATCGATAGTGTAGTTCACTGGTTGCCTTTTTGTGTACCGATTATCTACTATGTTGACCTATTGGATATCTCTATTTACCAATTATTGTGACTTCTCATACTTTGCACAAATACTTTCACCGATGTGATGGTTTTCCAACAATGACAATCATAACTTCCAAAATCATCACCAGTGACCTCATTATGATTTTCCAATCAACATTCTCCCCCTTTGGCATTCATGGAAAAAACTTCAGAATTTCAAAATTTGAGTAACATTTAGTCCCCCTACATCGGTTCTCCTTCAGTTTTATACTTATCCGTACATCTCTCCGCACTTACTCCCCACTTTTTGGAAACAATGCAAAAGATAAAAATAATGGTATACAATGATACTTACCTCTCACAATTTGTCAAATACAAATTTGAACTTTTCTTTTGCACATTCTAATAAATGCTCCCATGATTCATTCAAATCTTTTAGTGCAATAGACTGACCATGTAAGTCAGATGCCAACTCCTCCATGTTGTCGATGGTGCTCATCTTTGGTGTGGAAATTAATTATTTACCCTTATTAAGATATGCTTTCATTATGTCCATATGAGGGGCTAACATACCTTGTAACTCAAGTAATGTCACACTAATTCTATCTTCTTCTACCTTAAGTGCTCTTTCTCTAAATGATATTTCCCTCATTTTGGCTATATGCTCTATCTTTGATGAGTTCAATGGGTCCAAATTGCTCACATGTGTGGCCAATTCACTCTCAATCTATCCTAACTTGACCTTAATTTTTGTAGTAAAATGTGTAGGAGTACATATCTTTCCAAGTAACTTACTAGATTTTTTTAGTGCATCATGTATCTATTTGACCATCTCAAATAGTGAAACTCTGATCAGAGAAATATTTTGTAATAGTTTCTCCATCATTTCTTTCTCTAACCTCTTCTATTCTCTCTTCAAAATTTCAAATTATAGATCATGATTAGAACTATCGATAGCATCAACTAGTGTCTTGAGCTGATCAATGAATGGATCATCCTCATCAATTTTCACTTCTGGTGATAAATTAGAAAGTAAATTGATAGTTTTCCTTAATATTCTTCTCTTTTTTATTTCTTTCTTTTGACTATGTGTTTCTTAGCTTTCTTTGAATTTTTTTGTGAATACAATAACATATCCTTATACTTCAGTTTCTTAGGATCCTTTTTTTAGTATCTCAAATTCAGAATCATCTTCATCATCTGCATCTTCCTCTTCATCATCTTCTTCCTCTTCATTTATTTTCTATTTCTTCTTGTCCTCTGTTATTTCTTATGAGTTGTTGGGGATATTTCCCTTAATGTTTTCTTCTCCACCTTTGGATATCCCTTGTTTATCATCTGATTTCTTTTCACCTCCACTCTAACTATGTTCAACTCTTTCTATATTTCCACTCTACTTTTCCTCTTGATCTGCATCCTTTGGTTGGTCTATGGTCTCAGTTACCTGTTCAGATTATTTACTCTTTTTAGTTTCTTCAACCTTTTTTACTTCAATATCAACCACATCATTAGTAATAACAATAGGATTTACTTCAAGTGGTGATTGGAGTGGTGATTCATCATCATTATTTCCTCCCAATTAAGAATCAAGAGTATCTATTATGTCATCTTACGTACCAGGTGTGTCTGTGATGTCTTCAATTATAACAATCTCAATTTATGTGACTAGTGGTTTAGGTTGGTCAATGTTGAATATGCTTTTCCAAGTTATTACTACTTCCTCTTCAACCTCTTATTCTCTACCAGTTAGAATGAGTCCAGTACCATGACTAATTTTAAATATTCCTTGATTTGTTTCAAGTGCATTATCCATTTCTTTTTCTGAAAAGTGTGGCATGATGAGTATGAGTGTCCTTTCTCTTACCTCTCTCCCTATTTTTAGTGCTACCTCCCATTTTATATTTATTGCATCAAGTAATTTATCAGGTACATGTCCTTTGAGATGATTAGGCACTCTAACATATTTATGAAAATTAAATACAAGTGCATCCTCAATTACCTTTTTCTCTTCATCAAAAAACTTCTCAAACTTGAAATTACTTATGTAACCGATTGCTCCACATTCTCTTATTCCTTTTGCAATATCTGCAACAATTAATGTTTTTCCAAACTTACCTAAGTCTTTGATCTCCTTATAAAAATTACACTTTTCATTGTCCTCCTCCTTTTTCTACTTCTTTCTTTTTCTCAGAGAGGCCTTGGTCTAACCTCTAGTCTTTCTCTTCTCATAGTTTTTTGTTTTCTTAGGGTTAGAGGATTGACCTTCCTGAACTTCATCTACTTCTTTTTCCTTCACTAATGGTAGTTATAGTGTTTTTTTTAGGAATGGGAACACTGAGAGGGGGGGGGGGGGGGGGGGTGAATCAGTGTTCACTATATTTTAACTTTTTGCTTTAACCTTTAAACTAAACTTAAATGCTTAAGTAATGAAATGAACATCCACATAAACATGAAACATGAAATCAACACATAACACCAATATGGTTATGGGGAAACCCAAATAGGTAAAAACCCTGGTGGGAATTGACACCCACTAATATTCTGTACTAGTGTACAGTGATCCTTGTTAGAAGATCCTTAACCCTGTTAGGAGTTGCTTTACAATGTATTAAGTATAGTAGACCTTGTTAAGGGTCAGACCCTATTAGGAGTCTTTTACAATAGTCCCTATTAGGGCCTATTAGGGGAGTGGACGCACTGACCTAGAGCTCACTACTCAAGTTTTTAAGGCTACAACCTTCTAATCTTAGATACACACTATATTTTCTGGATGAACTGTCACTGTGACACTACTTGTCAGATCAGTTCCTTTGATGCGCTGATGCTTTAACCTCTTGCAAAGCTCTAATACATCTTATAGACTCTTCACACACTTCTTCTCTACTTATTACAACTCTCTATCAACTTCCATGCTAAATACAATGGGCACATCTCATATTTATATGTGCATACAAAATAAAAAACTAGGTCGGCCCTTAGACCTATTACATACAACGCTTCCAAATGAATTGGCTCAAGAGTGTTTACAAAAAAACATATACATATGTTAGAAACATAATTACAATAGGAACATAGCCTTTACATCATTATATTATAACCACAACTCAAAATGCTAACAGTCAGCTGCTTACTCTGTTCTTCACTGGCACACACTAGCTGTGCAACTTCAATTGCTTGTATCTTTCTCATACTTGCATATTTGATCATGCGCTCATAGACTAAGCATGAATATAGTCTAACTTAACTTCTAGGGCACATACCATAACTTGGTCATACGCACGTGCATTGATGCTCTGAGCTGTAGGAACTCTATACACTATCCAGTCTTCAACACTTAACCAATTTCTGATCTTCTCATCAAGTACGCTGACTCCAAACTGCTATATGAATTTGTTTCCATAATGACAACACTATATTAAGTCATATACATCAGTTTAGCCAACTTGCCAACAATTTTTGTTACATTTATATTTTCCTTCCTCTTTACATAAAACTCAAGAGTTTTCTTCTTTTCAACTATGGAACTACTACCTTTTCCTATTCCAAATTTTTCTTTTAATTGACTTATTATCTTCTTTACTTTTCTTTCTACTCTAGGCTTCTTCAGATCAAGTGTTATTCTCTGTTATGCTTCTTCATATGTTCCATATCTCTTTGTAGTTTTTTTCACTAGTAATTGTAGTAATGCATCTATATGCATGGTAAGAAAATATTCATTTGTCTCATACCTCATTGTCGATATCCATGAGACTCTAGGTTCAACCACTTGAATCTTACATATTTAAGTGTCCACTAGAAAAAGAATTGTGTATCTATACTTTTCAACTATATGAGGGGGTATCCTATATTACTTGTGCATTTTATTTTGGAATTTTTTAAAGTATCCCCACATAATATGGTTTAGGTTATCTCCTAGTTCTCCAATGTAATCATTCATCTGATAAATTACAGGCCTACCAGTTTTCCAAATAACACTGCCTTTTATAGGAAAATAGTTTTGCATAAAGAAGAACATACATACCAATAATGATCCAAATTTGAATGCTTAATTTTTGTCAGTCTAAATCCTCTTTAGATTTTATAGTAACTACGTTCTGACCATCTCACCTACGTCATATCTTGTTCCTTCCTTTACAATTTGATATGCAAAATGAATAGAACCATAGGGAACACTATTCAACTGACTAGATTGATAGACTTTTTATCCCATAATCATTAAAATGACTTTGACTTCTTGATCCTCAATGTCATCAATCATCATTGCATGATGATCTTGTCTTGACTTTGTCATCTTTGCCACCAGTTTTGTCAAAATTTGCCTTAGGGTATGTGGTTCCTTGTCGGCAGACAATCCAATAATTAGATGTATCAACTCCTTTGTGATATTGATTGGTTTCTCCAACCAGATGAATTGGTCATGAAATTTACTCAGAACATATCGTATCCATTCCTCCTTGAATATTTTTGGCAAATACAACGTATATGTCTAGAAGTGAGCATATAATCTGCAAACATCTATACGAAGCCACTGCAAAACATAAAATATTTGAAGCACATGAATATCTAGTAGAGACTAAAATTATACAAAACAAGGTTCAAATTAAGAGGTTAGAAGATCAATCCAGCAACAGAGTGGACATATAATGAGTAAGAAAAATCAATGTAATAATACCTTTCTATAGACACTTAAAAATGGACTATTGCTTGAATGCAATGAAATTACTAACATTCCTCTTAATTTATTACATAATATTTACCGTTTAATTAAATTGTGTCTTTCTACCATATTCTAAGATCAAAATAATCATTTCTCCATAATTCCATAATTAAGTGATTTTAATTAATTACTTTAATTATTGAATGTCTAATCAATAATTTTATCAATTATTCATCTATAAGGTAATTAAATAATTAAACATTATTTAATTATTCCTTATGTCATTCAATTAGTTAAATAACCATATTTAATTAATATTCCCTCTTTCTAATCATTGCATTTTGGTAATAATTAAATCAAAATCCCTATCATAATTGAACAAATTATATTTATTTAATTAATTTAATTATTCTTCTCTCATAAATAAATATTAATTATTTATTTATCAATTGTCACATGTGCAAGTAAATGATTATTTTATTTATTTAATCATGATTTATTCCTCCAAATCTAACTCATACTAACTTTTTGTTCACTCCACAATTCCCTCTCCTAGCTATTCAATCCATGTTGTTAATTCCTCCCTCAATAATCAATTAAAGTCTTCAATCAATTCAGTCTTTTAATCCATGCAATCAGTTAACTCATTCATGCAATTTGTTAACTCGCTAGTGTATTTTGTTATCTCACTAGTCCATTCAAGTCATCTCTCCAATCCATTTGCTAACAGATCAACCAATCATGTTAAACTAGACAGTAAACTCAGTTAATCTTCCACTCACTATGAGTTCAACTTCTCAAACACAATCAATCAACTCATCATGCATTCTTGATTGAAACCCCTAAAATCTTATAAATAGAGAGACAAACCTTTGATTTTGGTAACCACAATTGCTTTGAATTCTTATATTGGTATGATCTTGATCTCAATTCCAAGAGGCCACATTTCTTAAGAAGGAGAACACCAAGGATGGATTTTATGGTTTGTATATTCATGTTTTTAGAATGATTTTATATTGATTATTGTTTATGCTTATTGTTTGTCTTAAATCCTTTCTTGAGTATTGGGAATACTAATTTCTCTAACAATATCTTTATGGTGGATATTATATATGTTATTACAGGTTTCTATTGATCCTTGTTACCTAATTACAAAATGGTGAACCCGACATGAAACACACTAACTATTTTTTGACAATTTATTTGTTTTAGTGTAGACACTGTTTCATTTTTATGAAGATATATGTTTCAACGATGTAGATGGAAATTCAAATCAATGCACTCACCTAATCACATCACCGCACTCAACATCACCCAAAGAATCACTTGCATATCAAAATTGGTGCACTCTTGTGTGTGTGAAAATTGTACCTAGCTGTGGACACAACACTTCAGTAAAATATTAGAGGTTAGCAAAAATTGAAATCCGCAGATAAATGAAACTAAGCTAACCAGATGATTTGTTTCCTTCTAGTAGGTGCGAGTATGGTATTCTAAGATTATACCGAGATCAGCGACGATGCAACACCTAAATGAAGGATTTAATGCAAAAAGATGAATGTAGAATGAATGCAGATTAATGTATTTTTTTTGGATTTTGAATGTAATAAGATGAAAAATTGTATGAATTTAATCTAGAATTGAATTGAAATGATATGAAAATTATTCTAACAATGATACGAATTGATATGAAAAACTATGCAAAGCTATGAAAAAATATGAATGATCTCACAAAGTTGCCTATTCGCAAAAGCTTGATTCTTCATATGCAATTTCGCTAGAATAATTGTGCAATTTCGAGAGATCATTTATGAAGAGCTGAGCTTTGTTTTTATAGAAATCTAGGGTTTGAGGATGCATAAGAAAAACTATAAATCACTTTTGATAAACTTAGGTTGATTTTGGAGTTAACAAGAAACTAAGAATAAATAAACTCATAAAATCATGCAAAAGCAGTTTTTATCTCAAAATAGAGTTTAGTTCTCTTTTTCAACTCATCATCAGATGTTGAGTTTAGAAAGTTAACAAATTGAAATTGAAAATTGATTTAAAGTTAACCGCTTTTCTGATTGTGCATGATTTAATATGAATTAATTTAATAAATAAAGTGATTTATTTTCCACTTAACTGATTTTGAATTAAAACAATTGATTTATGGGTTAATCAATTATTAAATCAAACTTTATTCCAATTAAATCATTAAATTTGAGAACTTTGATTTTAAATCAATTAAATAAATATTCAATTGATTGTTTGTAGGAATTTTGATTTATTGTCAAAATAAAAACAATATTAATTAGGAATAAATGCAATTAAATCTAATTAAATAATTAAGTGGCAGAATTAAATTAATTAATTAAATATTCATCATACTCAATTGATCAACTTTAGGATAAATAATGACATTTATCGCCAAATAATATTCAATTAAAGATAATTATGATAAATTAGGAATATTCAAGGAATATTCCCCGATGCAAAATTAAGATAATCAATTAGGTTTTTGATAAACTGATGTGTAGATGTGCCTTAGGTTAGGACTTTGATGTCGATTTCGATCGAATTGTTGATGTAAGAGGTTAATGAACCTATAGCCCATTTTTGGGGTATTATATTTTGCCCCTCTTTGAATCACTGTGTGAAGCGCAGTGGTTCAAAGATTAGTCTATTTTTGATGTTGAAATTGATTTGAGAGATAAATCGATTTCGAGACAGAAACTGATTGAAATATTGGAAAAGCTAATTCTTGACCAAGAATCGTGATGATGTCAACTATAGCAACGATGAACCGGTGATTACAAAAAAGTATCAAAATGCTTGATTCTGAACCTTATGATTATGAATAAGTGAGTGACCTGATTCTAGACTTGATTGTCCAAAGAAATCGAAATGGTATCACATCCAAACCCTTCAGTTACGAAGAACCAAGGAAATAACACTAATGAATCGATGGTGAAGAAAAGTTGATACAGTTTACAAGATTGATTAGGATACCAGATTGATATGGATCTCGATGAATCTAATATACCCTAAGCGATGTGCCCCAAGAGACAAGGTCTTTTGATGAATCAACAACTAGACGTGGTTGTTGTCTTGATTACTAAGGAAAGATTTGATTTACAGACTTGATTGATGTGCAATACCATGCCCCCTTTGGGATGAAAATTGAAATATGATAAGAGAAGTCAATGTTAAATGGTTTAGAAGCATGCTAATTGATTTGAGAAGTGGTTATACACGTTCGAGAACACATTCTGCATCATTTAGAGGTCCTGGAGACCAAGTTTGACTAGGTTTGACCATGAGTTGACCATGGGTGACCAAGTTGAAATTTTGATAGTTTGATGTAAGATAATCAGTTAAGTTGAATTCTAGATTTCTATGATGATTGAAGGTCGATTATGCAAGAAGTCAGTCGTCCTAGGTCCAAAAATTTTAAATTGCGATTTTGACATAGTAAATGATCTCAGATTTTGATTTTGATCCCAAAAATGGGGTCAGAACGTCAAAATTAGCCAGGGGTGCCTGCTTGGTGATTTGTTAAAAATACCTTTGTGCGATACTCAGTCCTTATGATGTGTTTAGCATAGTTTTGAAGAATCGTTTGAGTGTCAAGCTGATTTAGGCAATCGTGAGATAAATGCAATCATGCAAAGTGCAAAATGAGATACAAATCTAAGACCGAGGACCTAGTCACTGATCATGTGTTGGTCATTTTCATCATTGAATTTTTATTAGGTAATCGGATAAATCAATACAACATCCACTAGTTAGGAAACTATGAAAGTATGAATATTGATTTGTGTGCCAAAGTCAATACAACGCCCACTGGCTAGACAACCATGGACATATGAATATTGATTTTGTTTTCGAACTATCGGATTAGATATAAGCACTAAGGCATAAATGCCAGGATGACTTGAATATCATGTCCATTTTGATATAGTAATTGGTATAAGAAACAAAAAACAAACATTGTGATGACTTGAATACACCTTGCAAAACTAACATGCCAAACATTTTGCAGGATTCATTCTTGTCTCCAATGTGAATTACCCGCAGTGACCTTTTATCGTTCACATCCTTGGATAATAGCCATTCATAGTAGGATTGAGAAATCTTTCAAAAAGATGTAAGCTAGATCAAAATTCCTTGAATTTTTTGGGTATCAATGGTCGAGGTACTCATGGCCATTGAATACGTGATGGAGGCTCTTACAGACAGACACCATTTCTATTCAGAATTTCCAAAGTTATTAGATTTTTGCTCAAAGTAGAAAATAAAGAAAAGATTATGCCCTCAGTCATCACTCTCTAAATCCAACAAAGGACATCATCGAAGAGCTTGAGAGGAAAAAATAAGTAAAAATCTCAGCGTGAATCAGTAAGCATACAAAGAAGATTAAAGCACACAACAAAGATTGTTTTCATTCATGTTGATGTTTATTTGTGTTGTTGTAGATGCAAAATCTTTTATGGAAAGGAGACAGACATACAGACTCAAATGTAGCTTCAAAGGACCCTGACTAGATATGACACATTTGAGATACTGAGGACTGTAGGATATGACTTTGATTGCCCCCAAGTTTGAACATTGATAGGAGACAGACAATTTTGCCAATTGGTGTACAGACTGACTTTATTGACACAAGGATATATACAGACTAAAGCAGACTGAAAGCTGGAAAAGCCCAAGATTGTGTTGATAGATGGAGCATTTTGAATAGGTGGCACCTATTTGCTAGGTTTTCACCATCTTGGTAGAGATTCTATTTTTGCTACCAAGGCGCCTGTTTCCAGGTTTTCACCAAGGCACTTTTTCTTCTCATTTTTTTGTAATTTTTATTTTTTTCAATTTTTTTGTACTTTTGATTTTTTTTTTGATTTTTTTGTGATACATCAAGGTGCCTATTGCTAGGTTTTCACCAAGATGTTCATTTTTTTCAGGACTTTTTTAGATTTTTAAGATTTTTTTAGGACATGTTTGAATACTGAATGCCTTAGGCATATAATTTCTTCAGATGGAGAATGTTGATTGGTTCTCAGAGCTATTCTCCTTTAGTCATTGAGAGTTGATAAGCACCAAAGTCAAAGGTAGCAGTGACAACAAAGGGACCTAGCCAGTTGGGTTTAAACTTCCCCTTGCATTCTCCATGTGATTGATTTTTAGGATTTTCTCTCAAGACTAGATAACCAACTTGAAATTATTTGTGTCTAACTTTCTTGTTGTAGCCTCTAGAAATTCTTTTTTGATAAAATCTGAGATGATCATATGTTGCTTGTCTGCGCTCATCTAGTATTTCAAGTTCTTGCAATCTAGACACTCTGTAGTCATCATCAGTTACTAGACCATGCATTCTAATTCTTAGTGATGAGATTTCAACCTCAATAGGTAGTACCACTTTAGACCCATAAACTAAAGTGAATGGTGTAGCCCCAGTGGGTTTTCTGATACTTGTTTTATAGGCTTAGAGAGCTGGATTGATCATGAGATACCAGTCCCTTCCTATTTTATTAACTGTGTGATGCAAGATTTTCAATAGATTTTTGTTTGAAGCCTCTGCTTGTCCATTCCCTTGAGGATAGTAGATTGATGACCAATGTTGTGTTATCTTAAATTTTGAGCATAAGGAATCTAAGTCTCTATTCTTGAATTGACCACCATTATCTATGACTATTGAATGTGGGATTCCATACCAACATATGATGTAGTTCAGGATGACCATTGATACTTGCTTGCCGATTGCTTGAGTCAAAGGGACTGCTTCTACCCATTTTGTGAAATAGTCTATAGCTATAATAATATTGGTATGTCCATTGGAAGAGTGAGGATGTATGGCTCCTATAAGATCAAATGCCCATTATTGAAAAGGCTATTGTGTAGTAAAGGGGATAAGATCTCTCCCTAGTGCATGAATCAAGTTCCCATGGACTTGACACTTTTGACAATTCTTTGCATATTTGATAGCCTCTTTTTCCATTTCAAGCCAAGAGTACCCAACCTTAATAAGTTTTCAAGATAGTGTTAAACGATTCAAATGTGATCCACATATACCATCATGGACTTCCTCTAATGCACATTGAGACTTGTCATGTTCTAAACACCTAAGGAGAGTACCATCTAGACTCTGTTTGTATAGATCATTGCCAATGATAACATATTGAGATGTGTTTTGGATAAGGTTTCATTTTTCATACCGATTAAAGGATTCAGGAATGATTTGGTCTTGAAGGTAGGAAAATAGGTGTTTATATCTAGAAGAATCATGACCTACAATAATGCAAATCATTCAGGTTTCTAGGCAATCATAGGTAGGAAATGATGGTGCTTTCACCAGGAACTCATAGCGTAGCTCATGTTCAGGCTGCTATAGTAGAGATGATAGCATTGCCATAACATCATCAACCTTATTCTCTATTCTAGGGATTTTCTTAAATGTGATAGATATGAAATATTTCTTTAGATAATCTACCATGCATTTGTATGGAACTAAATTTTCATCCTTCATTTGGTATACCTCATTGACTTGATGGATAACTAGCTATGAGTCCCCATGAACATGTAACTCTGTCACTTGCCATTCAATTTCTATCTTCATGTCATTAAGAAGAGCTTCATATTCAGCAATATTGTTTGTGCAAGGAAATTTTATTATGAATGCTTTAGGTATTGAGTAACCTTGTGGTGTTATGAACAGTATGCCTGCTCCAGATCCATTTTGTGTGTAAGATCCATCAAAGAAAAGTTTCTAAGTCCTAGAAGAGATGTGTATGATGGTTGAATCAGGAAATTCCATCTGTAATGGTGTATCATCAAACAATGGTACTTCCACTAGTTGATATGCAATTACTTGGCCTTTAATAGCTTTTCTCTCAATATATTCTATGTCAAATTCACTCAATAGCATCACCCATTTAGCTAGTCTACCTGTGAGGGTAGGTTTTCTCAATAAGTATTTCAATGGATCTATCTTAGCTATCAATTGCATTGTATGAGCTAACATGTAATGTCTCAGTTTCTGTGATGCAAAGATCACAGCTAGACAATCTTTCTCAATCATTGAATAGTTCTTCTCATATGCTACCAATGCTATACTGATGTAGTATATAGATCTCTCCTTCTTGTTATCATCATGTTGTGCTAGTAATGCCCCCAGTGATGTATCTGTAGCGGAGACATATAGAATCAATGGTTTTCCTTGAATAGGAGGCATCATAATAGGATGATTTGATAGATATTGCTTGATGTGGTTGAAATTCTTCTCACATTCTTCATTCCATGCAAAAGTCACACCTTTATTGAATGTTTTTGTAAAAGGCTATGATATGTCTACCAATTAAGATATGAAACGCCTGATAGATTGCACTCTCCCTTGTAGAGTTCTCATTTGACTAATATTTTTGGGAGGTTGCATCTCCATTATAGCCTTGACTTTAGTAGGATCAACCTCAATTCCTTTCTTTGAGACAATGTATCTTAAGAGCTTTCTAGAAGTGACACCAAAAGGACACTTTTTAGGGTTCAGTTTGAGACTAAAATTCTCCATTCTATCCAGTATTTTGCTCAAGTCACTCAAATGTTTAGATCTTATCATAGACTTAGCTAGGGTGCCATCAACATAGTCTTCCATAGTGTGATGCATCATGTCATGAAAGATAGATGTCATAGCTCTTTGATATGTAGCACTTGCATTTTTGAGACCAAATGGCATGATATTTTAACAAAAGTTACCCCATGCACATGTGAAAGCAGTTTTCTCTTGATCCTCTAGAGAAATTTTGATTTGGTTAATCCAGAGAAACCATCCGTTAAAGAATACATTTCAAAACCCATAGTCATGTCCACTATAATATCAATGTTTGGTAGTGGAAAATCATCCTTAGGGCATGCTTTGTTCACATCACTAAAATCTATGCACACTCTAATAGATTTATTTGGTTTGGAAATAGGCACAATGTTTGATATCCATTTAGCATAGTCGATAACTTGGATGAATCCAGCTTTTAGTCATTTTTCAAGTTGAGCTTTGACAAGAAGTGCTACATGTGGATGCATCTTGTGCAATTTCTATTTGACAGGTTTCACTCCTGGAGCTATAGAGAGATGGTGCATTATAAGATCAGGATCCAATCCTAGCATATCTAAATACTTCCTTGCAAAGTTAATTTTATTTTCTGTTAGGAAGCTAGTAAATGTTTTCTTTTCTTCTTCTGATAAGGATTGTGTGACATGGACCAACTGTGGTTCTTCTACTATTCCCAAGTTGATAGATTGAGTGGGCTCAATCAGTACTGGAGATCTATCCTATAAATGACTTAGAAGGACATCAAATATCTCATCCTCAGGTGCCTTAGAAAGTTTTTCACCTTTGAATACATCTTTTATTTTTACTTTTGTAGGTTCTGAGACTGCCACCAAGTGGTTTTCACCCTCAGAACTCCTTTTCTTTTTCTTTTTCTTTTTATTCTTTTGATTAAGATACTTGATGTCTGAATCCTTCATGCTAACACTTGGTTCACTGATGGAAGTCATCATAGGCTCCACTACATTAAGGTAGCAAGAAAGGGCATAGTCATTTGGAAAGGTATATATACCTTGGCTTGGATTTTGGAGGTTTGGTCAAGAATTTCGGGGTGTTGGATAGTCAAAGTGGGGAAGGATTGAGAAATGGTGTTTACGGATATGGATCTATCATCATTGGTCCTAACCCAACTTTCAAGTTTGAAGGTGATATTACAACTCAAAATGTTCAATTTGTGAATAGGCTCAATGTCATTGTGGGAGTCCACTTCAGCCATAGGTGGATCAAACTCGCTAAGTTCATCATTTTTCTCTAGACTTACCTTGGGTTTAGGTGCATATTGGTGAATAAAATCAATATGTTTTTATGTGATAAGCTCATCTTCTTCTGGAATGACTCCCCATTCATAGTCATTTGATTCCTCATCTATGCCTCTAGGAAATCTAAGAACATGTGTAAAGTCAGGATGGATACCCCAAGAAGGGTTACCCTCAGAGTTTGATTTGAATTCATACTCATGAGAATCTATCTCAGAATAGCTACCACCTTCCTCATCTTTTTGGTTTTCCTCAAGATCAACTGGTTCTTGTGGTGCAATTGTCTTTTGTCCCATAGTAGGTTCTCGTGTGTCTACTACATTGATATTCTCTTGAGGTTTCTCTTCATCTTTAAGGAGGTCTAGTATTTCTTTAGGCAAATGCTCATAAGGAATGAGCTCATAAGCGGTGTCCAAATCATCACTGTTAGATTGTTTTGTTTCTTCCTTTAGTTGAATTGTTGCTGATGGTTCAATAAATTCTAAGACATGTGGAGAGTTTTTGCTAAGATATAAAGGCTTCTTCTGATATGCTAGACCTTTTGTATTCTTGTTTGTTCAGCCACGGTGGTCAAGAGGTGATAGAAGACCTTTACCTTGTAGTCCTAGAGGTCCTTTTCTAGTATATCCCATTTTTTTGATCAATTTATCTCCCGGTCCATATGACTTCTGAGGAATTTTTCTTGAAGTGGAGTCACATTTTTGGAATGATTGGGATTCAGACTCATCCTTGTATAACCATGCAAGCATGACTTCATCTTCCTCAAACTCTTGTTTAGATATTTGCTCTGTGACAAAGCCTCCATTGAATATGACCTAGGACTCTTTAGCATTGGGTTTCACTTTGTTAGAAGGTTGTCCATAAGATTTTGGGGACAATAGGAGAGAGGTGAGGGATAAAATTGGTTCCATTGTGTATTCTCCCATACCCTTATCTTTGATTTTGAAATCTTCTACAATGTCTTCCATCTTGGATGTAGATGCAACATCTATTTTCTTAGTGGAAGATTCTCTATTATTAGGAACAAGTTTGTCAGTACTTTCTTTCAATGCATTGGAAGTTGTAGATATGTCAGATGGAATGGTTACTTCTACTCCTTCATAAGGAAATTTCACACATTGATGGTATGTGGAAGGAATAGCTTGCATTTCATGTATCTAGGGTTTCCATAGAAGAATGTTATAAGCTAGAGGTAGATCAAGAACTTGACATGTGATATCTCTAATAACTGGACCTGTTCTGATAGGTAAGACAATTGTTCCTTTGGAGGATATTTCTTGATCATCATATGCCTTGATAGTTATCTTCTTTTTAGGATCTCTGGTAGCTTCTAATAATCCCAGTTGTGTGATCAAGCTATAAGAACAAATGTTGAGACTAGCGCCTCCATCTATCAACACACATTTGACATGATAGTTTTGGATTAAGACTTCAATGTGCAAGGGCTGGTTATGTGGATGACTCAAGAAGTTATCATCTTCCTCTGAAAAGGAGATATACTGGGGAGATGTCAAATGACCAACCATAGTCTATAATCTATCTAAATCAAGGTTGCTAGGAACATTGGATTCAAGCAAAGCTTTATCTAGGATGACTCTATGAGATAGAGATATCCGAAGCAACTCAAACATTGATATTTTTGCATTGGTATGCTGGAGTTCTTAGATGATACTGTATACTGTTGGTCTCGTGTCTTTAGAATTTGATGATTTAGAGGCAGCCCTCTGTTTAGAAGCAGATGAAAGATTAAAAGGCATCTTAGGGACATTGGATGAATCTAAGATTTGTCCTTGTAGATGTGCCTGAGCGTGTGATCGAGTAACTACATTTGCTGATTGATTATCTCTATCTTTTCTCACAATGTTGATGACATTGCAATGTTTAGATAAGCAAGGTTCCACCATGTTTATGATAGAATTGTTTCTAGAGTAAGCATAATTGACTTTAGCACCCATGTTAGGCTGAGAAGATGAATCTCCTTGACCATGTTTCAAAAATGGTTTTGTGAATGTCGTATGATCATTATTGCTTTTATGATTGTTAATTACAATTTCTCCATTATCAATCTTATCTTGTATGAGATGCTTCAAGCGTATGCAGTTATTGGTTTTATGACCCTTATTTCGATGGAAATCATAGTAATCAGTCTCTTTCCACCATTTAGGTTTAGGTTTAGGATCAAATGGTCAAATCTTAGGCAATGTGATGATTTTGTTGGCTAACAGAGTTTTCATGGTAGACTCCAAGGATTCTCCAAGAGGAGTAAACTTATGTTTAGGATCTATAGCCCAAGGTTTGTAGTCAAATGACTTCTTGTTTGATTCTATCACTTTTACCTTTGAGGCTTTGATGGCCTGGGTACCAACAGTGAGATTGAAAGTGGATGCCTTGGATGGGTTGTGGACATTATCAACAATGCCATCCATGATGATGCCTTTATTCTTGTTCTAGTTTTTGTTCTTGTCTTTGGAACTAGATCCAGATTCATACTTCTCTTTTTGGAGTGATATGTCTCCTTTTTTCATAAGGACTTTCTCAAATTTGATTGCATTATCTAACATATTATCAAAGGATGTGTGATCTTGCATTTGTAAAGGGTAGTTGATTTTTGGAGCAAGATTGTTGATGAAAATTTCCAGCTTCTTAGTTTCTGGAATGGGTCTAGCATATAGAGAAAACTTCTTCCTCCATCATTTGAGGAAAGTCAAGAATGGTTCTCTTGGGTATTGTTTCAGGTTACAAATGTTGATCATGGTGACTAGATGTTTGATGTTGTAGGAGTATTGTTGATAGAATATCTTGATTAACTCCTCAAAAGTTTTGATTGTTGGAGGCATTTTTGAGAACTAATGAATGGATGATCCTCCTAGAGATCAAGGGAAAAGATGCATTAGGTAGGTTGGTTCATGGATGAACTCCATGGATTGAGTAAAAAATTCCCTGACATGGTCTTGAGGGTTAGAGTTTCCATCGTATTTGTCATATTTAGGCATTTCCACTCTCTTTGGGAATGGTGACATGTAAAATTTTTTATCAAATGGAAAGGGGCATAGAGCCTCCATAGAAAATTCTTTAGGTTCTTTCTCTTTTTTGAGTTTGTTGAGCTTGACTTGCATGGCATGCATCTGTTTCATCATAGCTATGATAGGAGTTTCTTCCTCATGTGTGATGATATCTTTGACATTAAAGTTCAGAGGAAGTTTAGCTCCTTGTTGAGCTAACTCTAGAAAGTATGCCTCTTTCTCTTCATGCAAGAAATGCCTCATCATTTCCTTGAAGTTATCATCATTTTGATATTTGGAAATTTCGGAAGGTGTGGGTTCTTGATCTGCACCATGTTGAGATTGGTGTCCTTGGGACCCTTGGTTTCCTCCTCCTTGAGATATGGTGTTGTTAGGATAACTACTAGGGATTGATTGATGAGGAGTTTCTTGATGACCTACATGGATTGGTGTAGGAGGAGTGACGTAACCACCTATCAAGTAAAGATTTCCAAGAGATTCTTCTACAAATTTAGTTGTGTTGAAAGGTTGATGAAATGTCTCAACAATCAAAAAAGATGTGGCTGAAGAGAGTTTGGGTTTTTCTCCTTGTTTTTGCTATGATGAAGCTCTAGTTTCCACCATTAACCTTGGGTGAAGCAAAAGAGCAAGATGAAGATAACTGGAGAATGACTTGATTCAAGAAGATCGAATGATGCAACCTTGTCAAGATTGAGTTGATTGAAGATAGATTGGACGTAAATGAAGGCTATTGTGCCCTAGTAGTATGGGTAGATGCACAAAAGATGGTGGACATGAGCTCACAACACTTAGCTATTTTGTTGAAGATTGAATTGAAGATGATTTTGACACAAGATGAAACTGAGATCAAATCAATAAATCAGAGGGCTAGATCATACTAAAGAGACCACTTCGGGTTAATAGATTGGATTTTTCTATTTATTTTGCTCTGTTCCTGACACAATAATTTTTTTGACAGAATTTGGAAGTAGGCTGTAAAAACTAGATTTCTGGCAATTTTGGCAAGCTTCTAGCAATTTTTCAAAATTCTCATACAAGTTTCTCCAGGCTCATACGAGTCTAGGTAAGCTTTGGCATGACAATTAACAAAACTCTTATGACAGTTGACACCAGGGTTTGATTTTCTTTGACTTTTCCTAACCAAAAATTATACGACAATATGTAAGCTCCCGTACGACAATTTGGGGGTTATGATATGACTTTTGGCAAAACTTGTATGACTTTATGAGACTGTGGGATGACTTTTGGACTCCAGAAAGAAAATTTTGCTTCAGATTTTGCAATTTTTTAGTTTTCAATTTTAGATTGTTTGTAAGATTTTCTCTGTCCAAGTTTGCAAATTCGTGTAATAGTTCAGGATTGTTCATTTTCAAAGGACCAAGTAGATAAAAAACACATAGAACAATAAGCAAAGGGAAGAAATCAATCATCTAAACACAATGAACAAGGGAAAAAACAACCTTGCACATGAATAATAAATAGTGACTTATTGTGATAATCCCTAGGAATGCTACTTGTGTATATTCTCAAAAGTTTTCCAATAATGCACATAGTCCTAGAAAATGAAAATTTGGCCTCGCTAAGGTGTTTAGTAATGGTCCAACTCTATAACTTTTGTGATCTCAAGAGGGTGAACTCCAATCCAGGCGCACCGGGGTTTTGACACAGTCTGAGAATTTAATCAATCAGGAGCTTCTAGGGAGATCTGACAGCCCAACAAGAGACCACACTTGTGGATATCTCTTCCAAAAATACATTTATATAGTGGCTATTGCTACCATGATGAAAATGGCTATTACTGCTTGAGGTTCCATCTACATGGTTGACCCAATAAAGGGAATGTCCACTACGGTTAACCCTCTCTAAAGGTGACTCACAAAAGATACCACATGGAGACTTGGTCCAGATCCAAGGATTTGAGTTTCTAATACTACCCAAAAAGGGAGTAGAGCATAATCCTCTAGCCTTATCACTTTTAACCAAACATAGAAAATAGATCAATCCGACATGCTAAGATTGAAATCACCTCATCAAGGCTTGTGATCTCAAAAATGGTGTCTACCAAGCTCTCTAAGAGGGACCAAGAGAGAACATACCGATCAAAGTTGAGGACCAAACCAAGTAGAATGTGAGATAATCACAATAACCTCCCTACCTACAAGGGGATTTGTTGTCAAGAAGAGCTTCGCATGCAAAACAAGTGAATGAAGCCCACACTCTCTAGATCATCCACAAATAGTGTTCATAGGGCCTATTTACTATGTGTAATAGATATGCAAAAAGAAAATTTATATTCATTTTATAGCCCAAAATTAATGTTTGCGGTATGAAAGCAGGAAAAGTCACACAAGCTTGACATGTGAGAATTCATTTTATGTCCCAAAATGAAGTGTTATCAGTTGCAATAGAATACCTGAGTTCCTCGCAACACACTTAGTAGATTTTACCTATTTTGTAATTTTTGTTGTGATTTTCCAATTAGAATCAACAAGTACCAATCAAAAATAGAATATCTCAATTGTTAGGGTTAGCTGTTAGTCTAAATCCCAAAAATCAAATCTAGAAAACTACTTGAAAATCTGAAATGACAATTGAAATTATGATGCCAAAACTCATATGATAATCAGTTACCTCCCATACGACAATCCAGACCTGATACAACAGTGGGTCTCCATGCACACGAAAAAGTAGCCTCCAAATGACAATGTGTAAGAATGAGGATGAGTCTTGAATATATTGATTGTCGTATGACAGTCAGAGGGTCCTGGTATGACTTTTTGACAAAACTCATACGAAAAATGTACGGACAGAAAATAAAGATCGCAATTTTGGCCAGAAAATGATAGAAAATTGATAGAAATTGTTAGAAATGAAATGGAAACCTGTTTCAGGGCCCCACGGTGGGAGTCAGAAATGTGTGTGTGAAAATTGTACCTAGTTGTGGACACAACACTTTAGTAAAACATTAGAGGTTAGCAAAAATTGAAATCTGCATATAAATGAAACTAAGCTAACTAGGAGATTTACTGCCTTCTAGTAGGTGCGAGTATGGTATTCTCATATTAGACTGAGATTAGTGATGATGCAACACCTAAATGAAGGATTTAATGAAAAAAGATGAATGTAGATTAATGTATTTTTTTTGGATTTTGAATGCAACAAGATGAAAAATTGTATGACTTTAATCTAGAATTGAATTGAAATGATATGCAAATTATTCTAACAATGATACAAATTGATATGAAAAACTATGCAAAGCTATGAAAAAATATGAATGATCTCACAAAGTTGCCTATTCACAAAAGCTTGATTCTTCGTATGCAATTTCGCCAAAGTAATTGTGCAATTTCGAGAGATCATTTATGAAGAGCTGAGCCTTGTTTTTATAGAAATCCAGGGTTTGAGGATGCATAAGAAAAATGATAAATCACTCTTGATAAACTCAGGTTGATTTTTGAGTTAACAAGAAATTAAGAATAAATAAACTCATAAATCATGCAAAAATAGTTTTTATCTCAAAATAGAGTTTAGTTCTCTTTTTCAACTCATCATCAGTTGTTGAGTTTAGAAAGTTAACAAATTGAAATTGAAAATTGATTTAAAGTTAACTGCTTTTCTGATTGTGCATGATTTAATATGAATTAATTTAATAAATAAAGTGATTTATTTTCCACTTAACTAGTTTTGAATTAAAACAATTGATTTATGGGTTAATCAATTATTAAATCAAACTTTATTCCAATTAAATCATTAAAATTGACAACTTTGATTTTAAATCAATTAAATAAATATTCAATTGATTGTTTGTAGGAATTTTGATTTATTGTCAAAATAAAAACAATATTAATTAGGAATAAATGTAATTAAATCTAATTAAATAATTAAGTGGCAGAATTAAATTAATTAATTAAATATTCATCATACTCAATTAATCAACTTTAGGATAAATAATGACATTTATCGCCAAATAATATTCAATTAAAGATAATTATGATAAATTAGGAATATTCAAGGAATATTCCTCGATGCAGAATTAAGATAATCAATTAGGTTTTTGATAAATTGATGTGTAGATGTGCCTTAGGTTAGGACTTTGATGTCAATTTCGATCGAATTGTTGATGTAAGAGGTTAATGAACCTATAGCCCATTTTTGGGGTATTACAACTCTCACATCCAAATCACTGCACTCACAAATATGGAACGCCACACTTATCTCTATTTGTTGCAATTTTATTCTTTATCATTTTGATCTATGAGCTATTATGTTTGTTGGTTTTTGTTTTTGTTATTTTGACGGGTGATTATATCTTATTCTAGAATATTGATGTACTATATTTTTTAGTTGAAATTTTGTTATTTGTATGCCTGGGTTTTCTTATTTTTTGTAGGTAATAGGATTTAGATCAAAGGACTTGACATATTGGGTCACCACAGACACCATTCACAATCAATGGACTTAAACATCTAGATCATTGCAGATGCATCACTCGATCACTAAACTTGATCTAGTAGAAAGATGCACTTGTCTAACTAAGAAATTTCTCTTCTGTCTTTATTTCTAAATTCTCTGGTGTATTCCTACACACTCTCTGTATTAGAAAGATTTACTTGATATATTATAATGATGCACTCTTTGTAATGAAAAGACACACTCATTATTATGAAAAATATAGTGGTCTTCCTAAGCATAAGAAAGTCAAGGTCCAACTACCTGTAGAATAGAAAAGAAGAGAGATAGATAAAAGAAAACAAAGAACCAACTCACATATTTGTAATTAATCGATTGGAAGTAGAATTGGGATATGAAGGGATCTTTAACACATACATAGAAAAATTGATCTAGCTATTAGATAAATACGATAATCTACATGTTGATTTGAGTACTAATTATGATTATCAAAACTAATTGCTAGGTTTTTTTAGTACTAACTTCTTTTTCAACATGTGGCTTAGAACTAGGGTTATCCTTTTATTCTAAAATTCATCCATATGGTTTAGTGACTTAAAACAAATATTTCATGAACAAACATCACATTTCATATCTCATTTTGGTGCTTAAAATTGACATGGTGGTTTAAAGAAATGAACAAAGGAAAATAAATTTTTGAGATTGGTGCACTTAAAACTAAACAAGAAAATCTCATTCGGTATGGGCTTAATTGAACTCATGTGTTTTAGTGGGATATAGCTTAGTCCACATTTGACTTTCAGTGCTTAATGCAATTAACTTGGTATTTTGAGTTCTTGGCGTGCTCGCACAATCTGTTAGATTGACAACCATTTATTTTAGAGAGGCATGTCTGGGGGGTCACAACTCAATAGAGGACAACCTCAAACTAGAAAATCCTTCTAGTTGGTATATAAATAAGACTCTGAGAAAAATCTAGTCTTATCTCCTTAAGTTTGGTCGAGGTGTGTTGATGATAGTCTGGATCGAGTGAATATCCCTAACACTAGTACATTTTGGAAAGTATGTGGGTATGTGACTAAAATGTTTAGTCACAACACTATAAATTTTGGTCACGTGACTAAAATTGATCATATTCTACTATTTTTTATAATTTACAAGTATAGATGACTATATAAGTGACTAATTTAGTCACCGTGTAAAATCACAAGGTCAATCAAATACAAATGACTAAATAAACTACCAAATAAATGACTAAATATATGATTGAATAATTAGTCACCTAAACAAAAATGACTAAATAAAGGACCAAATAAATGACTAAATAGTTAGTCACTAATTAACTGTCACCCAAATAAAAATGACTAAATAAATTATTATTACTCGTTTATAATTATAACATTTGATTATATAATCATAGACTAATACATAATGTATTAGTCCCATTTCACTAGTAACGCTTGTTCGCCAATAGGCTTATCATGTGAGAAATCCATCTACACCTGTCTCATGCTAGAAATTTGACGTTCAGGTGATTTTAGCAAAATTGATTGATAAACGCCATTAATTTAGAGATATTATAATCATAATCATAATCATAATCAAAAGGAATAGTTTATAGCATCAAAAAAATCTTCAATTATGGTTTATTGTGACAAGTTGCATTTTGAATACTTCCTTTGCAAAATAGGGCTAATTGCAGACCTAAAATGGAGGATAGTTAATATAGTTAACACGATCTTTCTAAACTAAATTAAGTAAATTTGTTGGTATGAAGATAACATCATGTTACAGTGGTCCAATTAATTAAATATGTAGGGTATCTGAATCAGTGAGTTATTTGAAGAGTATAACTAATTTAGGAAGTTTGGGAGTTTTGAACCCAAAAAAATGTTGGGAGGGCTAGTAGAGCTAGAGTTATTGTTTAAAGGAAGAAGTAAAGGTAAAATTTCAAAGAAAATATTCAGTGTTGTTATTGTGTATATTTTTGGATTCAATTGTGTCAAATTTTTCAATTAGCATTATGGAGGCGTATATGCATATTTGTAATGGCTAAAGTGTTTAAACATATTTCAAAATCTTAAGATGTTTAATTTTTTTTTAATATTTTATCTTAAAAATATATATTCTTATTTTAAATATCTTAAATTTGAGATTTAAATTATTTAAATTATCTTATATTAAAAATAAAGACAAAAATATTTGAGAACTAGTTGTACACATCACCTAAAATAGATTATTTATTATACTACGTACTAATTACTCAGAAATAAAAATTAAATAATTAAGAATAAAAATCAATTAATTAAAAATTAAAATTAAATGAACATTTTTAATTATTTAAATAATTTATTATGATGGGTCAATCATGGAAAGTTTGGGTGGATATAAAACATAAACCAAAATCTAATCTAACATTTCATTCCAAAATCATTCAACCAGAGGAGAACTTGTAGACAAAGTTGTTTACACGCCTGAATGTGCTTGGCGCCAAGTTGAATGTCTTTTCTACCCTTGCCTCTTCCATAAACCTCTACTACCATTAGATTTGGATTTGATGAAAGGTAAACAATGGGCTCTATTGACCTATCAAAAGTAACACAAAAATTGATTCTTTATTTCCCTAACACAAAAATTAATTCATTGTGATAATCATAAGCTATTTGGTTATTTATAGGTGATTCTCCTCTACCACGGTGACAAGAATAGAAAAGATACAAATTACATTCAATCACTTTGGATAAGGGTTTTTTCAACGTATTTCCGAGTATAAAGAAAATCTTATTTTCCTATTTTGTTATTTTTGGTTTCCAAGTAGATCTTGTATTCCCTTCTTTACAAAATTGATCTTATTTATTTTAATAGGGAAATCTTTCTTGTACATATTTAAGTTTATATTTGAGCTTTCTCTGAAGGGGTAGGAGAATTAGCCGATGTTTTGATATTTGATAGAGAATGAGTATTTTGAGCAAGAACATTTGCAACATCACCTTCAACAACATCACCAAGTATTATTTTATCCATATCATTTGAGGATATTGAGAATATTTTATCTTTTAAAGTTCCATTTGTAAAGAAAATTTTGCTAGTCTCATCTATTGGATTACAGAGAGAGGGGGGGGGGGGGGGGGGTGAATCAGTAATCCTTGATTCTTTGTACCTTAAAAAATTTCTCTGATTAAACTCAGTGTCAACTTGGTTAGACACACTTCAATATTTACCAACAATAGTAAATTAACTGTATCAATCAACAATAACATTCACATAAATCATTCAACACATATAACACCAGTATTTAATGTGGAAACCCAATTTCAGAAAAACCACTATGGGAATTGTCACCCACTAAAGAAATACTCTTTTGAAGTATGCTTGGTTAAAAGATAATCTGGTTAAAGATTACAATACACACTATTAAATGTGACCTGGAAGAAGGGATTTTCCTTAGATCTATTAGGATCTTCACCCTATTAGGAGTGGCCTGGTTAAAGGTCTTCAAACACTCTTTAGAATATTACCTTTTGCAAGGATTTTGCAATAAGATTGTTAAGTCCACTCGGTTAAGAGATTTTTATGTTACAAATGTTAATAATAAACAGTAAATAAATTGACATGTAAATATGAAACTATCCTTTGCATAACCAGATCCTTTGTACTCTCTTTGTCCTCACTTCAATCCTTCACTTTCCACTGGCTTCAACACTTCATCAAATTCAGCTTTCAGACTTGGAATTCAACCTTTTACTTCTTCACTATATCAGTCAGTGACTCAATAACCCTTCAACTTGCCAACCATTTGTTCATACAAATTCATCCTTTACATAGATTTTTTTTTTCTCTTAATCTACAAATTTATCACATTTTCTTTTGATTAATTTCAACCGTCTGATCAACATCATAAACTATTTCAATGAATTTAGAGCTTGGTAAAATGTGTTATGATCACCATGGAACTTAAAATTTCTTGAAACTTGTTCCTTCTCTTTTTACTGCTTAGATCTGTACCATAGATCATCATATTGAATTTTCTTGATCTTAGATCTCTTCAACTAACTCTTCCTCATCATTATAATATTCTAGCTCATCATTAAATATCATTCTGATCCTTGTATTTAATTTTTGTTCCTTGCTCGGTGACTAACTTATTTCTTTCAACTAAATTTTTGTTAACTACACTCGGTGACTAAAACCTTCTTCTCAGTTTCTTGAGTTCCTTTCTCTTTACCAAAACCTACTTTTCTTTTACTGAATGAATTTTTCTTTTTACTGAATGACATTTTCTTCTCGGTAGCCAAACTATTTTGCTTACCGAGTTGACTAGTCTTCTTTATTGACTTGATATAATTAAATCTTGGGTAGAAAAAATTTATATCATCATAACCTTAACATTATTTGATCTGTATCAGTTTCCTAATTAAGTTCTTCAACTTCAAAACATTCCACTTCTTCTTCTTCTTAACTCATTCAACTTATATCATTCTTTGAATTATATGGCAACACAATACAAATTAGATATCAATTGCTTGACATCAATGACAAGATAATAAATGATCTAATCTTTCTACAATATTGTATACCTCTTATCTTAGTCAGTCTTCATTATCATCACCATTAGTTATAGTAACAATCTCCCTCTTTGGCATTTATGGAAACACACTAACAATCTTCACTATTCAATTGATGATGGAAACACTTATTATCAAGTTCTGTACTCCTTCTGAGCTTTATCTTCTTATATACATCTTATTTATTATCCCTCTTGGATATTTCATCTCTCAATAGATCTTTTCACTCTTAGTAATCTTCTACCTTATATCACTTTTCAATCTTCTCCCTCATAGTAGTCTTCTCCCTCAATAGATCTTCAACTTAACATATTCTCCCTCTTTGCAATCTTTAGTAACTTTTCTCTACAATCTTTAGTAATCTTCTCCCTCTTTGACAATAATGCCAAAGATGCATACTCCTAAAAAATTTTCTCAAGAAGTGAATCATACCTCAAATGTATTAATTTTTTTATTTCTTACATAAACATCTTTTCACAACTTTAGGCTTCATCCAAAGAGTCAACACTAGCATCAACTCACAAAATAGATATTCTGATGAAAAATTGAATTGTTGCAACACACATATTGCCTTAGTGAATATTGGATAGTGGAAGAACCCCTAACTTACCTTGAAGATACTCAAAAGCATCCTTCGGTAGTGGTTTAGTAAATATATCAGCTATCTGCTCCTTTGAATTCAGATAATCCAATATCACATGCATGTCTTGAACTTGTTCTCTCAAGTAATGATACTTGATAGCAATGTGCTTTGTCTTTGAATGCATCACTAGATTCTTTGATATGTTAATAGCACCACTATTATCACAATAAATTGTAACTGGATCATTAATCTCTTCTTGCATACCTTCAAGTAATTTTTTAATCCACACAATGTTTGAACAATTTATAGTTGCAACAACATACCCAACTTCAATAGTAGATTGTGAAATACAACTTATTTCTTTCTTAGCCATGTCACTAACCTTTCTCCTAAAAAAAAATCTCCACCACTTGTACTTTTACTATCATCAATATTTCCAGTCCAATCAACATTAGTGTATACCTTTAGATCAAAATCTACTCCTTTTGTGTATAGGAGACTGAAATATTTAGTCCCTTTCAGATATCTAAATATTATTTTGATTGCAAACATGTGTGTTTCCTTTGGGTTGGCATAAAATCTAGAAAAAATACCAACAACATGAGAAATTTTAGGTTGGCTATGAACAACATACTATAGCTTACCAATCATGGATCAATAGAGTGTTTCATTTATTTCCTTTGTCTCATCTTCCTTTGACAATTTACAACTATTAGCCATCAGTGTACCAATCGGTTTTGAATCTTCCATATTAAATTTCTTAGGATCTCCTTGATATACTTTGACTTTGTTATGTAGATCCCATCTTTTACTTGTTGAATTTGTAGTCCAATAAAGAATTTTACCTCTCCTATCATGGACCTCTCAAATTCCTTTCTCATCTCTTCAACAAATGATTTAGACATTGATTCATTTCCTCCAAATATAATATCATAAAAAAAAATCTAGCAATCAAAATGTTATCAGTACTATCACATTTCAAATATAAATTACTATTGTCATGACTTTCCCTTTGAAATCCAATCTTGATTAAATATGAGTGTAATCTTTCATACCATGCTTGGGGTGCTTGCTTCAAACCATAGAGTGTATTGTGTAGTTTTCATACCATATCCTTGTTAGAATTCTCAATGAATCCTTTAGGTTGTTCAATGTACACTTCTTCAAGAATTCTATTTAAAAATGTAGACTTAACATCCATTTGATAAACTTTGAATCCTTTATAGGAAGCATATACAAGTAAAATTATTACACCTTCTAATCTAGCAACAAGGGAAAATGTCTCATAGTAGTCAATACCTTCTTCTTGTGCATACCCTTTGTAGACCAATCTTGTGTTATTTATGATCACATCTCCATTCTCATTGAGTTTATTCCCAAAGATCCACTTTGTGCCAATCACATTCTTATCCTTAGATCTTGGTACCAGTGACCAAGTATTTTTCTTTTCAATTTGATTAATCTCTTCTTTCATTACATTAATCTAATCTTCATTTTCAAGTGCATCCTTGACTAGCCTTGGCTCAAACTTAGAAATCAAACATGTATTATCTTTCAACTTAATTCTTGTCATGACTCCTACATTCTTGTCTCCAATATTTATTCTTGGTGAGTAGTGTTTCCTCACATATTTTGCTAAAATAGTATCGATAGACTATTCTTTAGTATTTTAATCTCTCAGTGGAGGCTCAACTTTCTCCTTGGTTTCTTCTTGTTGCAGCTAAGTTTCATTACCCAAAATAACTTCCTGTACATATACAAATATTTGATAATATTTAGGTTCCTTTTTTCTATCTTCTTCATTTCTTTATGAAAATTCATCAATCCTCACATTTGCACTTTCCAAAATTTTGTTAGTAGCCTTAATTAGAAATTTATAGTCTTTTCTCTTTGAGGATTATCCTAGGAATACACCTTCATCTCCTTTAGAATCAAAATTTCTATTCCTAGCATCTTTCAATATGTAACACCTACTTCCAAAATTTTTAAAGTAACTAACATTTTGTGTATGCCCATACTAGAGTTCATAAGGTATTTTGTTTGTACCTTTCTTCAATTGTACTTGGTTGAGAGTCTAGACAACAATACTAATGAATTCTCTCCAAAATGTTTGTGCAACATTTTTGTCAATCAATAATGATCTAGCACAATAAACTATTGATTTTTTCCTTCTTTCAACTATGCCATTTTGATTCCATTTTCATTGTAGAAGATAGTAAATTTATCAAAGATAAATTCACCTCCTCTATCTGATATTAAGCATTTCAATTGCTTACCTATTTCCTTCTCAACTCTTGCCTTATACCATTTAAACATTTGGAATGCATCAGACTTTTCTTTTAAAAACATTACTAACATCATTCTTGAGTAGTCATCAACAAACACAATGAAATACTGATCACCATAATAACTTTGTATTCTCATAGGGCCATAGAGATCAATATGTACTAATTCCAAAATACCATTAGATGAATAAGAATTTCTTCATAAACTTTATTTTTTCATCTTACCAATTTGACATTCCTTACACGTCACTTTATCAGGTTTGCTTAATTTCAGTAGACCTTTGACTCTATTCTTTTTTCTCACCTTAATCATGTTGTCAAAATTTACATGACAAATTATTTTATGCCATAACCTAACATCCTCAACTTTAACAAATAAGAAACTCTTTGTAGCAGTATCAAGATAGAATAAATTACCTTTTTATTTTTCACTGGTTCCAATCAAATCTCCATCGACACCATAGATATTCACTTTTTTGTTTTGAAACTCTAGTCAGTTAAACATTTTTTTTCAATTGTGCAACACTCAAAAAGTTGTAGTTTAGTCCTTGAACCCAATAAGAATAATCAAATATGATCTTTTCATTCAATATAATGGATCCTTTTCCTTTAATAGAACATGGATCATCATTGCCAAATCTAACAAATCCTCCGTCATACTCTTCTAACTTATCAATGTCACCAGTCATATGATGTGATTAGCCACTATCAATTATCCATGGGTCAGTCTTGCTAACATGAGAAATAAGGGATTTTTCATCTTCTTACCCATCTTCTTCTAAATCACCCTTCATAGCAACATAGATAACTTCTACACTTTCTTTTGTGTCATCAGATTCATCATTGGTTACTCCTTCCTCAACTAGGTAGCATGATTTATTTCTTTTGTCCTTTAAGTCTCCAAACCTTCGGTACTAGTTCTCCTTCTTGTCACTTTTATCATTACTATTATTATCATGGAATCTAGATGCAATGTGACCATCTTGTTGCAATTAGAACATTTTAGAGGTAGTTTACCTTTATACAATCCTTTCCCTCTTGGTAGCCTCTTAGCTAGCAGTGCTTCCAACTCTTCTTGTTCTTTCTCTTTAGCTAGGACACTGTCATAATCACTTCTACATGAACTATTGTGATTTTCTCTTTCTTTTCTTCAATTTCCAATGGTTAGAGATGACTTAAAAGCTGTTTCAATATTTGGTAGACTGTTATCATAATTACTAAGTTCAAATGTAGTCATCTTACCGATCAAGCTATCAAGAGTAACAATGTTATTTGGTATAGATCTTAGTTCCTGGATTGCAGAGACTCGAATAGCATGTTTGGATGAAAGAGTTCTTAGAATTTTTCTTACCACTTCTTCTCCAGTTAATGTTCCACCAACACCTCTGATGGCACTAACCACTTCCTTGATTCTGAAACTATATTGAGCAATGTTCTCTTCATCTTTCATTCTGATCTCATCAAAATTTCCTCTAAGACTATCAACCTTTGATTTTTGTACATGACGATCACCTCCATAAACTAGTACAATATTGTCCCACATCTCTTTTGTAGTAATACAGTCCTTAATGTCATTGAATTCAACATTGGTTAGGGAAGAAATCATTATCGAATTATGTTCCTTCTTTTCTCTCATTTGATCAATTATCATAGGTTCAAGAGGCAGTGGAGTGTAGTCATTATCCAAAAGATTAAGTGCATAATCTCCAATTATAGATAGGTATAACCTCATCCTACTTTTCCATGTTGATACAATTTCCTTGTTCAGCTTAGGTACTTCTCTCCTATACATCTTCAGGTCTTTTACTTGAGTCTTTCAAACTTATCCCTTTAGAGTACTTAGCTCTAATACCAATTGTTAGATGACAGAGAGGGGGGGTGAATCAATAATCCTTGATTCTTTGTACCTTATAAAATTTCTCTGATTAAAATCAATGTCAACTCATTCAGACACACTTCAACATTTACCAACAACAGTAAATTAAATTTATCAATCAGCAATAACATTCACATAAAGCATTCAACACATATAACAATAGTATTTAATGTGGAAACCCAATTTGGAAAAAACCACTGTAGGAATCGTCACCCACTAAAGAAATACTCTTCTAAAGTATGCTCAGTTAAAAGACAATTTGGTTAAAGATCATAATACACACTATTAAATGTGACCTGGTTAAGGGATTTTCCTCAGATCTGTTAGGATCTTCACCCTATTAGGAGTGGCTTGGTTAAAGGTCTTCAAACACTCTTTATAATGTTACCTTTTGCAAGGATTTTACAATAAGACTGTTAAGTCCACTCAGTTAAGAGATTTTTCTATTACAAATGTTAATAAGAAATAGTAAATAAATTGACCTATAAATCCACAACTATCATTTGCATAATCATATCCTTTGTGGGCTCTTTTTCCTCACTTCAATCCTTCACTTTCCACTGGCCTCAACACTTCATCAAATTCATCTTTTTGACTCATAATTCAACCTTTTTCTTCTTCATTGCATTAGTCAGTGACTCAATAACCCTTCAGATTGCTAGCCATTTTTTCATACAATATCATCCTTTATATAGACTTTGTTTTGCCGCTTAATCTTCTTTATCATGTTTTCTTTTGATTAAATTCAACCATCTGATCAACTTCATAAACTATTTCAATGAGTTTAAAGCTTGGTAAAATGTTTTATCATCACCTTGGAACTTGATCTTTCTTGAAAATTGTTCCTTCTCTTTTTGCCTCTTAGATCTGTACCATAGATCATCATCTAAAATTATCCTCATCTTAGATATCTTCAACTAACTCTTCCTCATCGTTATAATCTTCCAATTCATCATAGCTCATCATTAAATGTCATTTTGATCCTTGTATTTAATTTTTGTTCCTTTCTTGGTGACTAAACCCAATACGTAGAGAGTGTGAATTCAACAAAACCCAAAGTACCTTTCTTTCTAACTTTATTTTGTACACTCTTAGCACTAGATGCATTTGTGCCTTGTCCCATGTGCCTACTATATGGTAATTCCACCACCTTGTTCATGGCAAGAATTTCATGATCTCTTTCTTCATCTTTCTAAAATTTGGACATAATAGGCATCTAATTTAGTACAATTCCTTTGTGATGTAGAGAATCCTACAAAACCATTCATTCTCATAGGATCATGATGACCCAATCAATATCTTTCAACATATTCTTGTTAAAAAAGAATCAAGGAAACTTATGCTTATTGGAAACATAATCATAAAGGAGCCGATTAGAGAATTCACTTATCTAAGAACCTTAAAAAACAAGGGACTTGATCATTAATAATATGAGATAAGAGTTTACAAAATTTGACAATACTCAAGAGTTAACATTTTCCAATAATGTATATTCCAACAAGTATCAATCAGGGGGGCTTACAATGAAAAATGTGGCCACTTATATAGACGTGGACCACAACTAAATATGTTTGACAAGCCCCTTCATAAAAAATTATAACAAAAGAAATTATCTTAACATAAATAGATTAATGTTGAATAGGTGAGTAACATATTCCTCACCCTTGTAAGAATCCACATGTTCTATTGAAACCTCAATTGGAAACTCTTGTTGACACTTTTTGTCAGTTATCATCGACATGTGAGTACATCAAATTAGTGAGCACATTGGAACACATTACAACATTATGCACAAAGAAGATTTCAAAATTGAAGAGGACATGAAGCACATATTCGAAGTAATATTTGGGGTAGCTTCAAGCTAACAATATGATGTAAATATTGCACAGTTAAAATTGATGTGCATTCTTCTCCATATTTTTTTTATAAAAGATAAATTTTCTAAAATGACCAAATTGTCAGCATCATTCCCTCTTCTACTAATATGTTGTCTTTGATACAGGGCGTGCACAAATTATTTTTTGTGAAATGCTTTAGAAACTTCATGTCAAATGCAACTCACAAGTGAAGAGTTGGATTCAACAATATTTACTAGCATTTTCTCCGATGTACATGCATGAGAAATGTAAAAGCATAAACAAGGTTGTGAACTATTTGACTAAAGTAATTGAGAATAAATGTCATTTATTGTATGCTAATATGATTACATGATCATAGAGAATGAGTTTGGTAATAGGGATTTGATTTTTTTTATACAAATGTGACTGGAAAGAATAATAAAAGAAACCCTTGCAAGGCTCGGTGTCTTACTATAGTTCTTGTTTGATCCCCCTTCTCTTATACTCTATAATTTTATTTTATCATCTTGAATCCTTGTTCTTCACCCATGGGGTTTTCCACCCTCCATCTCCATGTGGCATATATTATCACTACTATAATCTGAAATAAATGTATGCAATATATTCATTTATCCATAGAGGCAAAGTTGTTTGACAATTTCAATGCATAAATGAAAATGAAAATATCTAGAAAAGAGATTACTTTTATTGCAAGACATAATGATAATTATTTTTTATACCTATTCAAAGACTCTTAATCTCATCCTCATCTATGCCAGAATAAGGTGATTGCATTTTTGCCTTCCCCATCAAAGCCTCAATCGTAGTGTTGTCCTTATGCCAGTTAATTCTACTAAATTTTAATTTTAAATTTTACTTTCAATTATATTACCCTCATCATAGTTATTAACATTTTTTACTCTCATAGATAGGTATTGAAGAACTTGCATGGGTGATGACACTTGTTTGGATAGTAGGACTTGGAGACTTTTGAAAAGGAAAGCAAGGAATTTAGAGTTTGTTGTAAAGAATTTAAAGTCAGCAAGGCCCTCTAGAGAAAATACAGAGGTAATTTAGAACCCAAAACACACATATTTCATTCTGATGAGGTAAATGTCAAATAAATGTAAGATAGATCTTAGGACAACTCATTATATCCTCTTCTTTCTGTTATGGTCTCTACTAAAAGTGACTACTTTCAACAATGATTTGGCATCTCTATTTTTCAGATCTATGTGTCTTTTTTAAAAATTAGAAACTAAATTAATATTGGAATTCATAACATTAGAGATGGATCAACATCAAAGGCTAACTAAAGATCAATATAATGCATATGATGAGAGAGTAGTTGATGAGGGGAAAATTGAAAAATTTCCATGTCCATGTAAAAAACATGTTGGTGGAAAGGTGAAAAAAAATGTGATTTATCTACATATGATAAGATATGGGAATAGTGGTATAAGTCCTTTGGATTATAATCATTATGATGATATGATAGAATTGTAGACAGTGAGAGATCAATAGGGAACAAACATAGACAAAGTGGCACCAAACATAGATGAAGAGGTAGAAATATCTGATGAAGGGTTTAAAGTTGATAGAATGTCGGATGAGGGTCTAAATGATGATTAGGCCAAGTCAATGGAGGATACTTTAAATCCTATGTATACTAATTGCAAGTTAAGTCATTTGACAATAATAATTCAAATTCTTAACTTGCAAGTGGTGCATGGCTGGACAAATGAGAGTGTGGACTAGTTATTGGAATTATTAAGTTCATTGCTATCAGTTGACTCCAAATTGCCAAAAAAATGAAGTCAATATAAAAATCAAATCAACAAGCTTCACTTGGCATATGAAAAAATCCACACATGTGTGAATGGTTGTGTATTATTTCACAAAAATCTTGCAAATGAGAGTGAATGTCCAAAATTTCATGAATCAAGGTATATACAAGGGTTGAAATCAGCCATGGTTCCTAGAATTATTCTTCGCCACTTTCTAATAATCCCATGATTACTCATAATGTATAGGTGTAGAGACATTTTTGAACTTATGCAGTGGCATGCTCAAAATAAGAGCACTAATGGAAAACAACAACATGTGCCAGATTATAAGACATGGATGGGATTTGATAAAAGATGGCCATATCTTTCTCAAGATTCTTGTAATATAAGGTTGGGTTGGATCTCGATGGAGTGAACCCATTCTCATATCAATGTACTAAATGGTCAACTTGGTTAGTGTTTCTAATAAATTATAACTTTCCTTGGTGGTTAGAAACTAAACCATTTTTCTTAATGTTATCATTAATTATACTAGGAAAGAAAAGTGTGACTTCAAAAACAATAGATGCTTATCTAGAGATATTATATGATGAGCTAATGGAATTGTAGAAAGGAAATGAAGAAATTCAATCTTCAATGGATGGTCATTCAATAAAATTCACTTTAAGAGATTCCTTATTGTTTACAATTCATGACCTTCCTACATATGGCACATTGTCTAGTCTATCTATTCATGGATACAATGGATGTCATGCTTGTAAATTTAAGAATTTTGTGAGGTACTCAAGAAGTTTGTGGAAGTGTATTTATTGTTGACATCATTCTTACCATAAAATGGCTCATCATTACTATCAACAAAAAATATGTTTCAATGGTCAATAAGAGAATTATGAAGCACCATTATTAATAGTAGGTGATTACATTATTGAGAATGGACAAGAAAGAATGTCATTTATTGGAAATGATGGGATTATTGGTAGTAGGTATGATCCATGTGATGAAAGTGGTGTAAAATGGTTGTGCATAATGTACAATTTTTTATACTTCAAGGATATTGCCATTAGGCATATTGTTGACTTTATGCATACTGAGAAAAATATAGCTTATGCTATTATAGAAAATCTGTTTGGTTCTCTTGATACTATTTCATCACATGAAGACTTTAAAGAAATAAAGATTCATCAAAATATTTGGGTTGAAATATCTGACAATGAAAAAATATAGAACAATGTGAATAATTCTTACTATTGATGTCTTAGAATTTCTTTCCCAATGGATATGTAAGTAGCAACATCAAAAGATAAACTGACATTAATAGCTTAAGAGGCCTCAAGACTCATGAATATCATGTCATAATTGAGAATATTTAACCTATTGTGGTAAATATATCAAGATTGGCAAAGGGGCCAAGATTGGAAATTATAAGGTTGGGCCTAATATTAAAGAGAATGAGTTTACATGTATTGGATCCTTTGAACTTTGATAGTTTGATGGACGAGGTTGTTGAAGTCCTCTTTATATTGTAACAAGATTTTCCACCAGCAATTTTTAACAATTCTATGCATCTTTTTGTTAGTTTATATGTTGTCATTAGTGTCACACATACAGTCGGTAGGAAGAAAACATGCTATTTTGTCAACACCCTAAGTATAGTAATCAAGCAGAGCACTAGGTAGAATATCATAGTAACCAAACATAGTCATGATCGAGAACTCATATTGAGCCAGATGATTACCCAACAAATTTATTACTGCAGTTACTGAAGCTTTTTGGGTGTCATCCCCACCACAATTTTTACCTTCTAACAAGGGTTTCTACGATACCAAAATACTTGTGTATTGTGTATGAAGTTTCATGGATATTTACATGTTACATTAGAAAGCATTTCATATTTTTAGTAATGTTATGAATGGATGGAAAAGATAACATGTCAGTCGGTTTATGAATTACATTCTTATAAGGATTTAATTGAAATTTTTTTTGAGGTTACTGATTCAAACCTCCCCTCTCAATAACTCACCTTTCCATAATCCCAACAATTAGTATTAGAGCTAGTTCTCTTGTTGAGGAAGTTTATGTTAGGAATGGGAACACTGAGAGGGGGGGGGGGGGTGAATCAGTGTTCTATTTTTATTAATAATTTTCTACTTCTTGAAACTTAGCCCAATTAATCAATTACTAAACTAAATATTAAAGCAAGTAAAAATCCATAACACATAACACCAGATATGACTACGGGAAAACCTTGGCCAAAGGAAAAACCCCAGTGGGAATTAATACCCACTAATAATTGTACTTTATATTATGAACCTTTTAATGTTCCTTTGCCCTGTTAGGAGCAGTCATTACAATGCTTTAGTACAATGACCTGGTCAAAGGTTGAAACCTGTTAGGAGTCTTGAAGGAAGAAATCTTGTTAGGGGTGGAAGGCTCACTACTAGAGCTCACTTCTCAATAAGGAAGGCTACAACCTCCTGGATATCAGATACACACTATATCTGCAAGGGTGAATTGCTGCTATGACACTACTTGTCTGATCTATTCCTTTTGTGCGCTGATTCTTTAACCTCTTGTAAAGCTCTATAACATTCTTATTGATCTTAACACATACTTCTCATACTTCTATACTTCTATTACATCTTCTATATCCATTCCATGCTCTAATACAAAAGCGCATGTCTTATATATAGGCGCAACCAAAACTATTTACTAAGTCAGCCTATAACCTATTACATACAACGCTTCCAAATGAATTGGCTCAAGAATGTTTACATACATTTCTATTAACATGTTTATAACATAAAAACAATAGGTTCATAGCCTTAAAAAAACAAAATAATACTCACTAATCAAAATCTTTCCTGTCGGCTGCATGCTCTATTATGTTCTGTCGCTCACTGTTTGTGTCACTTCAACTCACTGTAAATTCTTCATGTTATCACATATGACCATGTATTCTTAGACATAGCTTACTAACATACTCAAAATATTATATTCAAGGGCACATACCACAAATCGATCATACACACGTGTGTTGATGCTCTGATCATCTGGTGCTTCACTGACTGCTCTATCTTCCATACTTAGCCAAATTATGATCTTCTAAGTTATTGCACTGACACCAAAACTTCATATGACTTTGTTGCCATAATGAAAACACTAAAATTAGTCATATTCACTAGTATAGTCAAATTTCCAACAATCTCCCCCTTTGTCATTAATGGCAACAAAGGAATATGGCAAAGTTGCTATACTACATCTTTACACAAAAACTTTCTATCTTATACTCTTGTCTTTTCCTGTATATTGTACATCATATAATATCTATCTTATATCTCCCTTATATCTATATTACTCTAATACTCCATATTAATCTACTCCCCCTTTGACATTAATGAAAAAGTTGCACAAAAATGAATTTTTAAGTACTTAAATAGATAGTACATCTGGGTATGCAATCTTAAGGTTTTGGATCTCTTGCTGCCAAAATGCCTTGAGTGCATCTACATTCTATAGATGGGTGCATAATGCATAGGTTATCTTCTCCATCTTTTCCAAATTTGTACACGGACCTTGATCATATGTCACAATAGTGGCATCTATCTCCTTGATGTTCTGATTCAACACATCTAGAGAGGGCGCTATTGCATGTCTCAACTGTGTTTGCCTAGCCCTTGTTTTCCCAATCTCTTTCTCTTCCTTTTCAATTTTGTCTATTTGTCCTTAATAGACATTATTTCACATGTTAATATCTTGGGAGGGATCTTCCACTAATTTTCTCACAGCTTCCATCAGAGATTTAGCTTCCCAAATCTTCTTTGAAAGGTCTGCAGTAAGTTTGCCTTTATTCATATAGTCAGCAATTATTTTCCTTCCTTTTGCTTCTATCTCCTTTAGCATAGCTTGACCAACATTAAAATAATTTAGGTCAAGTGAGAAGTTACTTATTAACTCATCCAACCTTTTCTTGCTGTATTTCTCTTCTACAATCTTGGATGCTAATTCTTCAAGGCTTGAGAAATTTTATTTGAAGCTTGTTAGGATGCTACTAACATCATCAACTAAATGAACACTTGTTACTTTCTTGTCCTTAGGTAGTAGACTATTCAATATGTTGACTAATTCAACAAACATAGGATTTCTCATAACTTGTTTCTCTTTTTCTTTCTCCATGGCTAATGTACTTATCTTTATTAAGTCTTCTTCTCTCCATGAGTCTAAATTGGTTGTATCAGGGGTCAAACTTGACAACAATGAAATTGATGGCTTAGGGGTAAGGAGTGAACTTTGACTTACTTCCATAATCTCAGTCTTTACCTTTATTGGAATCTCAACTAAAGGTTCTTCTTTATGTTCATCTTACTTCTCATTTATAGGTTCATCTTCCTTCTCACTTTCTTGTCCAGTCAAGTCTTCAACTAAGACTTATTCTTGTTTCATAGATGTGTCTTCACCACATAAGATCTTAGCTTCCTCTGTACTTACAAAGGCTTCTTCAAACTTGTCTAGGTCTTTATTTATAGCCACCATTGATATTTCAACATTATTAATCATGATAGTGTCATCCTTAGCTTTAGTCATGGGTGTAGACTCCATTACTTCAGTATGTGTTGTCGTTGTGGGTGCAAAATCCTATGGACCTATCATAGGTGCATTAGGGACCTCAATTGCTTTTTCTTGCTCAGAGGGAACTTGGTTTGCAAGCATAGTAGGAGGATACATGTGTCTTTCTAAAAATAATTTCTCAAATGCCTTCTTAGTCTCCTTTGCAACCAACTCATAATCATTGTTCATAATTTGTAGAGTTCTTAGTTTAGTTATTAGGTGAGGTTTCACCAAATCTAGCAACAATGATTTCTCTTCTAATGAAAAGACATGAAGGTTTTCATCCAATGTCTTTTCCCTTATCCTAAAATCTTCTTCAATGGCTTATCTCTTTAAAGAATCCAAAATGTTCCAAACATTATAAGGAATGATTGTCTTAAGTTCTAGAACTATCTTCTTGAACTTAATCATGTGGTTTATCATCATAGAGTGAATCTCTGATTTGTCAATCTCATGATATTTGTCATAGAACTTAGCTATTTGATAAATTCCTCCCTCATCAACTACTCTAGTTCTCAACACTTCTAGATTCACTCTGAATCCTATCTCAGGAGGTGCTTGAGTGTTTCTTCCTTTACTTCTTTTTGTTCTTGATGATGGGTAGCTTGCGCCGGTCTGCTTCTTCCTTTTAGGCATCTTACTAGGCTCAGGAGGTGGAGTGGACTCCAAATCAATTATTGTTGTGGGCACGGAGATTTTTTCTTATATCTTTTTCTTCTTCTCCTTGGGATCATCTAATTTCATTATTTTCACTTCAAATGAGGGTGCTCTCTAAAGTTGCATTAAAATCTTGGCTTCCCTAACTTTATCCAAGTCTACTTGTGTAACACCATGAATTTTTAGAATGTCTGAAGTTATCTTGGATGCTTTTCTCTTTGTCAATGTACTGTATATGACAGAGTCTACTTGTCTTATCTTCTCTTCGTAAGTACCCCATCTTGGTTCATTGGGATCCTTCAACACTGATAAGAGGACTTGTGCATAGGCTTCTAGAATGTGTTTCTCTACTTCATAATCAAGTGGATGAATCCACTTAGTCCTAGGCTCCACTACTTCCATACAAGTGATGTTTGTCTCCACCATGAAACAAATGTTGTCCTTATACTTCTCCAAAATACTCTCAGGTATCCTATACATTCTCTACATTCTGATTCTGAATGTTTTGATTTCTAAGTCCATGAAGTCCTTCAAGGTACTTTCTAATGTTACCTTGAATGAGATTTGTGGCAATGTAGGTAAACTCTTATCAAGGTATAGATTAGAGACTTTACTGACTATATGAAAGCACATATAGATGATCAATGACCCAAACCTTAATGTTGTTCTCTTATCATGCTTGACAACCTTTATATTATCCAACAATTGTGTGCACAAGATTTCACAAAGGTTGAACTCTCCATTTTCCTTCACTATTCTTATGGCTACTAGAATAGTTTCTACTAACACAATATTCACTCTGTTAGCATGTTGAAACTTGTATCCAAGTATCATCACCATGAGTTTGATATCCTTCTCCTCAATGGGCTCAATTGTCATGCCACGCTTATCACTCCTGGACTTACAAGCCTGCTCAACTTGTTTTCTGTCATCTTTACCAGTAGGAAGAATGAAGCTAGTCTTCGGAAGTCTAGTCATCTCATGAATGAGATAAGAAGTTATCTGAATAGGGACTTATCCAATCCAAAACAAGTCATCATGTATTCTGCTAAGAAATATCTTAATCCATTCAGATTCATAGAAATCATATGCAGTCGCATACTCTATGATAGGGTTGTTTTCTAAGTGCGTGAACTCATTCTTGAATGTCATGTTAGGATTTACCATTGTTTCAATGAGAGACCTTATTCTATCCAATCCTATAGGTTCCTTCTTACAGTATATATATGCATGTATAGCTTCTACGTGCATAACTCCCATCAGAGTTCTAGAAAATGCTCCTTCTAGGTCATCTAAGACTGAATTAAAATGATGTTTCTTGAATATGTATCTCTTCCTTTCTGCAACATCAAATATAATTGGAGTGGCCATTACTTACTTATTTCTATGCTTAAGAAAGATTCCAAGGGTTTTTGAACTGTCACGATTGAACTGGGGTTCCACAACAATTTTCACACTTCTTCATTGATAAACCAAATTCAATCTTTCAATACTAATTGTTTGATCTCCTATGCTCTCCAAAGGCTCAAACTCAAACTCAAATGTGTTGATAATGGATCTCCAGTGACTATTAAAAAAACTTTCTACAATTAATTCTTGCTGTCATAACACAAGAGTAACATAGAATTCCAATCTTCGTTTCTAATAACAATTAGGCTGTGTGATCTTGCATACAACACCAACTAGTATCCAAATAACTATAACCAAAGGTGCATACTTTGAGGGTGAGTATACTAGCCATAGGGGTCTAGATCTAATCTAGCTCCCCCTATGACCATGAGGGTCATTCATCTAGAAGTAGAAGGCATGCCCATTATAGATGCATCCACTACATAGTAATCAACATTATCTTTCTTTACTTCCATCCAAATCTTGCTCACATCTTCTGTAGCTTTCACAAACTTGACTTCTCCAGATTCATCCAAAGTTGATCCTTGAGACTTATCAGGTGTTTCTTGTCTTTGTGCTTGTGATCTGCAAAACTTTGAGATGTGTCCAACCTTGTTACAAGAGTGGAAAATGACTAGAGGCCTTATATTCCTCAGTGCATTGATGTGAGTTACCATATTGCATTGTCTAGTTGTGTGACCATTGTAATTGTATATTTGACATGTAATGTTCTGAGGACTTCTAACATTCTATTGTGGATGATTTCTCTGATTGTGTTGATTCTGATTTCTTTGATTTGATCTACAATTCATAGCTCTATGACCAAATTTATTGCATGAATAACAATAACCATTAAAAGTTCTTACCTCTTTACAATCTCTTGCTATATGTCCATGCTTGTTACATGCATAACAAGTTTGGTTTACTAGCTTGCGTTCATCTTTAGATGGTTCTACTATAGCTTCAGTATGATTTTCAATTTTCTTAGATTCTATAAATTCTTCTGGTGCTTTCATTCTTTCTTGCATATCATTGATTTGATTTTGTGCTTCATTGAATCCAATACTAGTGGTATCTCCTTTAATCTTCTATGCATACAACTATGACTCTATTAGATCCTTACTTGTGTGCAATTTTTCAATATTATTCTTTGCTTCAGTCAATTTGGATTCCACCTTTTTCTTGATGTTTTCTAACTCCAAGATTTTCATGTTTGCTTGCCTCAGTTCTTCATCCAACTGTTTGTTTTCTTTGATCTACTCTTCATAAGCTTCCTGATTTTTAGTTAGATTTTCATCTAACTCTTCAATTTGATCTTTCAGAGATGTGTTTTCTTCATTTAGCTTTTTGACCATTTTTCCCAAATCATTGTTTGAACAATCTTTCAAATCTTTTCTCAGTTTCTTGATAAATACTTGTGCACCACTGACCTTCAATTTCAGTTCTTCAATTTCCTTTTCAGATTTGTCAAGGTCTTCAAGAATTACTTCAAGATTCTTCTTCAGATGTTTCACTTCTCCTATATCCATGATCTCCTCAAGTGGTTAAACTTATCTTGAGAGGACCAAAGCTCTAATACCAATTTTTAGGAATGGGAACATTGAGAGGGGGGGGGGGGAGTGAATCGGTGTTCTATTTTATTAATGATTTTCTTCTTCATGAAACTTAGCCCAATTAATCAATTACTAAACTAAATATTAAAGCAAGTAAAGTAAACAACCATAACACATAACACTAGATATGATTATGGGGAAACCTTGGTCAAAGGAAAAACCCCGATGGGAATTAATACCCACTAATAATTGTACTTTGTATTATGAACCTGTTAATGTTCCTTTTCCCTATTAGGAGAAGTCATTACAATTCTTTAGTACAATGACCTGGTCAAAGGTCAGAACCTATTAGGAGTCTTGAAGTAAAAAACCCTGTTAGGGGTGGAAGGCTCACTGCCAGAGCTGACTGCTCAATAAGGAAGGCTACAACCTCCTAGATATTAGATACACACTATATCTGCAAGGGTGAACTACTGCTATGACACTGCTTGTCTAATTAGTTCCTTTTGTGTGCTGATGCTTTAACCTCTTTTAAAGCTCTATAACATTCTTACTTCTCTTAACACATACTTCACATACTTCTGTACTTCTATTATATCTTCTATATCCATGCCATGCTCTAATACAAAAGTGCATGTCTTATATATAGGCGCAACCAAAAATATTTTTTAAGTCAGCTTATAACCTATTACATACAACACTTACAAATGAATTGGCCCAAGCATGTTTACATAAATTTCTATTAACATGTTTATAACATAAATACAATAGGTGTATAGCCCTAACAAAACAAAATAATACTCATTGTGTACAAGATTTAGTACCTTCATAGAATTAGTATTGATAATAAATGAAATAGTAACTAAATAAACCATAATAAAACAATCTATTTAAGCTAGAAATTGACAATTAAGCATCCTATGGTTCTCTAACTAAGAATGTTAATGCAAAGCTCTCAGTAAGCTTCCATTAATGATAGTCCTAGAATGAGAAAGATAAATGATTAAAGCTAAAGCTAATTGCTCAATTCCAATTTGAAAGCTAAATTAGATCTAAATTGCCTTTCTAAGCTCAAATTGCAAGAGGTTCAATGTAATTCTCAGATGTGTGGTTATTGAATTATGAGGAATTTGGTCTTCCTTTTATAGATTTTTCCAATGGTAGGGGGTGTAGTGTAGTTGATCATGATTAAGCCTTGGTTGAGTCTTTGGTTCCACCCTTTGAAGACAATGCAAAGTTTGTGTCCTCAAAGCTTGGGACAAGTAGACAAGATCAATGGACAAGATTCTCTTTCACTTTGAGTGATTGAGATTGAATTTGGCTTGATCCATGTGAATGCCTTTCCTCAAATCTCATTGGTTGATTGAATTTCTCTCCTTTTGGGTTGTTGAGGGAAATTAAGAATTATTAATTGATTTAAATTCATTTGTTTAGCCATGTACCCCTTGAATGGGTTGAATTTTATTTAATCCAAGACTATACAATTAAATGATTTAATTTCACTTTGATTTGATTCATTTGATTAAAACACTCTCAATTTTGATTTATCTCGAATTAAGACTTGATTTTAATTTTGATTGGCTAATTATGCATTGTGATTCAATTACTTCAATTTTATCCTTGATTTGACTTGATTTGACTTGATTGTATTTGTCCATTTTTAGGTGATTACAAATGCCCCTCTTTGAGTTGATGTGCGAAGCATGTCGATTCAAAGAATACTCTGATCTCACTTGATGATAGGTCCTAATTTATTGATGGTCAATCTTTGATGTTTGTTTGATGTCTTTTGATGGCTGATCCTTGATTTCTAATATGAGATTGATGCATATTTCAATTGATTTGATACCCTTGATGCAATTCTGATGATTGTTATTTGATGGTCATTCTGATGACGAATCCTTGATACGATGATTGATCTTGATGTGATGCCCCATTCGATTGATTACAAAAAAATTTCTTGATAAAAGCTTTCACTTTGATTTGATGATCAGTCTCTCAATTCTTGATGATGTTGCTAATGTTTGATATTTCCAATGGTATGCCCCCTTAGAAATGAAATAAAATTTGATTGTTGTTTGATAATCTCGATGATTTAGGTCAATTTGATGTTGATGTAATTAAATTTCTAATGAATTAATTTAATTTCATTTTTGATATCAATGTTTGGTCTGTTTGATTTCAAATGCCCCTATTTTGGCTAATTTGATGATAAATTTGAGTTTCTAGGTCAATTGTGATGAAAAGGTCCTCTCTTAGGTCAAAGTTACCTCTTTTTAGGTCAAAAAGCTATATAAAGGGGTCAAAATCCTTTTTTTACTATTCATTTTTACTTTCACTTTTGACTTTTACCCTCTTTGAGCTTTTTGACTTTCCACGATGTCTGTCCCCCTTCATGAGCATTGGTTCAAGAAATGCCACCACTATCAGTGTCTACCTGACTCAGGACCTCCGGTGAGTCTGTATACCTCTTTGTTTTTTCCATTTATGTTTTTTAGTTCAATTTTTCTAATTTTTTCTTGATAAACAACCCTTTTTTTCTCTTTTTTTTTTGAATGAGTGCTTTTTCTCTGAAGTTGCACTTCCGCATCATTAATGAGCACTTCCATGAAGTGGATGTGTGCTTTCGCTCATCCAATTTTGGCCCTAAGCCACTTTTACAATGTTTATGTGCACTTTTAAGCATTTTTGCACTTTTGCAACTTTAAATATCGCTTCTGCTATTTTAAAGAGCACTTTTACCTTTTTCACCACTTTTAATCAATTAATAGGTGCTTTTACAAATTTAACCAACGCTTTTGCATTTTTATGCTTTTACACCATGAAAAAATGCTTTTTCTCTGCAAATTTTTTTCCATTTTGATTAAGTCCAAATTGCAATTTTTTCAGCGTCATTGATCAATTGATAGGTTAAGTTCCCAATCTTGATATTTTATAACAAGTTGTGATATGTCAGTTAGGAATCAGTTATAGTTGGAATGTTGTCTGTCAATCTAGACCCAAATGATAGGTGATGATAAAATTTCTATTCTATCTGAGTAGAAACATGAAATTTGATTGTGGTTTGGTAGGTTTATAAATTTTTGATTGACTTAGGATAGTCCCATAATTTTTGATTTCAATTCTGATGTGTTTGAACTTGATTTTTGTAGGAGGATCTTGGGTCTTTACGTATCGGTGGTTCATATCATTTGCATGGGATATGATACTTGATTTGAGTGCTACTAACCGTCATCATATTGCTCGGTGTGGCTTGTCCTTTCTTCTTTATCTTCCTCAATTCCAAGTGAATTGAGGTCTTATTACTGCTATGGTTGAGCATTGGCACTCAGACCATAACACCTTTCATCTTCCCATGGGGGAAATGATGATTACATCTAAGGATGTCTATCACATTCTATGGTTACCTACCCGAGGAGAGCTTTTCTACTATGATACTGTTTATGATGGCTCAACATGTTGACAAGTGTTCAATGATCCTTCCATTGGTGATCATCATATCCAGTGGGCTCAGTTCATTTCATTCCCTATCTTACCAGCTATTCTAGGTACTCTAATCGGTGGTTTCCTACTTCTTGATAGGCATGGACATGGGTTTGCTATTGGGTGGGGTCCCATTCTAGAGGATTTGATGGCAGAGCCTCGTCGGTTCGATTGGGGTTCTTATGTGTTGGCACAATTATATCATGAGTTACACACTATTGTATATAGACATTCTACCACTTTGACTGCTAGAGGTATTTTGTTATAGCTTTGGACTTGGGAGCATGTCCCAATGACACATCCCATGACAGCATGATATCATCAGCTAAGTTGGCCTTTTGCATGGATGCACAGTGGTATCATTATCCAGACCCACATGGGTAGGCTAAATTACTGGCAATGTCAGATTGATGACATGGATACTATCATTTGGAGGCCTAATCTTGGATGTGAGGCTTGGCCAAAGGATGATGGTGAGCTTCCTTACATGTTCTACCCTCACTAGATGATCAGTCACTCTACATTTGTTATAGAGAGATTCTTCTTTTGCCGCATTTTCCATCAGTATGGGCATGTTTAGGATATGCCACAAGGCGTAGCTATGTATGCTCATGTATAGGCTAAGAGGTCATTATGGGGCCCATGTGTAGACTTTGGTACAACTATATGAGAGATACGAGAGATTGGGTATCGTCCTTGGTGTCCCAGGTCACAAATCATGGATATCCTTTTCCTAGGTTCATAGATCTTGCCGAGAGGATTCCCACCATTGAGGAGTTATCAAATGGGGATGATGGTCATGGTGGAGATGGTGATGGTGCTGGTGGAGATGGTGGTGATGAAAATGATGATGGATATGATGATGGAGGTGGTGGTCACAGGATTAGGGGATGGTGCGGATGACAGGGTCATCATGGAGCTAGAGTAGGTAGAGTACAGATGCCAATGATAGATGCTGCTCTGATTCCTCCTAGGGGCGGTGATCAGGTGAGAGGTCGACGGGTTGATAAGGTTTTACATTAGGTGGACATGGATCTAGTAGATAGGCCTAGGGCTAGGCACCAGAGGGAGATGGATGTAGATATTGCACAGGTACTACTTGATCAGGCACATGGTCCTCCTGCTCAGCAGGTTGTTCCTTTGATTGTTCCTCTAGTTCAGGCAGCTTCTTCTGCTTCTTCTTCTATTTCAACTTCTATTCCTTCATCATCTTCATGTCCATCATATTCTTAGTTTGTTCCATCTTCTATGCCATCTACTTCTATTCCTCCTCCTTAGTCTTCTGTGGCACATAATCCTATCCCGGCATCAACATCAAATGTTGCATCTTTGCAGACTTAGATTTTGGTAGTACAATAGTAGCTTTCATAGTTGAGCTCAATGATGTAGACTTTCATGGCTTTTATGAGTCAACATGGTTTACAGGCCAGTTCTAGTCAGCCTCTAGATAGTGCTCCTAGTCCTGATGGTACTGGTGACTTCATCAGTTGATCTATTCTCTGAGATTTTTCCATTGTTTCACTTATACTTTGATGATATCCTCTTTGTTGCTATGATTGAGACATTGACCTCTTGTTGTATCATTTTTGATCGATTGATGTTGCTTGTGTTGATACTTTGATAGCTGATGGACATTGATCTTTAGATATTTCTTTGATGATCATGTTATTTGGACTTTGATATCTTGTTCCTTTATGATGATGGTATGATGGACTCTGATACTTTCTTTGATAGATTTGACTATATATGATGTCTTTATGTGTTGGATCTTTTTTTCAGGTGTTTTACATAATATGCAGCTCTATATGATTCTATATCCTATATGCTTTGTTTTATGCTTTTCAGAATGCAATTTTCAATGTATGCATATGTCCTAATGATGGTTAAATGTTTTGTCTTATGTATGACATAGAATAGATGAATGCAATGTGTAATGATATTACTTAAGGATGTTGATGTATATAATGGATATTAGATGGATGATGAATCTAATGAATGCATTTATTTTGATATGTAAATGTGATATATCTATGGATGTTATTCACTTGATATGCAACTGTGATGTAATGATGTAATGATCATGAACTTTCAATGATATATGTAATATGCATGGATGGTACTATCATGTATGATGTGAATTTAATGTTGAATGATCGTAATGGATGCAAATAATGATTAACTAACTTATGCAATGCACTTAACGAATTGATATTTTAGAATGAGATGAACACAATCTAATGATAATGCATTTTAATGAACTTAATGCAATCTAGGTGGATGCTATAGATGCAATCTAATGATTATGTAACTTAATGGTTCAAATGTTGTACACATTTAAATGAATGCAATGAATTAATGCAACTTAAAAATGAACTTAATCAATGCAAGTGAACTAATGGAATGCACTTTGTTTTTTATTTGTTTTTGATTTCCAACACACTCAATCTTATATAGGTGTTTGTGATGATCCTTTGATTTTTTGAATTGAATACACCCCCTTTTTATTTTCCTCTTGCAAATTAATATAAGAAAGGAAAAACAATATATACAATGCACTTAATCTAAGATGTATGTAGCTAACTATCAGTATTCAGAATTTGGAGCTTATAATCATCATTGAGCATTTTTGGATCCTATTTTAGTACAACCATCATTAGTTCAACTATGATGATATGAATACTTTTTGCACCTCTTTATTTTCTTTCCCCTCTCTCTTCGGTATGACTATCACTGATTGAAGCCAATCATGAGAGTGTGAATACTGATGTTTTTGGATTCTATGTTGCAAGTGGATGTTGGTATTATGATATTGAAGATCAAAATAACCAAGGTATCCTTTTGTGTAAACAAGCAGAAATCTCATTTTTATCCTATGTAAAAGTCCTCAATGATTCTTTGATGATCACATCCTTAGACAAATAATACATGATTTAAAACTTTGATTTTAAGATAGTCAATCAGAAAGAAAGAAAAATATCATCCTTTCATCATAGCTTGTCTAGTCTAAAACTTTCATTGATTCGCTAGAAAGACATGATTTCATCAATTGAGTCAACACTTTAGAAAAGGTTTTTTGCAATGTTTTTCAAATCCATATTTCAAGTGTAGTTCCATCCATTTCATACTTTTAATCCTGATAAAGATAAGGTCATGTAAGCTCTTGGATCAACTTTTGTGTTTTGGCTCAAATTGGATTAGAATGTAGATTTGATTAAGTGTTCCTCTTTCAAATTTGATGAATTGATTCTTTGATTGAATAAAGCTTGCTTTGATGAATCCTTTCTCCTTTTGAGTAGATTTCCCCCAGTTTGAGATAATTTCATTTGTGGGACTTAGGACAATTTGTAGATCAGGTGACCAAAATCTTGAGGTACTCGCAAATGCAACTGTGGGGTTTTATTATGCAATATATACAAATGTTGGTGAATGCAATATTTACAAGGTGACCTTCTGGGTATGCGACTGACTTGGACTTTTAATGGTGCCTTTTTACCAAATTTTCATTGATTGAATAGATCTTGCTCTTTTTTTCTATTTTTAAAGCTCTTCACTTTTTTTGCTACCAAGGCACCTATTTGCTAGGTTTTCACCAAGGCACTTTTTCTCTTTTTTCTCTTTTTTTGTATTTTTCTTTTTTTCATTTTTTTTTTATCATCAAGGTGCCTATTTTCTAGGTTTTCACCAAGACAACATCTTTTTGAAGATCATATATGAATGTTTTTACTTTCTTCATGCTCAATTTTCCACTATTTTTGATCTTTTATGCTTTTCAATTTGTTTGTTCTTTTCTTCTTTTCAAATGTTTTTGGTATTTTCCAAATCTCTTTTGACTATATACAATAAATATGATGCCTTCCATCTGATACTCTTTATACTCTTTCCTCTATCTCATGTATAGAACCTCTTTAGGTGTATGCTATTAATAGGTTCTTGTAGCTCTTCTCCATCACAATCTTTTAGTTTGTAGGTGCTGGTCCCAAAATTTTCAACGATGATAAATGGTCCTAACTAGTTTGCTTCCCATTTTCCTTTATTTTCTCTTTCTGCTTGATTCTTGGGATTTTCTCATAGAACTAGGTCACCTATTTGAAATGTTCTTGCCCTGATGTTCTTATTATAAGTCCTTGACATTCTATTTTGGTACACCTTCAAATGATCAAATGCTTTCTTCTATTTCTCATCTAAGAGTTCTAGTTCTTGCAATCTAGAAACTCTATAGTCTTCCTCACTTATCAAGCCATGAAGAGATACCCTCAAAGATGGGAGTTCTACCTCCAAAGGCAAAACTGCTTCTGCTCCAAAGACTAAGGAAAAAGGTGTAGCTCCTGTTGGCATTCTTATGCTTGTTCTATAAGCCCATAAGGTTAGGTTTATTTTGATGTGCCAATCTCTACCTCAATTGTCCACCATTCTCTTTAATATCTTCAAAATGTTTTTATTTTTTGCCTTGGCTTGTCCATTACCTTGGGATTAATAGATTGAAGAAGAATGATGAATCATGTGAAATTGGTGCATAATTCCTTTAGGTATTTGTTTTTGAAATGCTTTGCATTATCCATTATGATAGCTTGAGGTATGCCATATCTACAAATAATATGATTAAGGATAAACAAAGATATCTATTTTCTTGTTGTAGTTGATAAGGGTACAACTTCCACCCACTTAGTAAAGTACTCGGTTGCCGTGATGATGAATTTATGACAATTCGAGGATGGTGGATAAATAATGCCTATTAAGTCTAGACCCCATTGATAGAACAGCCAAGGTTTTGTCATTAGATGAATCTCTTGTGTGAGTACATGTATTAGGTTTCCATGGAATTGACACTTTCTACAAGTTTTGGCAAAGCTACAAGCGTCTTTCTCCATCGTAGGCCAAAAATATCCTATCTTAAGAAGTTTGTTAGCTAGGGTTAATCCATTCAAATGTGATCCAAAAATTCCTTTGTGGATTTCTCACAAGGCTACGTTTGATTCCTCTTCTTCTAAACATCTAAGGAGCATTCTGTCTAAACTTTTGTGATACAATGTTTCAAAAATTATAGTATATCGAGCGGCTTGGCGAATGAAGCTTTTCTTTTGATTCCTGGTTTGATCTATTGGAAGGATTTGATCTTTGAAGTAAGTATAAATAGGTCCATACCAACTTGATTCATTTGTGGTTAGTAAGAAAATGGTATAAGGATGGGTAGGGTCAAACGTGGGTTGATCCACTTCTTCTACCAGGAATTCATATCTAGCACTCTAGTCTAGCATTTGTAGAAGTGAAGCCAAAGTTGCCATTGCATCTACTGCTTTGTTATTTTCTCTTGGCACTTGCTCAAATGTAATAATTATGAAATATTTTTTAAGAATTTCCACCATGTTTTTGTAGGGTACCAATTTTTCATCTTTCATCTGATATTATTCATTGACTTGATTAATGACTAATTGTGAATCTCCATAAACCTTTAGTTCTATTACTTTCCACTCTAATGCCAACTTGATTCCAATAACCAAGGATTCATATTCTACTATATTATTGGTGCATGGAAATATAAATTTGTAGGACTTAGGGATAGTAGAGCCTTGAGGAGTGATTGGATGTATGTCAGCTCATGATCCATGATGAGTGTATGAACCATCAAAATATAGTTGCCATGTTTTTGCCTCAACATTCACAATCTCTGAATCTAGGAATTCCACTTGAATGGGATGATCATCTCGAAGTGGTGCTTCTGCTAACTGGTCAGAAATTACTTTCCCTTTGATTGATTTTCTATCAACATATTCTATGTCAAACTCACTTAGCACCATCACCCACTTTGCTAGCCTTCCATTCAGTGCTGTTTTACTAAGTAGACACTTCAAAGGGTCAATTTTGGCAATGAGCCTTATCTTGTGGGCTAGCATATAATGGAATAATTTTTGTGAAGCAAAAACCATGGCCAAGAATTCCCTCTCCATGAATGTATAATTCAGCTCGTATTTGACCAAGGTTCTACTTATGTAGTAAATTGCCTTTTCTTTTCCTGTTTCATCCTCTTGTGCTAAAAGTGCCCCCAATGAATTCTCTATTACTGAAATGTATAGGATCACGGGCTTGCCTCTGATAGGTGGCATCAAGATTGGTGGGTTCATGAGATATTTATTCAATAGATTAAAGGCTTCTTCACACTTTTCATCCCATTTGAAAATTGTATCTTTATGCAAAAGTTGGGTGAAATTATAACATTTTTCTGCTAGTTGGGAGATAAATCTCCTGATGGATTGGATCCTTCCTTGTAAAGATCTCATCTGACTAATGTTTTTAGGTGCTTCCATTTCCATTATAGCCTTTACTTTAGTGGGATCCACTTCTATTCCCTTTGAAAATACAATATAGCCTAGCAGTTTGCCGGATTGGACTCCAAATGCACATTTCTTTGGATTAAGTCTCACTTTGAATTCTTCTAATCTTTCAAAAAAATTTGCCAGAATTGGTAGGTGCTCTTTTCTTGAGTAATATTTGGCTAATATGTCATCCACATAGTCCTCCATGAAGTTATGCATCATATCATGAAATATTATGGTCATTGCTCATTAATAGGTCACTCCGACATTCTTCAAACCAAAAGGCATGACATTCCAACAAAAAGTACCCCATGCACATGTAAAAGCGGTCTTATCTTGGTCTTCTGGTGCTATCTTTATCTAGTTATATTTTATAAATCCATCCATGAGTGAAAACATAGAGTGTTCTACTATTAAGTCCACAATGGCATCTATACTTAGAAGTGGGAAGTCATCTTTAGGACATGCCAAGTTTAAGTCTCTAAAATCCATGTAGATTCTGATGGATTTGTCTACTTTTGATACTGGCACTATATTTGAGATCCATTTTGCATAATCAATGGCCCTTATAAATCCTACTTTCAATAATTTTTCTAACTCCACTTTGACAAGTAGTGCTATATGTGGATGCATCTTCCTTAGCTTTTTCTTAACAGGTGTGGCTCCTTCCTTGATATTTAGATGATGCATTATCAAATTTGGGTCTAATCCTAGCATATCATCATAAGACCATGCGAAGTTGACTTGTTTTTCCTTAAAGAACTTAATGAATTATGTTCTTTCTTCACTAGATAGTGATACCACTAGGTGGATGATCTTCGGCTCTATTTTTGATCGAATATTTACCTTTTCTATGGGTTCAATCAAGATTGGAGATCTTTCCTCATAATGTTATGGTAGAGCATCCAAACTCCCTTCCTTAGGTGCCGCATTTGGGTTTTCACCTTTGGAAACATCCTTTATTTCTTTATTTTTTTCTTCTTGATCTAATGTTGCCACAACGTGGTTTTCAACACTTGATTCTTTTCCTTTTTCTTTTTTTTCATTTTTTTCATTTTTTCTAGGATTGAAAGTTTGGATGCTCCCCTTGATCAATTCTTCCTGATATTCACTGATAGAATTGGGTTCAACCCCATTAAGGTATTGGGACACCACATTGTCATTCAAGAAAATTGGAAGGGTAGTTGGCTCAATGGAATTCCATTCAATTAAGTCCAGGTGCATGAGAGTCAATGGGTCAATATTTAGGTTTGTTTCAATGGGGTTTAAGGTGTATATCTCATAATTGGATGGTTCATACATTATATCTTGAAAGTATTTGACATGGGCTTCCTCTAAATGTTCTAAAGAAGAAGGATCAAAGTCCTCCTCACTAGACTCCTCTAGGGTTTCCATTGGATTAAACCTAACATTTGATTCCTCCATAGTAGGTCTCCTTGAAGGTATGTAGGGTTCACCTACCCATTGATTTATCTCTATTTCTATGCTCGACACATCATTTAGAACCACTTGGTTTGAACTAGATGCTTGATTTGAACTTGATTCTACTATTGGTCCTTATCATTGGTAGAAGTATAAGTATGAATAATGTCAATAGATTTATCATGGCATGACTCATCAGATAGTGTCTCCCATTCCCACTCATTACAATCTTCATCACTATGAGACTCTAATTGCAATATATGGCTATGAAGTTTGGGATAATGTTTTTGAGTATATCCTTCTTCAAGATACCCTATTCCTATTTTCTCCTTGGTATCTCACCATGTTGTTTCTATGGGTTCAATGAGCCCTTCATTCTTTGTGCCTAAAGGTCCTTGACCTTTGTACCCCATCTTTTGCATGATTGAAGACCCTTTCCCATATTGATGTGTGGGAATGGTTATATTCTAAATATGTTAAACATGTGAACTTGATTATTCATCTTTATATAACCAGTTTAGGATCTCATTGTCCTCTTCATTCATGGAGGATGATGTACTTGCCCTCACAAAATTATCATTATATCTATGGGGTAATTTGGAGGTTTTCCATAGGATTTGGGTGATAAAGGTAGGTCCATCAAATATAAGGAGTATTCACCTACACCTTTTTGCTTGATCTTGCATTGCTTATCAAAATTATTCATCATTTGGTCCATTTTTTGATAATGGGCTTCATTGGTGGATACTTGGATAGCTTTGGTATGGTCCTCTTTTGATTTTTTAATAATATTATCCTCACCGACCTTCTCTTTTCCTTTAGTTGATGTAGTTAGGTTAGTGAGTTTTGGTGTGTCTTCCATAACAAGTTCCTCTTCCATCTTTTCTTTTCCTTTCAATAATGGGATGTCTTTAGAACTTTTCCCTTGCTCCATTTGATTAGGTATAGACCCTTCTATATTTTGTGGAACTAAAGAGTAATTAATAGGCTTGACATTGTTACAATATTGGAAGGGGTTTAAGTCTCCACTTACCATTATCTCTTGCCCTAGATAAGGAAACTTTAGGCATTGATGATAAGTAGATGGAACGGCTTGCATCTCATGAATCCATGATCTTCCTAACAAGATATTGTAAGTCAACTTTAGATCCAACACTTGGCATATGTTCTCTTTTTTCATGGGACCAACTCTTATGGGTAACACTATGACTCCTTTTGAAGCTCTTTCTTCATCATCATAGGATTTTATGGTTATCTTTTTCTTAGGGTCAATAGCCTCCTCAGAAAATCCTAGGGCTTTTACTAGGCTAAGGGTACAAATGTTTAGGCTGACTCCTCCATCTATAAGGACTCTTTTCACCCTATGCTTGTGAATCGAGACTTCTATGTGCAATGGCAGATTTTGAGGATGAATAAGGGACATGTCATCTTGTTTGGAAAATGATAGACAATGGGTTGCAATGAGGTGCCCCACCATATTTTTAAATTTGTCTACCTCCAAGTTTATAGGCACATTGGTTTCCAATAAGGCTTTCTCCAAAATGTCTTTATGAATTGGTGACAATTTGAGTAACTCCAAGATAGAGATTTGAGCAGGATTTCTTTGTAGTTGATCAACCAAGTTGTATTGTTTTGATGATGAAGTTGAAGCTTGATTGGATACCACAACTTTAGGAGCATTGGTAGGTAGAATTATTTTTTATGCTCACCCCCTAGTGACAACATTTGATGATGCTTCTCTTCAATTATACTTTACTATGACAATGTTTATGGTATTATCCTCTTCTCTTAAAGTATTGATCGTGTTATCATAAGTATGAGAAAAGTTCACTTTATCATTCCCTTTTTTTAAATTTTGATTAGCCTTCGATGACTCACCCTTTTCATGATTTAAAAAGGGATTCTTGAAAGCCATGTGGTCCTCATTTTTTGGAGGTCCTTCAATTTTGATGGTTCCATTATCTATTAAGTTTTGCACCAAGTGTTTTAATCTCATGCATTCATTAGTTGGACGACCTCTATTTCGATGATATTCACAATGATGAGAGTCGTTCCACCAATAGGGTTTATCTTGAGGTTTGTAATCTTTCACATTAGGTAATGTGATGATTTTGTTGGCAACCAAGGTCTTTAATGTGTTCTCCAAAGGTTCACCTAAATAGGTGAATTTTCTTTTGTTATAATTGGAGAAAAAATATTTAGACTTATTCCCATTAGGATTATTGGCATTATTGTTGGAATGGTTAGAATTGTTATTGGAATTATTGGAATTAAATGGAGCTTTTTTTGATTGATTGATATTATTTGAAGAATTAGCTCCATATGGTAACGTAAAAGGGGTTGCCTTCAAGTTGTGGACCTCCACAACTCCATCATTCACAAGGTTTTTGTTGTTATTCTTTATCCAGGACTTAGATTTATCATTGTAATTATTGGACCCTTGATTATTAACATATTTAGGCACATAATTATTATTATTATTGTTGTTGTTGGTATTGTTGGATTTGTTATCTTTAAATAATTTTACTTCACCTCTCTTGACCAATACATCCTCAATCTTGATCCCATTTTTGATGAGTTTTTCAAATGTTGGGGGACATTGGAGTTGTAATCTATAATTCATTTCTGTGGTCAAATTATTTGTGAAGATTTCCATCTTTTCTTTCTCGGGGATACTTCGTAGATACCTTGCGAAAATGGTCCTCCACCTTTGTAGGAATCCTAGGAAGGACTCTCCATCTTTCTGTTTGGTATCACATGACTTGAGCATTGTAATTTTGTGCTCAATGTTATAAGAATAATGGGTTACGAACTTGGAGGCTAACTCCTCAAAGGTCTTGATTCCTTGGGGTAGTTTCGAGAACCACTCCATGGCGGGACCTCCTAAAGTCCTAGGAAAGAGTCTCATTAGGTATGTACCATTATGCATGAACTCAATGCTCAGGGCACAAAAATCCCTTAAATGATCTCATGGGTCTTTTTTACCCATATATTTATCATATTTAGGAAAAATGGTATTAAAAGGAAAAGGTACCATAACTAATCTTTTATCAAATGGAAAAGGACACAAAGCTTCAATAGAAAAGGCCTTAGGTTCAGCTACCTTTTTCATGGTATCTATTTTTTCTTGAAAAGACTTTATTTTCCTAGTCATAGCATTCATGGGATTATCTTTCTCTTGATCTTTCTTAATTTGTTCTATATCGAAATCATGGGGAAGCTTTACTCCCGCTTGAGCTAGGTTTAGGAAAAACTTCTCCCTATCCTTATCTATTACTTTCTCCATGACCTCTAGGAATTCTTGATCTTGGGCTGCTCTATCAACCTTTTATTCAAGTGTTTCTATAGAATTATGATTGGCATTGTTGATGTTATGATTATTCCCTCCTGGTTGGTAATTATGATATGCAAAATTTCTCTCCATTTCTCCAAGTCTTTTGACAAACAAGTTTGGGAAAATTTCTTCTTGATTAGGACCTTTGAAAAGACTTTGGTATTCTTGTTCTTCATTTTCAACAAGAGTGATATCTCCTTGTAAAGATACCCTATATGTGTGGGACCACGTGGAAACTAGAATCGAATAAGGGTTTGATTTGGAATGATCCTTGGTTTGAGAATTGTTGATTTTAAATTGAAGAGATTAAAAATGTAAGATGAATTTTCAATGGATATATCTCTCACTTGTATATGTATTTTAAACACAACAATCAGACATTCACTTGTCTCTTTTTACCCACTTAACACAAAATGTTTGATTTGAAAGAACGTTGTCATGGGTTTTGCACAAAAAGAAACTTCAAGCACCTACCTAGCACAAGATTTGGTTCGTAAACATGGCTCTAAAATGTGGTCTTGCTATTTTATCAAGGATTTAATATAGATTCCGTTCAAAATGGATCTTAAACTGTCATCCCCCAAGTATGTTAAGGGGCTTCCCACCACTGATATATTAGAGTTTTGCGCAATCCATGAGGACTACTCGAGGAAGTTCAAAAATTTAAAATCCTTTTGTCACACACCCCATTAAGGATGTATGCATTTCATTTTATAGTGGGTTGTATTCTCACAGCAAAAGAAAGCATATCCCACTTTGGGCTATCCCTTTCACTAGCCTCATCAAGGAAACTTCTTAGGAGGTGAGCCCACTAATTTTCTAGCATGTTCATGTAAAGCAAGGAAATGGAGTTAAGAACAAGTTTTTGGGAATTTGGTTCACCTAAGAGGTGAAGAGCATATCCCTAACTTTTTCTTAATTTCCCAAACACAATAAACAATGTTCAATTATTTCACCCACTAACTATAGAGAATTGAGTATTTCTACTCTCTTCTCAAACAAGGGGATTTGATCTTATGTGCTTGATTCCTTAACCTTTCTTCTTAATCAAAAATTTCAACACCTTTGGCATTTTGATTCACTAGAAGAAGTGAAGAGAGTAGGCCTAAATACTAAACTTTCCAAACAAAGATAGGCTGTTTTGTAATTACTAGATTTTTAAATGCACCAATGCCACAATTTAAGGGAAAATATTCACTAGTTTGAGGCTTACCTTTCCTTGCAGCTAGCATAAGCTAGGGGCATTTTTTAGTGATTTTCTTCATTTTTAGCTTACCTTGGCTATAGCTCATTTCCAATGTGCTTTCCTCCAACAAAGTTAGTCAACACAAACAACAACAATGAGGGGAACCAAAATGAATTTGAAGAAGCAAAGTTATGTATTGAATCTTAAAGCCTTATTGCAAATTTTGAGAAAAACTTGAACTAAGGAAAAAAAATCCAATTAAGTGATACAAAATTAGTTTTTTAAGCTTCTATAATTTTGAGATAGTTCTCATATACCTGATTTTCTTCTTCTTATGACTCCTCAAGAACCGATTTGATGTGAGCAAAGTTTCCCTTCTTGATTTTCCTAGTCAAAGCTTTCCCTTCTTGGTTGAACTTGCTCTTTGGATTTTTTTCTTTTTAGTGATCAGACATCCTATAGGTTTATACAAATCATTTTGCCATAGTTAGATAATGAAAATAAGCAATTTATCCAAAAGCGCTCCTGTAATGTTTGAAAGTGCTATTTTACTGCTTAAAAGCATTGTTAATTAGATTAAAAGCCTTTCTTTAACTCTGTCAGAAAATTTAAAAGAGCACAAATAACTAGCAGAAGCACTACTAAAATGATTAAAGGCAATAAAAATATAGTAAAAGCACTCAGTAAAATATTAAGTGCTCAGTAGTCAGGAAAAATGCGCTATCCGTTTGTGCAAAAGCGTTATGAGAATGATATACAGATAATAGAAAGATCAAAAGCGTCGCTGATCAGTGCAAAGGTGCACAAATTTATCGTAGAAGTGCTAAAGTAGTGCTTGAAAGCGTCGTTTGATCATGTAAAGCATTGTTTAACCTATCAAAAGCACTATTTCCTAAAAAAGCTGAGAGTTAAACACATGCAAATTTGATAAAAATGATATAAATCCGAGCATTTAGTAAAGTGAAGCATTCTACCCCATGGTGGACACCATTTTGTGTACAAGATTTAGTACCTTCATAGAATTAGTATTGACAATAAATGAAATAGTAACTAAATAAACCACAATAAAGCAATCTATTTAAGATAGAAATTGACAATTAAGAATCCTATGGTTCTCTAACTAAGAATGTTAATGCAAAGCTCTCATCAAGCTTCCATTAATGACAGTCCTAGAATGAGAAAGATAAATGATTAAAGCTAAAGCTAATTGCTCAATTCCAATTTGAAAGCTAAATTAGATCTAAATTGCCTTTCTAAGCTCAAATTGCAAGAGGTTCAATGCAATTCTTAGATGTGTGGTTATTGAATTATGAGGAATTTGGTCTTCCTTTTATAGATTTTCCCAATGGTAGGGGGTGTAGTGTAGTTGATCATGATTAAGCCTTGGTTGAGTATTTGGTTCCACCCTTTGAAGACAATGCAAAGTTTGTGTCCTCAAATCTTGGGACAAGTAGACAAGATCAATGGACAAGATTCTCTTTCACTTTGAGTGATTGAGATTGAATTTGGCTTGATCCATGTGAATGCCTTTCCTCAAATCTCATTGGTTGATTGAATTTCTATCCTTTTGGGTTGTTGAGGGAAATTAAGAATTATTAATTGATTTAAATTCATTTGTTTAGCCATGTACCCCTTGAATGGGTTGAATTTTATTTAATCCAAGACTATACAATTAAATGATTTAATTGCACTTTGATTTGATTGCATTTGATTAAAACACTCTCAATTTTGATTTTTCTCAAATTAAGACTTGATTTTAATTTTGATTCGCTAATTATGCATCATGATTAAATTAATTCAATTTTGTCCTTGATTTTCTTTTATTTGACTTGATTGTCTTTGTCCATGTTTAGGTGATTACACTCACTAATCAAAATATTTCCTGTCGGCTGCATGCTCTATTCTATTCTATCACTCACTGTTCGTGTCACTTTAACTCGCTATAACTTCTTCATGTTATCACATCTGACTATGCGTTCTTAGACAAAACTTACTAACATACTAAAAAGATTATCTTCAAGGTTGCATACCAAAACTTGATCATACACACTTGCACTGATGCTCTGATCATCATGTGCTTCACTAACTGCTCTATCTTCCATAATTAGCCAAATTCTGATCTTCCAAGTTATTATGATGACACCAAAACTTCATATGACTTTGTTTCCATAATGACAACATTAAAATTAGTCATATACACTAGTATAGTCAACTTGCCAATAGTTTAATCAATGAAGAGTAAAATATATTAAAGATGGAAAGCTATAAGCTTGATAAGACTATTGAAAATTAGAAATTGGAGATGTAGATTCTCATGGAACAACTTAAGGACATTAAGGAACAACTGAGATAATCACTGATCAAAAGGAAGGAATTAGAATTTTGACACAATGAGACTGATTATCAGGAAGAAGAGATAGAGGAATTATTTGAAGGATCTGGAATCATATCTGATGCATCTGAAGGAACTATATCAGATCTGTCTGAAAAGAATCAACACCTTATCAAACAAGTGAAAGAAATGCAAATTGGACAAGAGAATAAAATGGTAAGAATGATTGAAGTCATGAAAAATACAAGACAAGATGAACAAGAAAGGAATATGGCTATTGAAAATAGAAGACAAATGACTGAAAAGTTGGAAGAGAAAGAGTCTAAAATACTAAGGCTTACCGAGAATCACTTTTAAATTTCCAATCAGATGGTTTTTATGAGTCAGAAAGTCAACCGAGTAAACAATGAACTTGCTAGAAAATTATGTGATATTGGTAAACTAAGGAAAGTGAATGAAAGACTAAAAATGAAGTAAAAATGAAACAACAACATAATGAGATGATAAAGAAAACTGAAGAAAGTACCAAAAGGATGGATGAATTCAAAAATAGTCAGAGAAGACTAGACAACACTACTGTTTTAGGTTATATCAAGAAGGGAGAGTCATCAAAACAAGCTGAACAAAAAAATGCCTTTGCAAATCCAAGGCCAAAGAAGCTCTCATGCTATCACTGTGGAAAACCAGGTCACACATCAAATGTCTGCAGAAGAAAAAAAATGTATACCTAACTCTACGCCTAAATTTTATGGTTATTATTAGAATTAAAAAAAGTATGAACATCAAGCACATGAGTGTAGATCAAAGTTGAATAAGTCACCTAAGAGACACTACATGGAAAAACATTATCGCACTTGCAACAAGCATGGACATATATTACAAGAATGTAGGACAAAGATGAAACAACTCTAGAAACCAAAAAGACAAAACACCACCTATTAACCAAGAAGGAAAGGTAATTCTTATACTTGGGATTAGAAAACTTGGGTTAATTGCACAACATGTGGTAGATATGATCATATTGCATAAAATTGTGTGAAATTACATCGGAGAGGAAAATATAAAAATTGGACAAATTATGGAATGGTATGTTTGTACTATGACAAGGTCGATCATTTAAGTAAATATTGCAGAGATCGAGAACTAGAAGTGAATGTTGATATGAATGAGAACACCATTGATGGAATCAAAAGGAAAATGAGTCAAATGTGGAGAAGCTCAATTGAAGATAATGTAGGAACATGCATAACAGTTAGTGACACCTCATCCTTTGGGTTAAGTGATTTCACCACCTCCACCTAAGAAAATCAAGTAAGTATGGGGAATGAATTTTAATTAGTTATATCTTACAAAAACTCCTTATATCTATTGCATGAACATGAAATCAAAATGAAGTAAGATACACTAGGTTGTTATATGTTTTCAACATAAAATGAGTATAGTCGGTAAAAGCATGACCAAGTGAAAGTTTGTTAGTCGGTGAAAGTGTTAAGGTTAACCAAGTTTCATAGTCAACTGAGCATTGTTAGTGTTAACTAAGCTGAATTTTAAAAAGAGATAAACAAATGTTTTATTGTTAACTGAGTTATGGTTGGAGAAGCATTTAATGCAAAAATTTTAAGTGGGAAAGAGTTTTTTGGGTATAAATACACGTTGTGCCAACTCATTTTTTACATAGCAGACCAGAGTGAAACTAGAGAAAAAAGAGAAATATTTGAGGAAAAAAGATTCTAGGCCATTTATAGCGATTTGAGAATTTCACGAACCATTTGGAAGCTATTTAAGTAAGTTTGAAGAAAATCGAGCTATTTACATATAGTTTTTGCAAAGCCCTAATTTGTTGAAAATGATGGCATCCTCATCAAAGACTATTCAATCTAAGGCCAATAGTGAAAGAAAGGTTACATTGATCAAGTCTGTGACATATGAAGAGCCAAATTATAAACTACACCCCAAGGTCACATCACATGTTGATGAGAAAGATGCATTCTCAAGCATATCACCTGGGGTTTTGTTGGTACAAGACATCTGGTCTTATATTCACTGCAAGATTAGTGAATTAGGTGATTTTGAAGTGCAATCCAATTACCAAGAACTTTGTGTGGATGAGAAACTAAAGAATGAGCATAATCATCTAGACATCAAAGGTTTAACCAATGCCCTTCACTTTCCAAAGGTATTCAAGACCAAGTAGATTAGGGTAGTACTTAGCCGAGTACACAAGGGGAAAATCTGGCTAGATGAACCGGTTAAAATCACAAAGGGTGTTATTTATATGGTCATCGATTATCCAACAAGTGACAGAAATCCCTAAGGCACCCACCGAGGAGTGAAATTGAGAAATTGACAGGAGCCGAATGGGATGGTAGAGGTATGCAGATAAACATGATCAATGACCCTGAAACTAGATTTGGAGCATATGTAATTGCATATAAAGTATTGCAATCTAGTAGACTAAACAAAATTCCTTGTAGTGTTATCGACATATTGTACAAGATTGTGAATAAGTTTCTACAACTAGACCTCACCGAGCTGATGTTGAGACAACTAGAAGAAAACTGAGGACAATTCAAGTTGCTAAGACCAACACTTGCAAGTTTGGATCATTATTAGTATGTATCTTTTTCTACTTGCAAAATTTATTTCCATCAAATTGGTGATGTTCAATGGGATGTTAAAAAACTAGTTATCATGAAAATTGGTGATTTCATAAAGAGTTTAGGTTAGACTTTTGAAGCAGTAATGGATGATTATTTTGGGAAATTCAAGGAAAGAATGCACAAGAGAAGCATGATACCTGCATAGTTAGTGGAAAAATAAAAAGATGATACATGTTTTCTAGTGGACACCAAAACCACTCTTATTAAGGCAATTGAACCAAGGACTGCATGGTTACCACCTATGGACTAAAAACTTGACATTGACTGAGCATCTAGGTCAATAAAGGTACTTTTGGCCAAGCCCAAAGACAAGAAGGAAACTAGGTTTGGAACCTATGAGGAAGCAAAAATAAGAATCAAAATGGATTTGGGCAGAGTAAAAGTGGGTAGAAAATCAAATAAAATGTTGCACACTCTGGCTAAATAATTTTGCGATGATGAAGAGGAAGCAGAGAAGCCAGTTGAAGAAGATACCAAGGAATAATTGTTGATCGGTAATAGTGAACATGATAAAGAGACCGAGTCAGATAAAGAAATATGAGAAAAACCAGTGAAAGAAACATTAGAAAAAATGAAACAAGCCAAGACCCCCACACAATTCAGGACAAGATCCTCTATAGGCATTTCCCCACCTTTAAAATGTGGAGTTGTAAAAATCACAAGGCCAAAACCGAAAAAGACATACCAGAAAAAGAGAGGTACTCAAGCATCCACCAAGCTACCTAAGAAGAGGAGAAAATTAATAAGAGGTAAGGATGAAATAGATTCTAATGAAGAGGATAATAGTCAATTTAAGGTATTTAAAAACAAGGCACAATCAATTGATGAGATGGTAAATAATATAAAAGAAATGGGAAGACTAGGTCACCCTAAAATGAATCGGTATGTACATATGTCTACCAAGGATCCAAAAAAACTAGAGGAAGTAATCATCAACATGATGATTAAGTATAAATAATTACCAATTGGATTTTCAAATTATATTCCCAAAGAGCTATATGATAAGGTATTAGCAAGATGGACTTATGCCTTGCATACCGAGAAAAAGATGAGGGAAAGATCATTAATTTTGGCAATGCTACACTTATTAGTTACAGAGATTGATGAAATGATGAAAGAATATGCCAAAAAATTATTAATGAAAGGAAGAGCGATGAACATTTTGCAAGGAAAACTAGAAACATTAGATGAGGAGAGTAAAGAAAAATGGACAATTTTTTTGAAGTCCAAGGTTGAAGCAGAACAAACTGCACTTGCAAGGTGTCACAAGATGTGGAAAAGGTGTACATTCTGATGATGCTGATCTTATTACATAGAGGAAAATTGAAGAGCCCATACACATATCAAACACCAAGCAGCCAAAAGATGATACATATGCAGAAGATTTTTATCCTGTTGGCTACACCAAGAAAGAGGATACTCCCGAGCAGTTAGTCATTAACAAGAATGATGAAGTGTTAATTGAAGATATCACTGAAGGTGATCTTGATGCTGAAGCAAAGGAAGATGAAGATGTTACTACTAATACTATCGAGAACACAAAAGAAGATAAGACTACCGAGGTAGCTATAGTACAAATACTAGGTAACTTACCAATTTTGGTGCAAGCCATAGACATTACTATCCAAGAGAAAACCGAGGAGAATACACCTAAACAATAGATGTATACTATCAAAGAGAAGGGTGAAGAAGGAAAAAAAGAGACTAACGAGCCTAAAAATAAAGAGGCAAAAGAAAAAGGAACATAAAATGAAGCAAATGTAGATGATTCTACAATAGGTACATGACCAGAATCCCAAGGACCTCAGATTGAGGGAACAACAAAAGGGAAAGACAAGGAGGAAAGTGTCTCCACCAAGAAACAAAAGTCAACTCTAGAGCTGAAGGCTCTAGTTCCATATGGGGAATCCCCTACATCTACTAGATAGGAGAATAAAAATAAGAAGAAACATGGTAAAGGTTTAGTCACCCCAGATGAATTCATAGAGATACCTTCATGCAACCCAAGAACCTTAGACCTTGAAGCTCTTAGGAGATATGGAGAATTATGCACCAGGAAAGTGGCTTAGGAGAAGATGAGGAAGGAGAGTAAGCATAAATAGGTGCTAGAAGATGTGAGATAGATTCTAATGTAGGTTGTACTTGATGTCAATGTTGATGAGGTAGATCCCATCATTGACCAACTTGCAACACTTATCGGGCACATCAATTCTCCTAATGTTGATGCTAAAAAGAAGATTGAAGAGAGAAAAAAGAGTCTAAAATACAATTCAAGACATCAGATAAAATCAGCCAAGTTGTGGCCATTCATAAGGTGAAGTTATCTGAGACCATAAAAGAAATTGAAACTATCATTCAATAGATACTCACCACTTTGAAAAAGCTTTGTACTTCAAAGTCATTTAGTGTAGAGATAATAGAAAAATTGAAGAAGCTAGATGATGATCTACAGAGGAGTTCAAAAAGCTTAATCGTAAAACCAAATGCATTCAAATCACACCATGAAAAGGTCAAGCATATACATGGGTAAGAAATGAGCTCAAAAGAGAAGAAGACAAGATAAAGGATCAAATAACTAAGCTTCAAGAAGAGTTGTTACCACACATTGAGGTGATGCAGAGGCATGTAAAGAGAGACAAGGATCTAGTAGCTACTCCCAAGCTATCCATTATAGATAATATATTTGACATGCATGCCCAAGTTGGTTTGGAGTAGATTGCCTTAGATAGTTTGAAAGAGGAATGGGAAAACGTCTTATCCAACTGGAAGAAAAACCATCAATTTTTTTTTGATAAGTTGTAAGTATATACAGTTTTGACATTATTACCAAAAAAGGGGGAAGATATGTATACTTAAAAGGGAGAAAATATGTATAGTTGTATAGTTAGTATGTATACATACCGAGGCATATAGATAGGAGGAGTCTACATTTCAAAGTGTATACAGTTTTCAAGTTTTGAAAATTTTTTGTAAGGCATACATGTGTTTTTGTATCTAATGCCAAAGGGGGAGAATGTTAGTTTATTTGTTTCCATTAGTGTCACAACACAGTCGGTAAAGGAAGAAAATAGGCTTGTCAGTCAACATTCTAAGTATAGTAACCAAGCAGAGCACAAGGCATAATATCATAGTAACTAAACACATTCATGACTGAGCACACATACTGAGCTAGATGATTACTGAGAATTGAGTATAGTTATAATTGAGTATTCATATATACCGAGCATTAGTAATTAATCAAGTGATGAATGTAGTGTATACTGAGAAAAATAGGAAAGATATAAAAGTTTTAATGGCACAAAATACAAGGTAAATAGTTTACACTGAGCTAGCAGTCACTAGTACATTTGAGACCTTTTTCAGACAGCTAGCCATCTAAATTATGACACTATACCATCGATCACATGACACCAGCCATTGTCGTAGTTTTGTAGTTGAAAAAAATGATGGCTACAATGGGCGTCATAATTCCAACACCACATCCGTTGGAATATCCATCCAAAAAGGAAGTGGCCAACATGGTGAACACACTATCGATCTATTTGAATATGTCACAATTCCAACAGGGGTGCGTTGAAGATGCTAAACATGCAAGGACTTACTGTTGGATGTTTCTGACAAATAGCTATCATTTGTAGTTTTTACGACAACGGTCTTTGTTGCAATTCTAACGAGCACACGTTGGAGATAGCCATCACTTTTAGTTTTTTGTCGATGATGATGTTGTACATGCAACAACTAGCTATCTTACATTTCTGATAGCTAGCCATCATTTGAAGTTTTTTGCTGACTGCGGTGCTATACATGCGACGACTAGCTTTCAGATGTTTCTGACAGATAGCCGTCACTTTTAGGTTTTTGCTGACGGCGGTGCTATGTGTGCAATAGCTAGCTATCAGAAGTTTCTAATAGATAGCCATTTCTTTTAAGTTTATGCCAATGGTGGTGTTGTACATGTGACGACTATCTATTGGATGTTTCTAAAAAATAGCCGTCATAGTTGTGACATAAATGACTATTTTTAAATATATATATATATATATATATATATATATATATATATATATATATATATATATATATATATATATATATATATATATATATATATATATATATATATATATATATATATATATATATATATATATATATATATATATATATATATATATATATATATATATATATATATATATATATATATATATATTTTGATCAGGTTGGTATCAATTTAGAATGACGTTCTTCTAGATTTGGTTTGAGCTAGTTGCAAATCTAGTTTGAGCTAGTTGCATTACTTTTGGATTTGGACTTGCAAGGTGGTTTGGTGAGTCGAGGTCTTTTATTCCTACTCATGATTTGGTTATGTCATTCAAAGATGACTTTGTAGTAGATTTAGTAGTGGCTCATGGATTATTGAGTCAAGTCTAGAGACTTGGATTTGGAATGGATCTGATCGAATGGAGATTTGTGACAGAGACTGCTCCAGCACAAGAAGTTAGTGTGCTGATAAGAGATGCATTCTTCCTGATGTGAATTATGGGATGCAGACTTGATTGCATTTGAATCTAATTCAAGTGACTTCTTGACTTCTTTGGTCCGAATTGGATGTGCTTTTTTCCTACGGAGTGTAGTAGTGACTTGACTTGGAGTTTGAGGAGACTATACATTGATCAACTTGAAGACAGAATCAAGCTACTCTTTGCATTGCTATTGAGATCAAGTAACAGTGTCAGATTGCTGGGATTGTCTACCATTTTTGCCATAGTTTCGAATGAGTTATATGTGATGTCAAGAGAGTGACTTGCAGAACTTGCACATTGGAGATTTGTAGATCACTATGGTGTCCGTGATGACTTGGGAGAAGTCTTCTTCTTGGTGAACTAAGCTAAGAGACTTGGATTATAGATCGGGTCATTTGATGTGACTTATGAGATAGTGGATGCCTCTTCACAATGGGTTCACAGTGTGGTCTGTGGTGTTTCTTTGCGACTGGGTTCTTGGCAAAGATATTTTGATTTGGTATCCATTGAGATGGATCGATATGACTTGATCTTGGGTCAAGAATTCTTGAGGTGAGCTAAAGTGATTGATGTACATGGATTGAGATCTTAAATTATTGAGCTTCTCTTTGTTTTGAGAATAGTTTAACATTCTCTACTTAATAGGGCTAACCAGGTGAAGGTGGAAGCCCATCTATCCCCTTCTAGGATCCTCTTATGACCCTTTATGACACTTTAAGACCTCTAAGATGTATTCTTAGGGATCGTAAAGGGTTATAAAGGGTCTTAAGGGGTCTTGGGACACAACAACTTAGAAACATAAATGTAGGCATCATGGTCATAATTTTTTGGAGACACAACATAATTGAATGCTATACCTAGACGATGCAACACAACCACTACTCCTGTAGTTCTAAGTTGACACTGCGGGATCTAAAAACCAAAGATAAGGAATCTATATATGGTTTTTGGATCCCACAGTATCAACTTAAAACTGTAGGAGTAGTGGTTGTGTTGCATCGTCTAGGTATAGCATTCAATTATGTTGTGTCTCCAAACAATTGTGACCATGATGCCTACATTTATGTTTCTCAGCTGTTGTGATACCTACATTTATGTTTTATAACTATCGTGTTTATTTGCATGTTCTTTATGTGTTTGGCTTCTCTCCCTCGCATTGAAAATAAGATTTTCCCACCCTAAATCAAGAATGCACATGCAACACAACTAGAATATGCACGAATAGTAGGTGGAGCTAAGAAGACACAACACATTTACATTTTTTTAATAGGTCAAAATTACAATGTTCATGATGGTCTATAACTTAAAATACACAATTAAAGACCTCTATAAAAAATGCAAACCTATTGTGTCTTTCAGCTCCACCTAATATCCTATGTATATGAATTGAGATTGCATATTGAACTAGGCGTCTCCTTCTACATTGCCTGAAACCAAGAGATTGTCATAGTTAACATCTAAAACCATTATTGAACTTTTGTTATTATTAAAAAGTACACTAGCACTTGCACTGAAAGAAGGTGCAAGGGATACATGAATGATTTGGATGTAAATTCAATCATGCATCTTTGTAGTGCTCATCTTATAGGTAGCCTTTGACTAAGGTTCAATTCTGGGTAGCATTCATGCTCCTTTGTTTCCTATACACCATCTTTGTCAGCAAGTTTCTTCATGGATGGCCTCCACTTTCTTCCCCACTACAACTATAACCACTATTCATTCTCCCACAGTCATTACTATCTTCTCTATTGATTAGACCTCCACTCTAATTTCTCTAATGATAATTTCCAAATTCACTGTTTGGTATTCCTTCATCTCCCCTCAACTCCATCACTTATGGTTACAAATCAAGTTCCATGAATTAGGATGGCATGTCTCATCATCACAACTAATCCACCTTAAACAATTGATTAACCATTCTCCCAAAATATGAAATCCACTAAAATTTAGCAAAAACCCCTCCAACATTACAACAATGTATAAAAGGAAACTTAGTGTTTCTAGTAGCGATAAATAGATTTTTTGAGAAGAGTAGAAGAAACAATAATAGAAACAATACACTTGGAGGGAGAAAACCCTATAGACTTACGATATACCTTTGTATGCAGCCCATTAACATTTCAAATGAAAGAATGAAAGAAAACATGGAACTAAGCTCAAAAACGTGTAAATAAACATCAGCCATTATCAAATAAACATCGAGAAATAAACATCAGTCATTATCAAATAAGTTGCATAAATGAGAATCATTTTTTTTTGGCTTTTTTTTTTTTTTCTGCTTCCCTATATTGTTGTAGAGGCATATCCATGTCGATATCATCATTTCTTCTCGGTCGTGCACATGATCTCACCATCCTTTGCAAAGGTGGGTCCTCTGCAATAACAAATAAAAGGCTTCAATTAAAAACATATTATCATAATTAGGGTTAATTTAAAAGAATATTCATTATTGTTACAAGCATTTCAATACTTTTAAAAACATAAACGTGATGCTCTTTACCTTGTCCAACCACATCATCTTGCCTAGCAACTTGAACCTCAACGCGCTCATCGAGAACAACCTCTACATCCCCTGCAACTACAATACAAAATGTTTTATTAATTTCAACACATTATAATTAAATTTTTATTACTATGCCAAATTCAATTTAACATGTTTACTTGTATTAAATATTCATTAATCAAAATTTGAATAGAAAATGTATACCTTGAGTACTACAATTCACATTCGAATTGACACCTTCGTCGTGCTTAGATGGTGCAGTATCAATATCGGCAGGCTGCATTCCAATATAAATAATTAGTGCATTTATTGATAATATATACATATAAATACAAGACAAATATCGAGAAATGTTAATCATTCAGTTTAATACATATAAATATATTCATTTTAAAGTTTTAAATAAATATATAATCATTATTTCCTTAAAACAAATATATTCACTTTATGTTGGAACTTAACATCAAATATAGTAATTGGTAAAGTATTCAACTTGAAATAAAAATAAATTGGCTTATTTACCTTATCAATAGATCCAGCAAAAGAACCTTGTGCACTCATTGCTCGGTATTGTTTAGCCATGACTATATAGCCTTTTTTGTATCCTATTTTCTTGTCCTCTTCTGTAATCGGTTTTTTGAACTCCAAGGCCTGCATTTTTGCTTGGTATCATGAATTTTTATTGTAGTGAATTTCATCAAAACTAAATTGATTGCAATTTATAAATATTTGCATATGATTTTTCATTTACTAATACTTACAACTCATGCAACAAGTTTTGAATATCCACCCAAGCCAAGCTTGTGTTGCTCATGCTTTTGTTTTATTTCTTCTATTGCCTTTGATGTGTTAGGTAACCTATGTGATGTTTGAAATATGTTAGATCACATAAGTACAAAGAGTAAATAGTACATAATTTCATTATTATGATTATCATGTACCTTCTTTCCTCGGGTGATATTACTTGTCCACTATGTCTTGCGCTTCTCTCAAGTGAATCCTTTTTAAGATTCTCCCACTCATTAATAGGAATATAGGGAGGCCGCTTGTAATAAGGGTTACATTCTATTTGGGTCCTGAGTTGTCCCTTACATACTTTAAAACTTGGCCCACTTTGTCAAGGAGTTTAAGTCTATGAAAGATGTCGGGTCCAAAAAGTGTTGTCATAGAGTCAATGAGTTTATTCTTTAACCCTTTATCTTTTAATTGCCACCTTTTAAGAAAAAAAATTATTAGATTCATAAATGAAGTGAAGCTACCTTTTAATATACTTGAAGAGAGGGATGAAATGAAATCTAATCTTGCAATGAAATCAAAATATGATACCTTGTGCATATGGTCGGCCCAAAAATGCACAAACATTCATCATTAAGTGTTAATATGATTTAGAACAACAAAGGGGGGGGGGGGGTGGGGGGTGAATCAGTTGTTCTCAGGTCCAAATGTATAATATAAACTTTTAAACACTTCAACAACTCAGATCTTACAACCAACAACTACTCGGTCAATACAAAATGTATACCAGAAACATATAATAGTGTCATCCACTATCCAATAGTATTTAACTTGCAAAACATAGAAATGTTCAAAAAAATATTCACAAAAGCATTAACACCAGGATTTATACTGGAAACCCAATTTGGGAAAAACCACTTTGGAACATGTTACTAATATTTTCACTTTTCTGAAGTGAGCTCTATGAAAAGTCAACCCTGTCAAAGGTTTACAAACACACTGCTAGGTGTGACCCGGTTAAAGGATTTCAACCACCCTCTTAGGAGTGCACCTTGTTAAAGGACTTAAGTACATTCTATTAGAATGCAACCTTGATTAAAGGATTTATACAATGATTGTTAGGTCAACCTTGATTAAAGGATTTAAACTGATACAATGGTTAGAAAGTAACAACAATGTTTGATCTGAAAACATACAACTCACTTTGCAAATAACAGATCCAATTCTTACATATATATGCTGGCTTACTGACTGAGATCCATTTCCATCTCCATCACTGATCTTCTTAGAAATCCCTTCAAGCAATCACAACTCTTTCTCCTTCAACCTTTTCTTCTTATTTAGTCAATAACAATAAAAACTCTAGCATACTGCTTCAACCTCACACTTAGGTTTCCTTAACACCTCTTCGATAGGTCGATCCAACTTTTACCACTTAATCTCCTTTGTAGATCTTAGGGTTAGGTCAGATTCATCGAATCCTTCCAACATTATGTTCTTCATCCATCCTTCTAGAAACATCTCTAATCTCTTTATGGAATTACAATAAAATGGTTTATAGTGCATTAAATGCTTCCATACATTCAATAAATAAAGTCAACATGATTTACATAATCCAAGAATTCAACTATGTCAGCTAGGAATCTGAATTCTTCCTCAAATGTAAATTAATGATGCTTGGTCAATACTATTTTCAACTCCATGGTCATCACTACGTAGCCCAGTCACCACTGAAATTGTTTCCTAGGCAAATACTATCTTCCTCACTAATAAACTGATGTTCAATCAACATTGAATTTACTTGGCATATACTAGCTCGGTCGACACTAACATCACTCACCTTAAACTATATTTCTTCACTTTTTCTCGATTAAGCCTACTTGTTTAGTCTTGCTTCTCACTTAGATAAGAAATACATTATCTTATCATTGTGCCACATAATCAAGTACCCATTGAAGTATCAAGATAACTCAACCTTTCCTTAGGTGCTATTGTTATCACCTTGCCCTAATCTTTCTCAACAATCAAATAGATATAGTACTTTCTTAGATAGAAATAGTCTTACCAGTTAAGGTTTGACATCAATGACAATACAACAATTGCTTCAATTGCAATTTCCAATAATCTCCCTCTTTGGCATTGATGGCAACACCATATGAAAAACACATGATTCACCAACCAATCCAAAACTTGTCTGTACATCAAAAATATTTATAATATCCTTAGCTTTATTCTAAATCTAAATCACTTAGCCTTGCTTGCATGACCGTCCACATAGTAACTTCCACTTAATCTCTTCTATGTTCCTTTCCTTTGAATCTCTCCCTCTTACTTGATCTTCCATGAAATCTCACCATGTGTTTTCATCTTATTCATCTCCCTCTTTGACAATAATGCCAAAGCAACAACTAAAAAATGCATCTTTTAGATGTAGATGTCATCTTGTTAGTTTAGTAACAATATTTCTCCCTCTATCATCTTTGCTTATGACTGATTATCAGCTTTGCTATACTTTTCACAACTCTAGGCTGCTCCTAAAGTGTGACCTTTTTCTATATCAATTTTTTAGATACTCTTTGCAGTATATTTGATGCATTGCTCCTAGCTTGACTAGGAAACCTTAGTGAGGGGAAGAACCCCTAATTTTCCTCTCAGATATTCATGAGATTCTTTAGGTAAGGTTTTAGTGAATGTCTGCTAGTTGTTCCTTTGTATTCACATATTCCATTTTGACCTCTTTATCTTGTACCAATTCCCTCAAGTAATGATACTTGATGGTGATATGTTTGGTCTTTGTGTGCATCACTAGGTTCTTAGATATGTTGATAGCACTTGTGTTTTCATAGTAGATGACAACTGGTTCAGTGATCTCTTCTTTCATGCCTATCAACAATTGCTTTATCCATACCAAGTTTGAACAATTCACTACAACAGCTACATACTCAGCTTCAACTGTAGATTGGGAAGTGCAATTTTTTTTCTTGCTTGTCTAGGAAACTAATCTCTATCCAAGAAAGAAAGCTCCACCACTAGTACTCTTTATATCATCCACATTTCCTGCCCAATTTGCATTAGTATAGAATCTGAGTTCAAATCTTTCATGCTTCTTGTAGTACAGTCCATAATCTATAGTCCCTTTCAAATATCTCATTATCCTTTTTACAGCCATCATATGAGTTTCTTTAGGATTGGCAGAGAATCTTGCCACAATCCCAACTACTAGAGCAATATCTGGTCTGTTGTGAACAACATACTGCAGCTTTCTGATCATGGACCTATACAAAGCTTGGTTTACTTTAGCAGCATCATTATTTTTAGACATTTTTTGTCTGGTAGCCATGGGAGTACTTACTAGCCTTGAATCCTCCATACCAAAGGTTTTCAGTATCTCTTTGACATATTTAGACTGGGTGATGAAAATACCTTTCTCCATTTGATATACTTGTAAACCAAAAAAGAATTTGATCTCCCCAAACATTGACATTTCAAATTTAGTTTGCATCTCATTTGAAAATTTCTTACACAAGGCATCTTGTCCACCAAATATGATTGTATAAGGTAAAATATGGATGAGGTCCTAGAATAATGGTTTGCACATAAAAGAGACCCCAAAGCCAATATTTTACACTTATATGAAATTGCATTGATATGGAAAGTAAATATAGATGATTACTATAGAAATGAAGAAATAAAGGTACTTACCTCTGAAAAAGAACCTGCTAAAAACCCAGTCAAATAGTCTTAGAAATTGTTGATTTTCACTTTATGAATCGAAACTGCGAGATCTACAAAACCCAGAAATGTTTTTCTGAGGTCAGGTCATCTCTATCCTAGGTCAGTGTCTAGATTGTCCCCATCCTAGGTTGGGGTCTAGGTCATCCTTGACCCAATTGCTCTAATGAAAAATTTGTTTGCGGATCCCAGAAGTTCGGCGAAATGGGTATCCAGATCTGCACTTCAATTCTCCATCCTATACCTGTACCTGCAAGAAAAATGGTTTTGTTTGTTGGGGGAGGGGTGTGCCTTAGTCAAACCCTAGTTTGGAATCAACCTTAATAATGAAATTGAAATGGAGAATGCTAGCAAGAAGGGATTTTTTTAGTGGCGATTATTCACCAATTGGCAAATATATCCCGATCGGCAGATCGAAATTGGTGAAAAAAATGGTCATATACTGGTTGACCGGTTCGCCCAGATTTTATAAAATGCTCATATAGTGGTCAGATTATTCACCACTATTTTTACATAATTTTAGTAACATAGTCGGGTTCTTCCCCCATATTTCTATTTACTATTTTACTCTTATTTGCCATGGATTACATTTGGTGTATTTATCGAGGATCAACATTCGTCAATGGCCCATTGTCCCAAGTAAAATTTTTATTTTCACTAGGACCCAGTTTTCCATGCATCATACATAATTGTGTCCCAAATTCCCGCCCTATTCACCTAGTCAATTATTTGAAATTACGCGAGGTTCACCAAATATTAGTTGTTATCATAAGCAACTATCGACCCCTTGACCAAAATGGATGATGGAGATTATGAGGCAAAATTTGATGGCTGATATGAAAATGGTTTACTTGTAGTTGTCTATTTAAGAGATATGAGTTTTATTATTGAAATATGCTAGAGAGAAGGAGGCTTCAAGAGATTTAGTTGATTCTGAGCTCACAATTGCAATCGGTAGCGAACGACTACTAGTCCATAGTATCTTATTCAAGTAAAATTTTATTGTAGCCATAATTTGTTGGAGATGTCATAGTCAAAGTTAAACAAGAAGAGGACTATTGAAGGTGGAGATGTCCAAGAGAGGCCAAAAAAATGGAAAAATATATCTTCATACTTTGGCGTGGGCAGATGCAATAGTGTTGGTCAAAGTGAGGAAGGTACATCATCAAAGGAACCTATACAATTTGAAGGTTCTCAACCTACACAGGAGTCTAATGAACAAATTGGGGAGCCTAATAAATCTGGTGATGAAGTTGCAGAACTTGATATCTCTGATGAAGATGACCTTGAAGAAGAATTTCAAGTAAATAAATAGTATCAGGATGAATTGATCGACTTTGGTGACGATGATGGTTCAATTAACAGTAACACTAAAGGGAGAGGAAAATCAAAAGAAAAAACTGATCATTAATGGGAGATGTCGAGGAGATTTAAATTTCATTGGGCAAAAAAGTATCCATTCATTGAACCTATAGAAAATCCAATTGTAGGTGAGCCACCAGTAGAATGCAGATGTACGATTTTTAGTTGGAAGTATAAAAAGGAAAAGCGGTTGCAGCTTAGAACTAGACACCATAGAGAAACATGTTGGTAAGGTTTACGAAACCTCAATTGTTGATGGAAAGGAAATAAAAGTGGTAAGATATAAAACAAAGGAGCAATGTCAACATAAAAGGAATGTTGAGGAATATTATTTGTTTCAGAAATTTAAGACGAGGCCTGGTGAAGTTCAAGGTTCTATTAATGCTATTTTTGCAAAAGCAAGTGAAGTAGAAGAACGTGGAAAAGCTGTTCAATTAAGTAATGTATTCCATATTTTGAGTAGAGGGCATCCAATGATAGACTATCCTAAAATGAGTGGTTTGTTACACTTTTTGAAAGTTCCTAACTATCATGTCACTCATTGGTCAATAAACAATGGATGGGAATTGGCAAGTTGTATTGCCTAGGTTGAAATAGAGGATGTATAAAGAAAAACAAAAGAGTCAACCTTTATTGCACTGTCCTTAGATGAAGTTACGATAATAGATAATACGTTTTGGGTATGCATGCATGTTTATACTATACAGAACAATGTCTGCCAACCACATCTACTAACTATTGAAAAATTGAGGGACAATGTGACATCGGAAAATTTATTTCAATTAGTAAAGAGCCATTTAATTGAATATGGAGGTATGGATGAATTGACAATAGCGAAGAAGTTGATCTATGTTGGAGCTAATGGAGCTTTAGTAATGCAAGGTCAAAGGAATAGTCTTTGCACAAAGATGTAGGCTTCTTGTTCACCATATGTTGTTGGCATTCACTATATGGCCCACAGGATGAATCTTTCTTTTAGAGTTGTGAAGAAGTTCCCTTTAGTAAACAAGGTTGAAGATTTAGTAAGAGAGTTGTACTCATATTTTTGTCAAAGTCCCAAACATTTTAGGGAATTTCAACACTTTGCTGATGGAATTACCAATGGAAACAAGCTTCTTAAAGATGTTGATACCAGATGGATCTCTTTGGATGGACCGGCGCATTGAGTTTTTTTTGAATATCAATCTTGGATTGGATTGATGTATGAAAATTGGGACAATGCAGAAAATTAGAGATGTGGTGACCTGCTTCAGAGGTTATGTAATATAGAGACACTTTTGACTTTAGCATCTCTTCTTCCCATGCTAGAAGAAATGATGTTCATTATGAAAAAAGCCCAGCAAAGAGCCATGTATATTGCAGAATATGCTTACTTGCGTAAAATGTCATGCCAAGCCCTGGATTGTCTCTATCGAAATGACCTAAATTTATCTGATGAAAGATTTAATCACTAGCAAAAACTAATAGATTTGGACAATCTTGATAATTATTTAAAGATTGTTGAAAATGGGGATTTATGTATTTTTGTAAGGGGATTTCAGATACCAATGTACTACAGTGCCCCAAAGAAGCGAGCTGCAAGAGTTACAAAGGAAGAGTTTACCAAGATTAACGAGTCTATAGAAGGTAATGCAAGGGACATAGCCTATAAATTTTCCTCTAAAATAAGATCCTGATTCCCATATGAACAACTGCTTGAGGCCATGGCAATTGTGTTTCCTCAATATTGGACCTTAAATTCTAAGGAAGATTATCATAATAGGTTGATGACTTTGATAAAGGAATTTTGCAAATCTGTAGAATTCAATGGAGTGACTATCAATGGAATTTTAGATAAGGGTCTTCTTAGATAGAAATTAGGCACTTTTGCAAAGACTATGAAGCATCAATATCAATTAATGCATAACCCACATGAAGAGGGCTTGACAACAAGGCTTTGGACATAACTAAAATAGAGCACAATGTTGCGTGAAGAAATTTTAGAGTTCTTCAAGCTTGTTGATCTATGTCAGACCATGATATTGGATTCAGTGGAGGATGAGAGAGTTTTCAGTGCTTTGGGCTTCCTAAAATCAAAGCTAAGAAATAAACTAGACAAGAATTTGGAAACATGCTTGAGGGTCTACACATCTAGGTATGATGTTAATACTTTTCCTTATCAAAAAGCAATGGAAATCTAGAAGAAAAGATGCAAAAGAAGAGGGTTTGGCAACACCATTAACCAATCTCCAATAGTGACTCCGAGTGGGACAAGTATAGATGGTGATGGGAGTCATAGAAGTGGAGGTCAGACTTAGAGTGAAGAAGACACAAATGAAAATGAAGAGAATAATGAACAAACTAGAATACCAGAATTGGATGATGACGACGATGCAGAGATGAATTGGCAAATTTAAGAAATTTTTGCTAAATTAGCAGTAGCAATCAATAGGTATTTTTTGAACTTATTAACTACTATATCTTGTCATTCAATGTTCATTTTAGAAAAGAAAGAATGTATTATTATTGTAGAGTGTAGTTTGTAACTTTGTATCGTATCATCAATGATCATTCATATTTGAATTTGAAATTCCTGAATGAAATTTCGTATTCCAATAACATATAAAAGAGTAAATCAACTAAGAATAATTGAATAAAATAGAGTAACTCAAGTTTCAACATACATTGAATTGGAAAACATGAAAATTAGATAGAGCACAATTTTTTTTGTATTCATTTGTAATATATTACAATTTATAGCAGTTCAATTTGTTTTGTATTCATTTGCAATATATTACAATTTACAGTACAAAATTCAGAGCAATCTTTGTAGGCCAGTCCAAACATCCTCTGATGGCAAAATAATTTGGTTCATAGTATAGTCACACTCCTGTAACTTCGTTAGCAATTCATATCTGGAAGTGTGACTTGACAACACTATTGCTTCTAAAACTCCATTCAAAGTTCTCACTGGTGTGTGTGTGAATTTTGTACTTGATTTGTAGACACAACACTTTAGTAAAACATTAGAGGTTAGTTGAAATCAAAATCGTGCAATAAATGAAAACTAAACTAACTAGGTGATTTACTGCCTTCTAGTAGATGTGAGTATGTATTCTCAGATTATACTGAGATCAGTGACCTTGATGACACCTAAACAAAGGATTTGAATGCAAAATCTAGATATGGAATGAATGCAATTAATCTTTTTTTTTTGGTTTTTCTGTGCAATTATGATAATGAAAACTTGATATGAATCTATGCTAATATGAAAATTGATATGCTAAAATGATCTAACAATAATATTCTAAATGATATGGATACTATGCAAAAACAAATGAAAATCTCACAACAACTCAAATTCTCAAGATTGATTCTTCAGTCTCCAATTTGACAGCGTGAGTGTGCAATTCATGGATGGATCTCAAATGAGGAGCTGAAGCCTTAATTTATAGAAATCTAGGGCTTTGGAGGTGCATGAAAAAAAGCCATAAATCACTCAAATAACTCAAGTTGATTTTTGAGTTATTTTTAAATAAAGGATAATTAACTCACAAAAACATGCAAAAGTAGAGTTTAACTCAAAATAGAGTTTAGATTTAATTGATAATTGATAGTTGTCTACTTTTGTGATTGTGCATGTTTTATTTATGAATTAATTTAATAATAAAGTGATTTATTTCCAACTTAACTGATTTTGAAAAATAAAATAATTGATTTATGGGTTAATTAATTATTTTTCAAACTTTTATTCAAAAACAATATTATTAAAAATTGACAACTTGCTTTAATTAATTAAATAAGAATTTAATCAATTATTCATAGGATTTTGGATTTATTGTCAAAATTAAATAATACAATTTAGGAATAAATAGAATTAACTTCAATTAAATAATTAAGTGGTAGAATTAAATCTAATTAATTAAATATTTAGAATATTGAATTAATCAAACTTTAGGATAAATAGGATTTATCACCCAATAATCATTAAATTAAAGATAATTATGATAAATAGGAATATTACTAGGAATATTCCTTGATGCAGAATTTATGATAATCAATTAGGATTTGATGATGTTCAAATGTGCCTTAGGTTAGGACTTCGATGTCGATTTCATTCGATGTGTCAATATAGGAGGTTAATGAACCTATAGCCCATTTTTGGGGTATTACATTTTGCCCCTCTTTGAATTGTTGTACGAAGCATAGTGGTTCAAAGATAGTCTGTGTATGATGTTTGAAACTGATGTTTGAAATTGATATTTGAAACTGATTGAAGTTGATATGAAGATAATAGGTCCTGAATGACCAAAGATAATGTTAACTATAACAGCAAATGAATCGATGATTGTGAAAACGTGTTAAAACACCTTATTCTGAACCTTATGATTGTGAAGAAGTGAGTGACCGATTCCAGACCCGATTGTCCTTATATTGAATCACATTGGTATCACATCTGAACCCTTTAGTTTCTAAAGAACCAAGGAAATAGCACAATTGAACCGATAGTTACAAAAATTGATATAATTCATAAGATTAAGAGAATACTAGATTGATATGGATCTCGATGAATCTGATATGCCCTGAGTGATGATTGATTTGCCCCAAGTGATGAGGTCTTTTTGATGAACCAGCAACAAGACGTGGTTGTTGTCTTGATTACTAAGGAAAGATATGATTTCAAAATTTAGATTACAGACTTTGAATGATGTGCAATACCATGCCCCCTTCGGGATTAAAATTGAAATCTGATGAGAAAAGTCAGCATTGATAGTTTAGAAGCATGTTAATTGATTTGAGAAGTGGTTAAACACGTTCGAGAATGCATTTTGCATCGTTGGAGGGTCCAAAAGACCAAGTTTGACTAGGTTTGACCATGAGTTGACCATGGTTGACCAAGTTGAAATTTTGAGAGTTTGATGTAAGATAATTAGTTAAGTTGAATACTAGATTTCTATAATGATTGAAGGTTGATTATGCAAGCAGTTAATAATATAAATGATCTCAGATTTTGATTTTGATCCTGAAAAAGGATTCTAATTCCTGTTTCGTTGGATGGACCTTCGTGTAAGATTTAGCTCTTGTTAGATTTGAAGATGTGATTGAAGAATAATTTAAGCATTGAAGTTCATTTAGCCATTGTGAGATCATGCAAACATGCAAAATGCAAAAATGACATGCAGAATGAAATGCAACCTAAGACCTAGGACCTAGTCACTAATCATGTGTCGGTCATTCTCATCATTGAATTTTTAGGTAACCGGATAAATAAATACAATGCCCACTAGTTATGAAACCATAGACATATGAATATTGATTTGTATGCTCATGAATCAATACAACATCCACTAGTCAATCAACCATAGATATATGAATATTAATTTTATTTTCGGAATGTCAGATTAGATATAAGCACCAAGGCACAAATGCCAGGATGACCTAAATATCATGTCCATTTTGATATAGCAATTTGTATAAGCATTAGAATATAAACATCATGATGACCTAAATATGTCTTGCATTCAAACACAACAAATAGTCAAGAGATCATTCTAAATCCAATGTGAATTACTCGTAGTGACCCTTTATCGTCCACATCCTTAGGCAAGATCGCGTTTCACAGTAGGAGAAAGAACTCACTCAAAAAGACAATAGTTAGATCAAAATTCCTTGAATTTTTTGGGTATCAATGGTCGAGGTATGCATGGCCATCCAATTCGAGATAGAGGCTCTTACAGACGGACACCATTTCAATCCAAAATTTCCAAAGTTGTTAGATTTTCACATACAAGCAGAAGACAAAGAAAAGATTATGCCCCCAGTCATCACTCTCTAAATCCTGTAAAGGACATCATCGAAGAGCTCAAAAGGACATAATATGCAAAAATCTCAATGCGAATTAGTAAGCATAAAAGGAGAGAAATGCATGTAAAAAACATAGATTGTTTTCAGTTTGTTTTTTATTGTGTTGTTGTAGATGCAAAATTCTTTTTGGAGACAAGACTGACTGACTGACATGGATGAAGCTGCAAAGGACTCTAACTAGATATGATACGTCTAAGATACATTGGAGGCCATAGGATATGACTTTGATTGCCCCCAAGTTTGAACATTAATAGGATATAGACGCTTGAGCTGATTGGTGTACAGATCGACTTATTGAAAATAGGAATGCAGGAACAAACCAGGAGATATGTACAAACTAAAGCAAGACTGAAAGCTAGGAAAGACCAAGATTGTGCTGATAGATGGAGCATTTTGAAACAAGTGGTGCCTGTTTGCTAGGTTTTCACCATCTTGGTAGAGATTGTATTTTTGCTACCAAGGCGCCTGTTTCTAGGTTTTCACCAAGGCACTTTTTCTTTTTCTCATTTTTTTAATATTTTTCATTTTTTCAATTTTTTTGTACTTTTGATATTTTTTACTTTTTTTTGTGAATCATCAAGGCACATATTGCTAGGTTTTCACTGAGATGTTCATTTTTTTAAGGACTTTTTCTAATTTTTATGATTTTTTCAGGACATTTTACCATAGACTGAATGCCTTAGGCATAGAATTTCTTTAGATGGAGAATGTTGATTAGTTCTTAGAGCTGTTCTCCTTCAGTCATTGAGAGTTGATAAGCACCAGAGCCAAAAGTATTAGTGATTACAAAGGGACCCAGCTAGTTGGGTTCAAACTTCCCCTTGCGTTCTCGATGTGCTTGATTTTTAGGATTCTCTCTCAAGACTAGATCACCAACCTGAAATTCTCAGTGTTTGACTTTCTTGTTATAACCTCTAGACATTCTCTTCTAATATACTCTAAGATGATCATACATTTCTTATCTATGCTCATCTAGTAGTTCAAGTTCTTGCAACCTAGACACTCTATAGCCATCATTAGTTACTAGACCATGTATTCTGATTTTGAGTGATGGGATTTCAACCTCAATAGGCAATACCGCTTCATACCCATAAACTAAAGTGAAAGGTGTAGCCCCAGTGGGTGTTCTGTTACTTGTTTTGTAGGCCCAAGGAGTTGGATTGATCATGAGATGCCAATCTCTTCCTATTTTATTAACTGTACGATGTAAGATTTTTAATAGATTCTTGTTAGAAGCCTCTCCTTGTCCATTCCCTTGAGGATAGTAGATAGATGACCAATGTTGTGTAATCTTGAATTTAGCACATAAATCATCTAGATCTTTGTTCTTGGATTTTCCACCATTATCTATGATTATGGAATGAGGTATTCCATATCTGCATATGATATAGTTCAATATGAACATAGATATTTGTTTTCCAGTTGCTTGTGTCAAAGGGACTACTTCTACCCATTTTGTAAAATAATATGTAGCTGTGATTATATGGGTATGTCCATTAGAAGAATGAGGATGTATAGCCCCTATAAGATCAAATGCCCATTGGTGAAAAGGCCATTGTGTAGTAAAGGGAATTAGATCTCTCCCTAGAGCATGAATTAAGTTTCCATGCACTTGACACTTTTGACAATTCTTAGCAAATTTGATAGCCTCTTTCTCCATTTCAGGCCAATAGTACCCAGCCCTGATAAGTTTTTGAGCTAGTAAATTGTTTGAGTGTGACCCACAAATACCATCATGGACTTCTTCTAATGCATGTTGAGACTCTTCCCATTCTAAACATCTAAGTAGTGTACCATCTAGACCTCGTTTGTACAGATCGTGACCAATGATGAAATATCGGGAGGCATTACAGATAAGGTATCTCTTTTCATGGCGGTTGAAGGTATCAGGAATGAGTTGGTCTTGGAGATAGGAAAATAGGTTTTTGTATCTAGATGAATCATGACCAATAATAGTATAGATCATGCGGGTTTTAGGGGAATCATATGCAGGATAAGATAGTGCTTCCACTAGGAACTCATAGCATAGCTCATGTTCAGGTTGTTGTAATAGAGTAGATAGTGTTGCCATTGCATTGACATCCTTGTTCTATGTTCTAGGTATTTTCTCAAATGTGATAGATATGAAATACTTCTTTAAATCATCTACCATTCTCTTATAAGGAATGAGCTTTTCATCTTTAGTTTGGTACACATCGTTGACTTCATGGATAACAAGTTGAGAGTCTCCATGAACATGTAGCTCTGTTACTCACCACTCAATTTCTATTTTGATGCCATTCAAAAGGGCTTCATATTTTGCAATATTGTTTGTGCAAGGGAACTTTAATTTGAATGCTTTAGGTATGGAGTATCCTTGAGGAGTTATGAACACTATGCCTGCTCCTGATCCATTATGTGTATAGGAGCCATCAAAGAATAACTACCATTCTCTAGAAGAAAGAGTCATGATAGAGGAATTTGGAAATTCCATTTGCATTAGTGTATCATCACTCATAGGTGCATCCACTAACTGATTAGCAATACCTTGTCCTTTGATAGCTTTTCTCTCAACATATTCAATGTCAAATTCACTTAAGAGCATGACCCATTTAGCTAATCTACATGTGAGGGCAGCTTTGCTTAGAAGGTACTTGAGTGGATCAATCTTAGCTACCAAATGTGTGGTATGAGCTAACATGTAATGTCTTAGTTTTTGTGATGCAAAGATCATAGCTAGACAAGCTTTCTCAATCATTGAATAGTTCTTCTCATATGCAACCAATGTTCTACTGATATAGTATATAGCTCTTTCCTTTTTGTTATCATCATGTTGTGCTAGCAATGCCCCCAGTGATGTATCCGTTGTGGAGACATATAAGATCAAAGGCTTCCCATGAATAGGAGGCATCAAGATAGGCGGATTTGATAGATACTTCTTGATATGGTTAAATTTGTTCTCGTATTCTTCATTCCATGCAAAGGACACACCTTTACGTAATGTTTTTGTAAAAGGCTGTGATATGTCTACTAGTTGTGATATAAATCTTCTAATAGATTGGACTCTTCCTTGCAATGTCCTCATTTGACTGATATTATTTGGAGGTTGCATTTCCATTATAGCCTTCACTTTAGTTGGATGACCTTCAATGCCCTTCTTTGAAACTATGTATCCTAAGAGCTTTCTAGAAGTGACACCAAAAGCACACTTCTTAGGATTTAGTCTGAGACTAAATTTTTCCATTCTGTCTAATATCTTTCTCAAGTCATCTAAATGTTCAGCGCTAATCATAGATTTTGCTAAAGTATCATCAACATAATCCTCCATAGTCCTATGCATCATGTCATGAAAAATAGATGTCATGGCTCTTTGATATGTAGCACAAGAATTTTTAAGCCCAAATGGCATGACATTCTAGCAGAAGGTGCCCCATGCACATGTAAAAGTAGTTTTCTCTTGATCCTCTTGAGAAATTTTTATTTGGTTATATCCAGAAAAACCATCCATTAGAGAATACATCTCAAAGCCCACCATCATGTCCACTATCATATCAATGTTAGGAAGTGGAAAATCATCCTTAGGGCATGCTCTATTTACATCTCTAAAGTCTGTGCACACTCTGATTGATTTATCTAGTTTTGAAATAGGTATAATATTAGAGATCCACTCTACATAGTCAATAACTTGGATGAATCCAACTTTCAGGAGCTTTTCTAATTTAGCTTTTACCAAGAGTGCAACATGAGGATGCATCTTTCTCAATTTTTTCTTGACAGGTTTGACATTTGGAGCTATAGATAAATGATGCATTATAAGATTAGGATCCAACCCTAGCATATCTAAATATTTCCATGCAAAGTTGATTTTCTTTTCTGTTAGGAATGTTGTAAATTTTTGCTTCTCTTCTTCTGATAAAGATTGTGCTACATGAATCAATTGTGGTTCTTCTGCTGTTCCCAAATTGATAGATTGAGTGGGCTTAATTAGAACTGGAGATCTGTCCTATAAATGACTTAGAAGGACATCAAATATCTCATCCTTAAGCACCTTAGAGAGGTTTTCACCTTCAGATATGACTTTTATTTTTACTTTTGTAGGTTCTGAGACTGCCACAAAGTGGTTTTCACCCTCAGAACTCCTTTTCTTTTTATTCTTATTCTTATTTTTCTTACTAAGATACTTGATGTCTGACTCTGTCATGCTAACACTCGGTTCACTAATGGAAGTACTCATAGGCTCAACTGCATTGAGATAAAAAGCAAGGGCACAGTCATTCAGGAAGGTATAAATACCATGGCTTGGATTTTTGGAGGTTTGATCAATAAGGTCTGGATATTGGATAGTCAAAGTGGGGAAAGATTGGGAGATAGTGTTTACAAATATGGATCTGTCATCATTGGTCCTAACCCAATGCTCGAGTTCAAAGGTGATATAAAAACTTAAGACATTCAATTCATGAATAGGCTCAATGTCATTGTGGGAGTTCAATTTAGCCATAGGTGGATCAGACTTGATAGGTTCATCATTTCACTCTAGACTTACATTGGGTTCAGGTGCATATTGGTGAATAACATCAACATGTTTCTCTATAATAAGCTCATCTTCTTTTGGAATGGCTCCCCATTCATAGTCATTATATTCTTCATATATGCCTCTACAAAATCTAAGAACATGAGTAAAGTCAGGATGGATACCCCAAGAAGGTTTACCCTCATATTCTAATTTGAATTCATACTCATGAGAATCTATCTCAGAATAACTACCACCTTCCTCTTCTTGATTATTTTTGAGATTAGCTGGTTCTTTTGTTGCAACTATCTCTTGATTGATAGTAGGTTCTTGTGTTTCTACTACATTAATTCTTTTGATTGGATCATCTTTATCATCAAGAAGGTCTTTGATCTCTTTAGGCAATTTTTCATAGGGGATGAGTTCTGAGCTGTCTGAATCACTATCTGATGGTTCAATTTCTTCCTTCTTAAGAAGAGGTTCTCCTGGTGTGATCTACTCTATGACATGAGAAAAATTACCTTTGAGGTGGAAGGGTTTCTTTTTAAAGCCCAAGCCAACAATATCTTTGTTTTCCCTACCAGTATGTGAAATAGGTGTTATAAGACCTTTTCCTCTGACTCCTAGAGGTCCTTTACCTGAAAATACCATCTTAGCTATTAATTTATCTCCTAGACCATATGCCTTAGAAGGGATTTTGGATACTGTAGAGTCACTAGTTGGAACAGCTTGAGATTCAGGTTCATATTTGTATAGCCATGCAAGCACAGCTCCATCTTCTTCAAACTCTTGTATAGATACTTTCTATGCTACAAAATTCTTTTTATATGCCTCAAGAGGTTCTTTAGAGTCTGATTTGGACTATTTTAAAGATTGTCCATAAGACTTAGGTGAGATAGGTAGAGATTTCAAAGATAAGACTGGTTCTATAGTATATTCTCCCATACTATTTTCTTTCATATTGACCTCGTTTGCAATGTCCTCCATTTTAGATGTGGATGCTTCTTTTGTTGGCTCAATGGAAGATTGTCTATTATTAGGCACAAGTTTATCTGCACTTTCTTTCAATGTATTGCAAGTGGTGGATATGTCTGTTGGAATAGTGACCTCCACTCCTTCATAAGGAAATTTTAGGCATTGATGGTATGTAGAAGGAATAGCTTGCATTTCATGTATCCATGGTCTCCCTAGAAGAATGTTGTAAGCCAAAGGTAGATCAAGAACTTGACATGTAGTATCTCTGATAACTGGCCCTGCTCTGATAGGTAAGACAATGGTGCCTTTAGAAGATCTTTCTTGTTCATCATAGGATTTTATAGTTATTTTCTTTCTAGGATCAATAGCCAATTTTGAAAATCCCAATTGTGTGACCAAGCTATAAGAAAAAATATTTAGGCCAATGCCTCCATCTATCAACACACGTTTGACTCTATGGTTCTGGATCAAGACTTCTATATGCAAGGGCTAGTTATGTGGGTGAATCAAGGAGTTGTCATCTTCCTCTGAAAAGGAGATATATTATAGAGATGTAATATGTCCAACCATAGTCTAGAACATGTCTAAATCAAGGTCATCAGGAACATTGGATCCGAACAAAGCTTTGTCTAGAATGGCTCTATGAGCTGGAGATATTCGAAGCAACTCAAACATGGAGATTTTTGCATTAGTGTGTTGGAGTTGTTGAACAATGCTATAAGATGTGGGCCTCGTATATTTAGGATTGGAAGATTTAGAGGTAGCCTTCTATTTGGAAGTAGAAGAAAGATTGAAGGGCATCTTAGGGACATTTGATAAATCTGGGATTTGTCCGTTCAGATGTGCCCGAGCTTGTGATCGAGTAACTATGTTAGCTGAAGGATGATCTTTATCCCTTTGCACAATTGTGATGACATTGTAATGTTCAAAGAGACAGGGTTCGACCATATTGATAACAACATTATTTCCAGGGTAAGCATAATTGACCTTTGCCCCCATATTAGGCTAAGAAGATGAAACTTCTTGACCATGTTTCAGAAATGGTTCTGTGAATGCTGTATGATCATTATTGCTCTTATGATTGTCAATGGTGATGTCTCCCTTATCAGTCAAATCTTGAATAGTATGTTTCAAACGTAAGCAGTTATTGGTTTTGTGACCTTTACCTCGATGGAAATCATATAATTCATTCTCTCTCCACCATTTCAGTTTAGGATCGAGATCGGATTGTCAGATCTCAGGCAAAGAGATGATGTTATTAGCTAGCAGAGTTCTCATAGCTGATTCCAAAGATTCTCCTAGAGGAGTGAACATTTGTTTATTATCAGTGGACCACTTTTTGTACTTTGGCTTCTTTTGAGAGGGTCCAGACACCTTTTTCTCTAAGGCTTTGATTTCTTGGGTGCCAATAGTTAGATTAAAAGCTGGTGCCTTTGATGGGGCACAAATAGTATCAACAACACCATCTATGACAATGCCTTTATTCTTGTTCCAATTTTTGTTCTTGTCTTTAGAACTGAATCATGTTTCGTACTTGTCCTTTTGAATTGTGATTTCTCCTTTTTTCACAAGTACTTTTTCAATTTTGATCACATTGTCTACCATTTTATCAAAAGATGTATGATCTTGCATTTGTAAAGGGTAGTTGATCTCTAGGATAAGATTATTGATGAAGATTTCCAGTTTCTCAGTTTCTGGAATAGGCCTAGCATATAGAGAGAATTTCTTCCTCCATCTTTTGAGAAATTTCAAGAATGGTTCACCTAGACATTGCTTGAGATTACAAATATCAATCATGGTGACTGGATGTTGAATGTTGTAGGAGTATTTCTGATAGAAAAATTTGATCAACTCCTCAAAATTTTTGATAGTAGAAGGCAATCTAGAGAACCAATGAATGGCTGCTCCTCCCAGAGATTGAGGAAAGAGACGCATTAGATAGGTTGGTTCGTGCATGAACTCCATAGATTGTGTACAAAATTCTCTAACATGATCTTGAGGATCAGAGTGTCCATCATACTTATCATATTTTGGCATCTCCACTCTTTTCAGGAATGGTGGCATGTACAAGTCTTTGTCAAATGGAAAAGGACATAGGGCCTCCATGGAGAACTCCTTGGGTTCCTTTTCTTTTTCAAGGTTGTTAAGTTTGACTTGCATGGCATGCATCTATTTCATCATAGCCGTAAGTGGAGTTTCTTCCTCAGGTGTAATGATATCTTCAACATTAAAGTTGGGAGGAAGTTTAGCTCCTTGATGAGCTAATTGTAAAAAGTATGCTTCTCTATCTTCTTTCAAGAAATGCTTCATCATTCATTTGAAGTTATCATCATTTTGATACTGAGCAATTTCTTAAGGTGTGGGTTCTTGATCTGCACCATATTGAGATTAAGCTCTTTGAGAGCCAAAGTTTGTCCTTGCTTGAGACATGGTAGGAGTTTTCCCTGGGATTGATTGAGGAGGAGTTTGTTGATTACCTCCATGAGTTGATGAAGGATGAATGTAACTAGTTTTTAATCGAAGGTTGCCAGCACCGTCATCTTTGTAAAGACAAAAATTGTAGAGTTTCTAAAAAGTTGGACCTATGTGAGTAGACAAAGTTCTGGTGTTAAGTGCTTCTCCCAATTTCTTGTGAGAGGAAGCTCTAGTTTCCACCATTAACCTTGGGTGAATCAAAAGAATATGATGAAGACAACTGAAGAAGGATTTGATTCAAGAAGATCAAATGATGCAACCTTGTCAAGGTTTGATTGATTGAAGCTTGATTTGACTTAGATGAGGGATACTATGCCCTAGATGTATGGGTAGATGCCCAAAAGATAGTGGACAAGATATCACAACACTTAGTCATTTTTTAAGATTGATTGAAGATTGATAGTTATGACAAGGTTTTGACACAAGATGATAAAGACTCAAATTGATTAAATAGAATGCTAAATCAGATTCAAAAGGTCACTTTAGGAAAATGATTAGATTCTTAGTAGTTTGCTGCTCTGTTCTCGACACAGAGATTTGTTTGACAGATTTTGGAAATAGGCTGAAAAAGCTGGATATCTAGCAATTTTGACAACTTTCTAGAAAATTTTCAAAACTTCTCAAATGACTTTCTGTAGGTTTGTACGACAGTGGGTATAGCATGAAATGACAATTTATAAGTTCGTACGATAGTTGACAATAGGAAAATTGACTTTTGAAAATGACTGGTAGAAACACTCGTATGACAATATACTAGTTACCATACGACAATCAAGTGATAATGAAATGACTCTTGACCAAAACTCGTATGATTTTTGACTCCAGAAAGGAATTTCACTTCAATTTTTGCAAATTGTTGGGTTTTTAGTTTCAAATTGTTTGCAAATTTCAATGTCCAGATTCGAGGATTGTAACAGATTTGTTCATTTTTAGTAACCAGATAGATAAGCAAGCACACAAAACAACAAGCAAGTGATTTCAAGCATGTCTAAAAACAATGAACAAGGGAAAAAGCAACCTTGCACATGAACAATCAAGTGACTTATTTGTGCTAATCCTTAGAAGTGCTAATTGTGTATGTTCCACAAAGTTTTGCAATAACGTACATATTCCTAGAAAATGAAAATTTGGCCTCACTAGGGTTTTTAGTAATGGTCTGACTCTGTAAATTTTATGATCCAAAGGGGTGAACTCCAATCTTGGTGCACCAAGGTTTTGACATAGTCCAAGAATTTAATCAATCAGGAGTTGCTAGGGAGATCTAACAACCCAACAATGAACCACACCTATGAAGATTTCTTCCACAAGGACATTTATATAGCGGCTGTCACTACCACGGTGAAAATGGCTATTACCGCTTGAGGTTCCATCAATGTGGTTGACCTAATTAAGGGAATGTCCACTATAGTTAACCCTCTCTAAAGGTGACTCACAAAATATACCACATGGAGACTAGTTCCAAATTCAAAGATTTGAGTTTCTATTACTACCCAAAAAGGGAGTAGAGCATAATCCTCTAGCCTTTTCACTTTTAACCCAAATAAAGTAGACAGATTAATCCGACACGCTAAGACCAAGATTATCTCACAGAGATCTATGATGTCAACCCCTTATGATCTATCAACCTCTCCAGAGAGAATGCATCGATCAAAAGTTGAAGACACACAGATCTAGTGGAACATGAGACTCCCTCAGTATCCTCCCTACCTACAAGGGTTCCTTCATTGAGAAGAGTTTCGCTGGAAACTCACTCTCTCAAGAGCCATGGATAGTGTTCATAGGGCCTATTTACTATGTGTAACAAAGATGCTGAAAGCAAATCTATGTTCATTTTTAGAGCCCAAATGAAATGTGTGATATGGAAAAGAAAGGCACTCAAGCTAGACACGCAAGATGTTCATTTTAATCCAAATTGAAATGTTATCAACTGAGAAGGTTACCTGAATTCCTCACAATGTACTTAGTAGATTGTTACCTACTTTTAGCAATTCTTGCACATTTTCCAATCAAAACTAGTGAAAATCAATAAAAAATAAAGAATTTCAATTGTTAGGGTTAGCTATTAGTCAAAATCTAAAAACCAAATCTGACAAACTACCTAAAAAAGTGAAACGACAATTGAACCTTGGCACTGAAACTCGTATGACAGTGGGTTACCTTCCAGATGATAGTTTAGAAACTCGTACGACACTGGGTATCAGATCATACGACAATCAAGCTTCCAAATGATAGTGTGTTTTTTCTTGTGTGATCCTCGATCAAATCAACTGTTGTATGATAGTGGGTATCTCCTGGTATGAGTTTCTGATAAAACTCATATGAAAGTTGTATGGACAGAGAATAAAAATCATAGCTGGGAATAGAAAAAGATAAGAAAATGATATAAATTGATAAAATGTGAAGGGAAACCCATTTCAGGGCCCCACGGTGGGCGCCAGAAATGTGTGTGTGAATTTTGTACTAGATCTATAGACACAACACTTCAATAAAACATTAGAGGTTAGTTGAAATTGAAATCATGCAATAAATGAAAATTAAACTAACCAGGCGATTTACTACCTTCTAGTAGATGTGAGTATGTATTCTCAGATTATACCAAGATCAGTGACCTTGACGACACCTAAACAAAGGATTTGAATGCAAAATCTAGATATGGAATGAATGCAATTAATCTATTTTTTTTTGGTTTTTCTATGCAATTATGATAATGAAAACTTGATATGAATCTATGCTAATATGAAAATTGATATGCTAAAATGATCTAACAATAATATTCTAAATGATATGGATACTATGCAAAAACAAATAAAAATCTCACAACAACTCAAATTCTCAAGATCGATTCTTCAGTCTCCAATTCGACAGTGTGAGTGTGCAATTCATGGATGGATCTCAAATGAGGAGCTGAAGCCTTAATTTATAGAAATCTAGGGCTTTGGAGGTGCATGAAAAAAAGCCATAAATCACTCAAATAACTCAGGTTGATTTTTGAGTTATTTTTAAATAAAGGATAATTAACTCACAAAAATATGCAAAAGCAGAGTTTAACTCAAAATAGAGTTTAGATTTAATTGATAATTGATAGTTGTCTGCTTTTGTGATTGTGCATGTTTTATTTATGAATTAATTTAATAATAAAGTGATTTATTTCCAACTTAACTAATTTTGAAAAATAAAACAATTGATTTATGGGTTAATCAATTATTTTTCAAACTTTTATTCAAAAACAATATTATTAAAAATTGACAACTTTCTTTAATTAATTAAATAAGAATTTAATCAATTATTCATAGGATTTTGGATTTATTGTCAAAATTAAATAATACAATTTAGGAATAAATAGAATTAACTTCAATTAAACAATTAAGTGGCAGAATTAAATCTAATTAATTAAATATTTAGAATATTGAATTAATCAAACTTTAGGATAAATAGGATTTATCGCCCAATAATCATTAAATTAAAGATAATTATGATAAATAGGAATATTACTAGGAATATTCCTTGATGCAAAATTTATGATAATCAATTAGGATTCAATGATGTTCAGATGTGCCTTAGGTTAGGACTTTGATGTCAATTTCGTTCGATGTGTCGATATAGGAGGTTAATGAACCTATAGCCCATTTTTGGGGTATTACAACTGGTTTGATGAAATCCATGAATGTATCAGGAGATATGTCTGTAGGAAGAAAGTGTAAATTAGTATTTATTTTGTCAGGTAACCTTATTTTGTAATTTTCTCTTCCAATGAAGTTATTTGCGTCAAATCCCTTAGGCAAACCAAGACTTTCCATATTCACTTTCATTTGTTCCATCTTTGTGATCTTCTATTGAGCTTTGTCATCCAATTCCTATGCTTCCTGTAGCTTCTCACATTTTTGAATGATACTTGATACCTTTACTGAGGCATCAGGGCAGTTGCTAATTCCCTTGTTTGATAGATAACTATCACTCTTACTATAGAGTTGTTGCATACTATCTTTTTCTTTCTTTTCTTTCTTGACAACATCCATGTTCTATTCAATGTTCTTATGGAGCTTCAAATAACATACTCTCATACTTTGAAGCATTTAAAACCACTCATAAAAGCTATTACACATCACCACTATTTGGCCCCAAATGTGTTCTTTTGCAATCTTCACTAAATTTTTATTAGTATTTGTTAAAGTTTGAATTGTATTATTGGCCTTCTTTAGTTCTTCACAATTATTTTTCTCTTCCACTGCTTTGTGTTCCCAGTTCCCAATAATTGGCTTTATCCACCTGAGAGTCCAATTACTTTTGCAATTCTTGGTTGGAGGCAACATTACTCTCCACGGTTTTAAATAACTTTTATGAACTGACTCTTTCTTCCTCTATCTTTTTACTAATTTCTTCCAATTTTCCCCTCAATTCCTTCAGCTCTTCTTGCTCCTGTTCCTTCACTATTGCCTCTGCATGTTCCTGCTCTGTATCTACTGATGTAGAGGTCAATTTTTTAATCTTTTTCTGTAATTCTTTCAAACTATTCTCTGAAGCTTTCCTCTTTGCTTTTTCATTGCCAATGTCTACTTGTAACTTTTCTATATTTTTCTCGAGCTTTCTTTTCTCTCTTTCCAGCTTTAGCAATGCACTGTAGACCACTTGGTATGTAGACTTTGACACATTGATGTTGTCCACAGTTTTAACTTGGGAAAAATCCATTTGGAGAGTGGTAACTTAAAATTCAGATGGATCTATCTGACTCTCTGGTGGGTTTCCATCTTTATTTGGTGGAATAACAACCATGAACTCCATCATGTCTCTTTTTGGGTCATATGTTGGCAAAACCTTGTTGGATGCAGGTTGTTCCTGTATAGTTGCATCAAGGGCACTAGTCTGCAATGTCTTTTGTATTTCCTTATTCTTGGTTCTTGTTTCTACAAATTTATTATAGAAATCATTGAAACAAAAATCTGGTGTTGCAGAAGGATTTGAATGTTTGAAAGGTGAACCAAAGGTAGAGCTTGCAATGCATGTTGATCTAACTAATGCTCTTTGAGGATTTAAACTTCTAGAGGGTTTTGCTAAACCTAAAACTGCAAATAGTTGTTTATGATCATATGAAATTGTTGTCGGTGTTCTTTTGGAAGGGGAAAGCTTTTGCTTCTTGACACTATATTCTACTATGGGATTCTATGTAGATTCTACTAGCCTCTTTAGAGAGGACACTTGTTGTATAAGTTTCCCAGTCCCACTAGCACCAATGCCACTACTAGACCTAGTAGCAATACTAGTAGATTCAAATCTAAGGCCTGCACCACGATCATAAGTAGTTTTTTTTGTCTCAATTTTATTCCAGACGCCTTCTCCTATGTGACCCAAAACACCACCTTTATAACCCATTTTTTGCACAATGTCTACCCCTTTGCTATATACTTTTTTCTGGTCTTAGCTGGTTCCACTCTGGCCTAGAGTAAATGCACTTGGTGGATTATCATCCTTGGTGTCTGGATTATCATCCTCACTATCACATGCCATGTTAGGATGCTCCAAATTCCATAATTTTCTAAACTTTATATCCTTGTCTATTTCATCCAGATCTTCACTAGTCTTTGGTTCACCAAAATCCTTTCTCATACTCCAAAAATCATCCATTTTTGTTCTAGTCCATTTTCTATCCTTACAAGCTTCTGCTATTCTCTTTGGTATTTTTATGTTTGATGGATTAGCAATTTTTTCATAGAAATTGTAGGACATCCTAGGCTGTACAATGCCCTAGTTTATTATTGTCATAATTTGTGATGACAACTATTGAACTGAAATTGTTTCCTCACAGAAAAGTTTCTCCATCTCTTTTGTAACGTCATCCTAGCTATCCTTGTTTTTCAACCTCTCTAGCAATGGTTTAATTTCATGTTGAAATAAGTTTGCAGAGTTCTTATTAGCAACAAGCATTGTTTGAATGATGTTGAGTGGATCATACTTCCAGTACCACTCTAAATCAAATTGAAAAATATCTAAAAAAATTATTGCCACTTTGAATGCCTTTCTCTCAAATGTTAGCCCTCCAATTGAGAAAGGTAAGGAAGGGAATATAATCTTCTTTGATTGGCTAGTGAAGAGTCTATCTGTTCTCTCTAGTTGTACTACATATTCTACTACAAACACCCTATCTATCACATGCATTGGAAGTTTGTGGGGTTGCAGTTCTGATCCATAAAATCTTAGCACAGTGTAATCTTCCATTAAGTACCAGTCAGCCAATTGAATTGTGCTTCCAAGTTGGATGCAATCCCTACATGAAGCAGACAATCTAGACATTGGAGTGCTTGTTATTTTTTTGTACAATGGTGCCAAGAAGAAGTCTACAAAATTACTGTAATTTATTTTGTTATCATACATTCTTATCTGAGGTGTCCAGTTATATATTGGAGTACCTGTCCCCTTGTGAATTTCAAGCTTGTTGCCATTGCTCATTAATATTGCTGCATGCTTGGCTTGCAGGAGATAGCACAAGTAGGTTGTGAACCTAAATGTCTTAGAATTGCCTCTTTTAATCAATGCTAATTGTTCTTGCATTGATTGAACCACGTGTCCAACAAAATTATATCTTACTGGTTCATTGACACAATGGATATCCCAAATGAATTGAAGAATGCTAACACCCACTTCCCTATTGTTTTCTAGTCCCAGGCAAAATGATAGTGAGGATATAGAATCCTAAACCTAAATGTTAAAATCATAAGGAGGCTTATGGTTCTCACCCAATGAAGCCTTTGCCTTTGGAACTATTAGACCCCTTATAATGAATCTTTTGCATTTGGAGAGACTGCCTCATATTGCACTGCCAGTTTTCCCATGTCAGTACGGACATTACAGTTTTGTCGATCAAACCCTAGGTCTAGCAAACTATGAAATTCTTCCTGGGTTATTGATAAAATTTCTTTCTTATTTTTTTTATTCACAATTGTTGTTCTTTCTTCATCATAATTTTCTACACAAATGAAGACAATTTATGGGCAAGGGAAAACTTTGGGTAACAACATGTGACCCAAACCAACATCCCACGAAGCAACTTTATTTGTTTCTACACCTACTGTTGGGTTAAATTTTATAAAATCAGACCTCTTTGGCCCAGTTGCCTTATTGCACAATGAATGTTTAATTTCTATAACTCTCTTTTCACCATCGATAATAGGATCATAAACATCGTGATACTCATTAGTGAAACTAGGGATTTCTAGTAGTTTTCTATAGTCTATTAAAAGTTTCCCATCGTCTTGAGTTTTTTCTTTCCCCATTGTTCTTCAGAAGAATGTAAAAATACAAATTCATAGATATTTACTAACAAAATCATAGATAATAACTAACTAGTTAATAAAACCCCAATTTAAGAAAACCCTAATTGTACATGCAAGAATTAAAATTTCAAAATCAAGTTAAACTTACCCAAAATTAAACTTTGAAATAAGGATAGATATAAGTTAGAATGGCTAAGGCTCTCACAAATTACAGTCTTGAAATCTTCGGTGACAGTTCAACAGTTCTTTTTAGCTTTGCTGCTACGATTCGATAGGTTTTTAAAAAGAATAGGTTAAAAAAAATTTGTTAAATGTAATGGTATATAATCTTTCTAAAACACATGTAATTTGTAACATAATCTTTCTAAAACATACTACGCGTAACCGTTCATCTTTTTGATGAATTACACGTCAACGACATACTACGTGTCATGTTTTTGGAGTGAGTTTTCAGAAAAGCTTTTTGAAACCCATAGTTCTTCTGAAATACAACTTCAACTGTTCATCTCTCGTAATCCAATGATTTTCATGATTTTAAAATATTAATAATTTAACACACACTAATGAATATTAATTATTAACTATATTCACTTAGAATAGCTTATCCATGAAATTTGAACCAGAAATGATAAAGTTTTGAAACATTTAATTATTGCATGAAACAAAAGTGCAACGCAAATTTTTTATATTATATAAGGAAAAATTTCATTACAATTCAAATATGCCCATAGACCATATATATTAACGATTCTTATAATCAAAAAAAAAAAAAAAAGCCAGTCGCACTTCAAAATTCTTAAAACATTTTCATATTATATTTTTTAACATATGTGATTACAATTTATATCATTTCAAAAACCCTGGTAAGCTACTACCACCATAGGGAGACATAGTAGGACTAGAGAGTAGAGACTACATAGAATCATGGACTCTTCGGCTGAGGCTCCCTTCCTTCAGACTTCTATGTGGAAGTCTTCAGAGAGGATAATGTCAATGAATTCTTCTAGCCACATATAGTCCTTGGGTTCATCCAGTAGGTGCCACTTCTAGAGGAAATCCCTCCCAATTTGTTTTGACTTCCAATGATGCGTGAGCTGCTCAACATCAAGGTTCAGTAGGAATGGTTGCCTGGGAACAACTACTCCTGGTTCTAGAATCTTAGGAAAATCATTTGCCCAAGGAATTCCAACCCCAATTTTTGAAAATATGACAACATGCACATCGTCACCGAGGTATTCTTCTTTGAAAACTTTCCTTAGAAGCATGATCATATCCACCTTTCCCCCCAAGTCCAATAGAGATGCCAAGAATCGAGACAAAATATCAGTGGTGACTCTATACCTATTTTCACTCTCCAAAAATTTACGTCTGAGCACCATCCTTATAGCCTCCTTAGTGAAGGCTCCCAACTTTGTAGCAACAGACACCAAGATTGGGTCTGTGACTAGGCCCACAAAGGCCTTCTGGTCCTCCAAGGTAGTGCATCTCAAATGAATTAGAGTGTCCATTCGCATGATACAGACTATTCTCACAAATATGCTTTCACAATCATAAATTAATGAGCATAGATCGATCTATTTATAAGTCCTGATTGAAAATCATTCCCCTAAAGATCTAATTAAATCGTAAGATGAAGGGTAACTGTCCAAAAATCACTAAATCTTTCATATTTAATGCAACACTGGGTGGAATTGGAAACAACACTTATGATAAGACATTTTCTATCTTGGGAATAATGAAGGTCAAAAGGATCCTGCTACGTAGGTAGACATAACAGTTATTTATTTTTAAAAAACCTTAAAACCTGTGCCCACTCCATAGAAACAATAAGCAAAGTACGTTAGCTACAAAATGGTGGCAAGAAATGAAGCTTCACCATTGATTTAAGATCATCGAATGGTCAGAAAATAATGTCCTTATATGATATGATGTTTTCATTCAAGCCTTAACTTTAAGGCATTAATCTATCAAGGTATATGATGTCACTATCACACATATCTATCAGTGAAAATTGAAAGGTGCCATCAAAGAAACCATTAATTCACAATGCACATTACTTTAATTGATGTCACGACTCATCTACTTATTGCCATTAATTAATATTTCTATCTAATATTACCGAATTTTCCAAAAGAATTCTAATATTTCTATCTAATATTATAGTGTCACATGTCCGTTCGATTACAACATATCAACGGCCAAAGTCAAATTTTGGGCCTATTGTTGGTCTTCATAATATTTACAAAAAAGTCTTGGGGGAATCATGACACATGGTATGACACGTATTGTTGGTCTTCATAATATATATGGGAAACTCTCAGCAGAATCATGACACGTGGTATGATACGTGTCATACCATGTGTCATGATTTCGATGAGAGTTTCCCGTATATATGTCATACCACGTGTCATGATTCCACTGAGTGTTTCCCATATATATTATGAAGAGCAACAATAGGCTTGAAATTTGACTTTGGCCATTGATATGTTGTAAATCCAATAGATGTGTGTCATGTGAGTCTATGATGTCATAGTGATGGGAGTGGGACCCGATGCAACTTCAACATCAAATCACAACCATTGGATTAACAGAGATGAATGGTGGAAGGTGCATTTCAGAGGGAATATTGTGCGATAACTCCTTTAGTGAAAACTCTCTCCAGAATCATCACATGTCATTCTTCAAATTTCCAATTATTCAATCGCCATACCAACTATAAATTTTTGAAAACCATTCACCATGACAAATAAATTAATTCAAATATTTGGAAAATAGTTTCACCATATTTTTATAAAAATGGTATCCGTTATTAAAATATTTGCCAACCAATATCCATATTTTGAAACATAATTCACCATCAATATTAATAATTTTATTAAAAAAAAAATTATAGTCGCCAATTTTTTATAAAAATTGTACACACTATTAAAAAATTTGCCACCAAATATCCATATTTTGACACATAATTTTCCATCACTATTAAAATTTTCCCCCCCAAAACACATGTGATTTGCCACAATTTTATACTTTTCAAGAGGGGGGGGTTCCTTAAAGTTATCCCTGCTAGCAAGTAGTAGAAGTAGATCTAACAACAAAGCTATGATATTCAATAGATATGCAATTGTATTTGAAATGTAAACAAGTATGTTGATATGAAAGCTTGAACATAACATTTAACAAATGTAAATCAAACCTTCCATGATTGCATGCTTGGAATCCACCTTGAGGGAAGAATGAATGGATCTTGAAGATGAACAAAGGATTTTGAAGGAAGATCACACTGCCATGATGGCTAGATCTAGGGTTTTGAATGATGAATCTTGAATGCTTGAATCAAATCCCTTCAAAGGCTTGAATGCTTGAATCCTTGATCTTCAAAGGAGAACTTGAATGGAGAAGAAGACTTGAATGGATGATTGCTTTAATGCTTGCTTGATATTTCTTGAGAGAGAACTTGATGGCTTGTGAATATCTCCTTGAGATCTCTTGATCATGAAATTGCTTGGTGTCTTGATCATGAAAAGTGGATGTGAAAATGAGAGAGGAAGGCTTCCTTTTATAGTGATCTAGGTCACAATCCTCTAGAGGGGCCACCTTGGGGAATTAAATTTCAGTTAGGCCTCAACCCTTTAGAAATGGACCTAAATTAAATATAATTAAGAGTTTACCATTTCAGAGACCAAAACAACTGGCCCGAAAGTGGGAAAACAATTCTTTCCAAAACCTGACATCCAAAAATCATGGAAACTTGAAATTTGGATCTGGGGTCAGGGAAGAGGTAGACCCCACCCTAGGTCAAGGTCGAGGTATTCCTTGACCCAAAAATGTTATCCTTGACCCAAAAGTCAAGAATCTCAGAATTTTAGTCCAGAATGCTAGGAAAATGTAGACAGAAAAAATGGAAAAGGGGGCGTGATCAGGGGAAAATGCCAGATCCAAGCAAAAACCAATTTGAGGCACTTGACATGATCCCAAATCACTTACTCAGAGGGATAAATTCTCTTAACATGGAAGTGCTTCCATTTTAAGATGATACAATGATATCATCTACAAAAATCTTAGGTAACAAGATTTCTTTACCTTCTTCATCTTTCATGTACAGATTGCTGGTGTCATTTGTCCTTGAGAATCCAATCTATATCAAGTAATTGTACAGCTTCTAATACCATGCTCTGGGGGCTTTCTTTAATCCATACAATGCCTTATTTAGTTTACAAACCATGTGTCTCTCTTTTAGATCAACAAATCCTTTAGGTTGTTCAATGTACACTTCTTCTTCTAATATACCATTTTAAAATGAAGGCTTGACATCCATTTGGTATACCTTGAAATCTTTGGAGGCAGCATATGCAAGTAGAGTTCTCCCTCCTTCTAATCTTTCTATAGGGGAAAATGTCTCCCCATAGTCTATTCCTTCTTCTTACGCATAGCCTTTGCATACCAGCCTTGCTTTGTTCCTTGTGATTTGTTCAGGATTGTGATGTCTCCTTACATACTATGCCAAAATAGGTTCTGCTTTATTTTCTCCTTGCTCTTTAGGTTCACCAATAAGATTGTGAGATTTAGCTTCTGATAGCTCGGCAACCTCTTCCTGATACTTGGTAGCATCCTCTTGTTGCTTGACATTTTCTTCTTATCGTTTGCCATTATTTCCTTGATGCTTGGAATTTCTTACCTGAGACTCTGCATCAGGTGCAAGTGTGTCACTTTCCTCTCATTATTCTATATAGACAAAAGATCTATAATCTTTTGGTTCTCTATTGCTCTCCTATTCATTTTCCTCTGCATATTCATCAACCTTCACATTTACACTTTCCACAATTTTGTTAGTGTTAGAGTTCAAACACTTGTAAGCTTTACTCTTTGTGGAATAACCTAGGAATATGCCCTCATCTTTTATCATCAAACTTTCCATTCCTATTGTCTTTTAGTATATAGCATTTTCTCCCAAAAATTCTAAAGTATTTTACATTAGGTGCATACCCATGCCATAACTCATAAGGTGTAACATTTGTACCTTTTTTGATATGTACTTAGTTTAGGGTATAAATAGTTGTACTTACAGCTTCTTTCCAGTACTTTTGTGCAACATTCTTCTCGATCATTAGTGTTTTTGCACAATCCATGATAGATCTATTCCTTCTCTCTGCTATACTATTCTATGGAGGTGTTATAGGTGTAGACATTTGTCTCTTGATTCCTCTATCATTGCAGAATAGATTGAACTCATTCGATATGAATTCTCCACCTTGGTCAGATCTCAGAAACTTCAAGTTCCTACTTGTCTCCTTTTCAACCTTAGCCAAATACCACTTAAAAAATTGAAATGCATCAAATTTTTCTTTAAAAAAAATTATAGTCATCATTCTGGTGTAATCATCAACAAACAGAATAAAATATCTAGCACCATAATAGCTTTGTACACCCATAGGTCCACAAAGGTCAATATGAACCAAATCTAAAACATTTTCAGAAGTAAAAGTCTTGCTCTTGAAACTAGATTTTGTCATCTTACCCTACTGACATTGTTTGCACATTACAATATCAGGTTTCTTCAATCTCGACAGTCCTCTTACTTTCTTCTTTTTACTAATATCTACCAGATTATCAAAGTTAACATGACATAGCTGCTTATACCATAACCATATATCATCAAGTTGTGCAACCAAACATGTCTCTTCAGATAGGTCTAGATAGAAAAAATTACCTCTTGTCTGTTCTCCACTTCCAATTAGTTCACCAGTGGCATCAAATATTTTAGCCTTCCTGTGATGAAATTCCACTCGGTAGCTAGTGATATTAAGTTGTGCAACACTTAGTAGATTATAGTTAAGACCTTCTACCCAATAATCATTTTCACAAGTGATCTTATCAGTTAGCTTAATCAATCCTTTACCCTTAACAGGACATGGTGCATCATTACCAAATTTAACACTTCTACCTTTGTAATGATCTAGGGTATCAAACTTACTTTTGTCACCAGTCATGTGGTGAGAGAAATCACTATCAATAAACTACTTATCATTTTTGTTCACATAGGATACAAGTTTAGTTTTCTCATCTTCATCAGACTCATCTTTTATAGCAACATAGACTACTTAAATTTCAAAATCATCATTATCAGTGTCAGTTTCTTCTTCATCAATATAGTAGGATTTCTTACCTTTATCTTTTTAGTCCTTGTACCTTCGGTAACCTTTGTATTCTCTCTTATCTTTGTGCTTGCTATCTCTTTCCTCATCCTTGTCATCCTTGTCAAGACATCTTGTAGCTATATGACCAACTTTGTTACATGAAAAACATATGATAGGGAGTTTACCTTTATACTTGCCTTTTCCTCTTTTCAATCTTCTAGCCATAAGAGCTTCAAGATCCTCTAGTTCTTCATCAGAAGTGTTACTATCACTTTCACTCTCACTAATGCATCTTTCATTTTCTTTCTTAGACTTATTCAAAACCATTTGTGACTTGAATGCAATTTCAACATTAGCAATAGTAAAGTTATCATAATTTGAAAGCTCAAAGGCAGTAAGCTTACTAATAAGACTTTCTAGAGTAAGAGCATTACCAGGGTTACATCTAGATTCTTGAATTGCTAAAATTTTGATGGCATAAATAGGATGCAAAGTTCTCAATACTTTTCCAATAATAGTCTCATCATCAATAGTTCCATTAGCTCCTCTAATAAAATTTACAAATTTTTTTATCCTACCACAATATTGAGCAATATTCTCACCTTCTTGCATTTTCATTTCATCAAATTTACCTCTCAGGCTTTCAGCTTTTGCCCTTAGTACATTTATGTCACCACCATAGATGTTTGCAAGAGTGTCCCACATTTGTTTTGCATTTGTGAAATCTTTGATGTCTTCAAATTTAGGATACCTTAAGGCAGATGCAATCTCCAACATTGCTTGATTGTGCTCTTGTTTAGCTCTCATCTCCTCGACAGTCAGGGGTGCAACAGGTGTAACATAGTCATGTTCAATATAATACTTTGCTGAGTCACCAATACTAGCTAGATGTAGTTTCATCAGACTCTGCCATGTAGGGAAGTTCTCCTTATTTAGCTTTGGTACCTCCTTCTTATATATCTTGATCATTTACTTCAAGTACCTTTAAAATTGTTCTTTGTAAGCACCAACAACTCTGATACCAATTGTTAATATGATTTAGAATAATAGAGAGGGGGGGGATGAATAAGTTGTTCTCAGGTCCAGATGTATAATATAAACTTTTAAACACTTCAACAACTCATATCTAATAACCAACAGCTACTCGGTCAATATAGAATGTATACCAGAAACATATAACAATGTAGTCCACTATCCAACAGTATTTAATTTGTAAAACATAGAAATGTTCAAACAAAACATTCACACAAGCATTGATACTAGGATTTATAGTGGAAACTCAATTTGGGAAAAACCACTTTGTAACATGTTACTGATATTTTCACTCTTCTGAAGTGAGCTTTGTGAAAAGCCAACCTTGTTAAAGGTTTACAAACATACTGCTAGGTGTGATTCGATTAAAGGATTTCAACCACCCTTTTAGGAGTGCGCCTTGTTAAAGGACTTAAGTACATTCCATTAGAATGCAACCTTGATTAAATTATTTATACAATGACTATTAGGTCAACCTTGATTAAAGGATTTAAACTAATACAATGGTTAGAAAGTAACAATAGTGTTTGATCTGAAAACATACAACTCACTTTGCAAATAATAGATCCAATTCTTACATATATATGCTGGCTTAATGACTGAGATCCATTTCCATCTCCATCATTGATCTGCTCAAAAATCCCTTCAAGCAATCACAACTCCTTCTCCTTCAGCCTTTTCTACTTATTTAGTCAATAACAATAACAACTCCAGCATATTGCTTCAACCTCACACTTAGGTTTCCTTAATACCTCTTCGATAGGTCGATCCATCTTTTGCCGCTTAATCTCCTCTGTAGATCTTAGGGTTAGGTCAAATTCATCGAATCCTTCCAACATTATGTTCTTCATCCATCCTTCTAGAAATATCTCTAATCTCTTTATGGAATTACAATAAAATGGTTTATAGTGCATTAAATGCTTCTATGCATTCAATAAATAAAGTCAACATGATTTACATAATCCAAGAATTCAACTATGTCAGCTAGGAATTTGAATTCTTCCTCAAATGTAAATTACTGATGCTCGGTCAATACTATGTTCAACTCCTCGGTCATCACTATGTAGCCCGGTCACCACTGAAACTATTTCCTTGGCTAATATTGTCTTTCTCAGCAATAAACTGATGTTTGGTTAACACTGAATTTACTCGGCATATAATAGCTCGGTCGATACTAACATCACTTGACTTAAACGAGATTTCTTCAATTTTTCTTGGTTAAGCCTACTTGTTTAGTCTTTCTTCTCACTTAGATAAGCAATGCATTATCTTATCATTGTGCCACATAATCAAGTACCCATTGAAGTATTAAGATAATTCAACCTTTCCTTAGGTGCTATTGTTATCTCCTTACCCTAATCTTTCTCAACAATCAAATATATATAGTAATTTCTTAGATAGCAACAGTCTTACTAGTTAAAGTTTGACATCAATGACAATACAATAATTGCTTCAATTGTAGTTTCCAACATTAAGTTTATCATAAAATAGATTATTCCCTGCAAGATAATAATGAGATTATTATAATTAGTTATTGCGAGGGACCACACAGGGGGTTAGTGCATTACATTATGAGTATTATATTGTATACTAAAAGAAAGGATCAATCTTTAAAGTACCTGGAAGCTAGGCTACTCTCAAGGGAAGTCCATCTTCATTGCTCATGAGCAATTGATCACAATTCTATATTGTTCCCATACATTTAACACGAGTACATCCAAGAATTACGTCATCACCTCCTACATAAAATGAATCCAATATTATAAAATTCCCCCTAAGAAAGAATCTATAGTTCAAGTGAAATAAACACATGATAAATGAGAGAGAAAAAAAGGAATCTACTTACCAATAATAGGTGTTTCCATCACATCTGTGGTCATGCTACGTGTTGCCGACATTGTAGGCAATACCTTTGTGGATCTAATTCTTGTAAAAGGTGGCGTACTCAACATAGGATCAATAGAAAGTGCTAAACAAAAATATTGTTAGAGCATAAAAAAATATGGACAACCATGGACAAGATGGAGGATAGAACATGCGATGTACCACCCAAAGTATTTTCATCTGAGGCATCACCCTTTAATGTATTTAACATCCTCTATAAAGAGAACACATATATATTTTAGTTAATGACATAAAAAAAATAGTATACTATAAAAATCATTATTGAACTTATACTTAAAAACTACATTAATACTTACTGTATAATTTTGAACACGGTGAATCAACACATCCTCTCTCATCATTATTTTAGGAGTGTGAGGTTGAATATTTTCCATTCAAGCTAACTTTTTTGATATTGCACGAAGGACATTATGCAGTGCAAGCACAAGATCAACATTTGATAAAAAATCAACATTGAATGGATCCTACTCATCCTGCGACTCCTCGTGGACTACTTGTTCCTTTCCCTTTTTCTGATCAACACTCGTTTGTGAGAACAATATTATTAGCACTTTATTTAAAAGCAATCCAAAATAGTAGAACAACAAAAAATACGCATTAACATAACAAAAAATATGCATTAACCTTTTTCTTGTATGTGCATTTGTACAACAACAATGAGTTTTACCTATCAGAAAGAAGAAGTTCCATGAGAACTATCACTGCTGTGCATATCATGTGGGTGTTGATCCATACTATAGCACTGTATTTCAAAAAAAAATCATTCATACATGTTAAAACACATGTGTTCTTATTCTAAGTTACGTTGGATAATAGACAATTATCAAAATGCGTACCACCTCATCCATGATAGTGATGGGATTTTTTGTATCTATGCAATTCAAATCGTAATCGATAAGCAACTCCTCACCTCCACGTATTGATTTGATCACACATACAAATACACAATTTCCCTCACACACCTCAAATATGCAATTGGGTTGCTTCTTAGTTGACCCAGGTCGTGTACTATTTATAAAACTTGCAATATTTCCTGATGCTTTTGGCCTTCCATCAACATATATAGCTACTGTTTTGCTTTGTTCACTGACTTTTTGTTGTATATTATTTGCTGTGAGTGCATACCTACACATACATTTTTTATATTTAACAATCTTCATCCAACTACTGTAATCATAACAAGGTCTGACATACTCCATCAATTCAACAACTTTTTTGTAAGAGACCTTTATGCCATCCATGGAAAATAGGCCCAAACCATGTAATGAAGATGGTGCTATGTGATATATCCTCTCTTTAACACAAAAATCTGTGTTTATTGAAGGAAGTTCATCGGGGACCCATTGTTTCTGTAGATGTTTGTACCTAAAGGGAACCTTAGAGTCACCTTTTCTCTCATCATCATAAGAACACGACCCCCTTGAGCAAGGAAAAATTTCATGTGTTTATTGAATTTCTTTCTGATCTTTTGACCTCAAGTCGATCTCATTGATTTAGACATACTAAATGTCTCACTTTCTCCTTCCATTCCTACATTTTCCTTGCTCGAGGAAGACAAATCTGACAAATACATATTTGCTAGTACCTGCACTTCATGCAATGAGAGAGACAGGTGGCAATGAGAGAGATATTTTAAAAATGGTAAAAGACATTATCTCTATGGGGTGTATTGACTTGTACCTAACAATCCATGAGACTGTAAGGGATACTTGACATAAGATAATAGCTATATAATTAGACAAACATAGTTCACTCCATAGTTTTCATTATATCTTGTGAAGGATATTATATATTGTTAAAATTATCTATTTATCCAATAATATTTTGAATATCTCATTATTTCATATAACTAAACATCTTAGCATTGCATGAGACACCACTATTGTGGCATTTCATCACATAGTTCTCCTGCCTTGCCAGTGTTTTTATTACATCTTGTGAAGGAATTTATACATTGTTAAAATGATCTATTTATACTTTCAAAATTAGCTCACTCCATTGTAGGGAACAAAGAGAATCCCCTGTGATTTAATATCATTGATGTGCAAGGAAATAGAAAATTATCAGAAGAAAATCACATAAGAAAGTATTTAGATTAAATGCATTGATATAAAAAAATACCACGGAAAATTATAAAGAAAGGTAATTTTCTTAATCACATCACTAATTTGTGCATGTCTAAATACTGGTGTCTTTCAAGTGATTTGATTCTTGTCATGCCCACTACAAATGAGACTAGTCTTAACTAGTGAGGTTGTTTAAGCATATAGAGATTAAATACACTCTTTTAGAATGAAATTTCTCTTAACAAAAGATCAAAGATATAAGTAGGACATATAAAACAAGGTGAATAAGAGTAGTACATATAAAATAATTGTTAGAACATGCCAAAAATTTGGCATAATTATATATTTCATTCATGTCATTGATATTCTTCTTCATCCATCTCATCATCAAGATCATCGTCATCAATGACATCATCACCACCACTATCATCATCATCATCATCATCATCAACAACATCATCATCATCATCAATAACATCATCATCGTCATCTTCTTCTTCATAGTCTTCTTTGAGTAGCTCTCAATCGTGATCATCATCTACATCATCTTCCACTTCTTCATCTTCCTCGGTATCTTCTTCCATTGCATTATACTTTGTCGGCCTTCCTCTTGGATCATGTCTAACAAAAAATGACCAACCTGATTTATGTGGAACCTCTGAGTAAAATACCTGCTCACATTGATTGTAAACACTTTTGCATTCCACACATTAGTCGACAAATTCTTTTCTTCAAATATTTTATATCTTCTTTATGGATTTCTCTAGATGAAAACCACCTACAAGGGATTCAAGATACATAAATATATAAATACGAGACTTACAATATATTACTTGTTTGATATTATTGTTTGGTATATTGAACAAATATCACTTCTTACCTCATGTATTTTCTAAGATCATATATCACTTTTTTGATATTATTGTCAAAGTTCTCTAGGAGAGATAGGGGTAGAAAATACTGCAAGAATTGTCAACTAATCATTTCATACAATGAAAATTGAATGTAGTTACACAAATATATTGTAAATACAAAAGACTATGACTTACCTTGATGAAGGTATGCCAATCATGCATTTTCATCCTTGACCCAAAATCATTTTTCTTTGATATGAGATTGCTTATATCCACAACAAATCCTATAGGAAATCAAATTTTTTGGATGACTTATTTTATGGCATTACTTTATTGCTTTGTTAATAAATAAGGCAGAGCACTTGCATTAATTTGGTCTCCATTGCTATTTGATTTAATGATATTTTTCATTACATGATTGGAATCATGAATGTCACTACAAATTTTGGCAATTTTTTCTTTGTCATGCCTTCCATCCAATATTTTCTTTAGTGTATCTGTTACATTCTTTCCAATATGCATAGTATCAAAAAAATGCATAATTTGTAGCTGCTCATAGTAGGAAAGCCTACTAAATTCTCTGGGATAACATTTTAGTCCCTTTGGAAGCTGGTCGGTCATGCCTTCACAGCCTTTAAGATGATCAACTACATAATTAGCCAACAAGACAATAAAAATCTATAATTTTCAAACATCAACCATTAGCTAGAATGATATTACCTCGAATTCTATTATTATATTCCAACTACCATAGGTGAGGTGTCATTCTTTGGGGCTTTGATGTGGTCTATTCTTTCCCATTGAAAATATGTCTTTCCACACTTTGATACTTATGATTTCCGAGGAGGAAGTGCCTATACTCATCAAACACCTACTTTCTTAAACTTTTGGAATGATGAGATTTCATCTTTGGACCACACATTGGACATGAAAATTTTTCCTTTGTTTGAAGACCTACAAGATAACGATACAATTGGATTAAATGTGTAGATTTTTAGAATTTGAATTATCTGTACAACTAGAATTCACCATAACATACCACAAAAATGTTTCAACCTTGGAGCATCATGAATTGTCCACACAAGCATTGCATGGGATTGAAATTGTCTTTGTCCAATTGGTCTAGAGATGTCATACATAGTGAAACCATTCCATAACACCAACAACTCATCAATAAGAGGCACAATATATACATTCATATCTTTCACTTGGTACTTACCTAGTTGAATTAACAACAACATCAGATAATTATTGTGGCCATTTCACTCCAAGACTTATAATTACATGTAGATAACTATAAAATAATAAGATATCTAGAAAAATCATTTCCAACATCATGTGCTCCATCTTTATTGACATCCATGGAGGAAGGTTATTGTTTATAATAGAAATAGGCCACACCGAGTAAATAGATCTCATCTCTCCATGTGAATTGACACCGTCTGCTACTAGAGAAAGTTTGAGATTTTGAGGTTCTTCTTTAAAGTGTGGCCACTTTTCCTCTATGTCCATAAATGATGAACCATCCACAAGAATTCAAATAATTTCATCTCGACTCCTATTGTGTGCATGGTAATCCATAAGTTGTGCCAAGCTATTGCACCTGAATAATCAGTTCAAACATTGAATAATGGAGATGTAACGAAGAACCTTGCGAGACACCTTTTTTGTCATTTGATCATCTTGATATCTTCTTGTATGTCATGGAGCGCATTATGTTGCATTTTCATTTTCTTTATGATAAATAATATGATCTTCAAGACAAGCATCTATTGCTTGATACTCCATTCCAATATATTTCATAGTGGCACATAATTCTTGGTACGAGCGAGGGAGAACATTTGATGGTGGTAATAGAAACTCACCTATCAATCTGCAACAAATAATATAAGTCATTACTATAAAAAATCTTAATGGTACATTTTTTACCTTTTATAGACTATAATGACATATATGAAAAACCTTAGCATACGTGACATTGCTATGTTGGATAAACCATTCATAACCTTCAAATTCACCAACAACAATACAATAGATAGAAGAATAGATTTGGAGCCTTCATAAAGGGCCATGTTCTCCTTCTCAAGTAGAGGTATATCATGGACGACATCAATGTCATCCTCATCATAATCATCATCATCATCAATAGTACCAGCACCAGCAACACTAGTACCAAATGTGTCAATGATCAATGCATTCATACCATCATCTTCAAATGTGTTTTCTGGCACATGATCATCATCTTCCATGGGATCATGATTTTCAGCTTCAATACCCATACCTCCATGTTCCTTTATATTCACACTGGGGAGATCGACCTATATAAAAATGATGATAATCAAACCCCCCTTCAATGTGATAATAAAACCTCCTTCCATGGTTCATATGTATATTAATTGTGAAAACAATATAACAAACAACTTATCACTGGATGATAATCAAACCCCCCTTCAATGTGACCATTCTCCCTACAATGTCTCTTTGCTATTTTGATTTTGATTCTTCTTCTCTTTAAGCTGTTACAACTCTTGCATGGACAATAACATTTGTCATCGCCTTCACTTTGAAAGTTAGACAACAATCTAGCGATTGTCTCCCTATTTTGATCAAATTCCCTTGTATTATCTGACATGATCCTTAATGTGTATATTTGCAAAAAAAAAATTGGACATGTTGTACTTAATGTCATAGATTCCTATGTGTTTCATCCTTCATGTATACACTTACTTCGACTAAACTCTTAATTTTCTGATAGATTTTTCCAAACGCTTTGTAGTAAACTAAGTAAGGGGTATTCTTGAGTTCAAATAACAAGTTATGATCTATTGAAACTACTCTAAAAATATTTCTCCTACCTACAAAATTGTTCAAATTCTAAGGGCATGATTTCACATGCATTCTAGAGCTAGAGGTGAATGCTAGCCATGGTTGTTGCATTGTTTGCTACTTTTAATGTTCACATTTATTTGAAAATTAAAAGTCATGCTTTTAAAAGAATTAGAAGCTTTTAAAACAATTCAAACGATGTCATGAATTGAGAACTCAAACCACTCACAACAGTTGAAACCATGTCATGACATGAGAACTTGATCGGAGGGATCAAGAATATATGCTTTAACTTATAAAATATTTAAGATAAGAGATTTAGAATTAATTAGTTATTGGTTTAACTTATAAAATATTTTAGATAAGAGAACGAAATAAATTTTTTTGAAAACCACAAAGTGTATAGCATTAAAAGAAACTATACTGCAAGCTTCTATGAATAAGAAAATAAAATTTAAAATTCATTACTCACAACTACAACATTAGAGAAAAGTTGAATTTTATTTATTCCTTGATGGATATTTTCCTTGTACCACACAAAAAATTATGTGATAACTGTAATGCTCCGCCATGCAACCTAGGAGAACTTAACCTAACAAGCATCTAAGATTGCAGAATAATTTATTTATAAAAAAATTAACATACATGACATACATCAATGCGGAAGCAATTACCATTTACTCACATTAATATAAACAACAACCACAAGTTACAACTCTCAAGGGTTCCTTGACAATGATTACTTTAACATTAATTAATAATATAGATTAGGTACAATTATGAAACTAACATAAACCAATGAAAGATTAAAAAAACATTACATAGAAGATAACATAAATACATTTGATACCATAAGGTATTCATAAATCTACATCCGCTGCACATGTTGTAGGGTATGTAATACAATAACCAAAAAGAGATACACATGATATCTCTGAACAACTGATACAAGATCACATGGAAAAAGAAGAAGAAGATAGGAACACAACTCTAACAAGGAAGATCAAGAAGGATTAGCTGCTCTAGGGATCATCCAACACCGGTGCACGAACATCAGAATCTCAAATGGTAAAAGAACCACTACCACCCGACCTTGTGAACCAAAAAGGTCCACTCCCACTGTGCTGAGGAGATAACAACAGATCCCACTCAATAAATAAACATCAAACAGATCAAGCTAAGGAAAGGATCCTGAAAGCTCTCTAACTCATGGTGAATAAGCAATAATGCCATGAAAGACTCACTAAACTAGAGGCAACTGACACATGTAGGATAACTAGACTATACATAGGAAGGTGTCATCATGTACCTCTAACCCTTGAGTCTCATCCTGGTAATCTCTTTGGATCCCGACACTCAAGTGACCATACACGGTGTTAATGACTTCTCGTACTGACGAAGCTATCGACTATGCCAACTCATCCCTTTAAAGGGGGCTAGTCATCTTCTCAACACCATCTTAGTTTGTACTAGCACTAATGCATGGGTGAGGACCACATCTTATTAGGTTTATTTTAATAAAACTCTCAATGTTATATTTAGTTATCACTTGATTAAGATACTTAACAATAAGTGATCCTGGCAGCCACTTGTGGGCTCCGATGCTTATTGCAAGCCACCTCCTACTACATATCCAGGTAAACTACCCTAAGCTCACAGATCTCTCCTAGATCTAATCAGGCATACAACTAGTTAACCCCAAAACCAAATTCATACACAAGAAACCAGAAATGATTACAAAGATACCTTATACATATTACAAAACAACATGAGCCCAAATGGTCAAGTTAGGGTATAATCGGATCTCATATACATACCCAAAACAAAACACTGAAAACATGAACAACTGACACATGCCCCGGCCTCTGTCCTCCCCTTAGGTCTTCTAGTATCCCGAAAACACAATTAGCACAAGAAGACACACCAAGCACGAAGAAGACACATATACACCATTGAAAACTAAGATCTAATTTCATAAGCACTTCAATTTCCATATTGAACATAATTTGAATCCACGTGAAGAAACACACAAAATTGTTTAAGAGATACTAAAAAAAAACATTATAATAATGCAAATTTTATAGAATATATTCTAAATTCATCCTATATGTTCAACATAACGTAAATGTCCAATTTCAATACAAATATATCCTTTTTACAAGTAATACTTTGTAATAATTTAATCATTTAATAATAAACAATTATCATGTGAAATTGCATATCCCATTGTAATCATAGGTGTAATTATTTGCAACATTAGACTATTGAACCTAGACATTAATAGCATAATCTAATGGTAGAAGAATTATAAAAGGAGGGTAATAGTTTAGTCTAAACATATTCATAAATAAGAATTAATTTAACTAAACAAATAAGCTCATATCACAAAGTTGAAAATTAAATAATATCTAATTACACTTTAATCACTAATAACTTTTCTATCCACACATACAAATACTTTCGTTTTAAATTTATTCAAGATGAATATAATTAATAAAATTCCTATAATTAACGCAATCTATTATTTTAAATATACAAAAGTCAAAATAGATTGGAAACAAATTTTAATTTAATTAAACTAATAGACAATATTCAGTTTAACTTTGTCAATGTACCAATTTAAAGTTTAACAAAATAAAACTTAAAATAATTTAAACTATAAATAAATTTCCTAATAGCCAAATTTTATGTCTTAGATTAATCTAAAATATATATTAATAAATTAAAAAAAATAAAATTTAATGAATAACAATAAAAACAAATAAAATAAAAACCAAACCAAAAACAAGAAAGTGGGATTGGGGAGCGAGCCCCACACGCTCCCCCTTTCCCAGTGCCCAATGTTGTACGCTCTGCCGCCCTCCCTTGCGCATGGCAGGGTACTGCAAGTGATAGTACCCCTACTATGGCAGTGATACTGCCGTCTGTAGTACCTCCTGCCTTGTGTAGGAAGGTATACACGACAGTCGAGGGGTGGGGGGGTGGTGGCCCTCACCCCTCAATAAATTTTTTTTTTATAAAATTTTTATTTATTTAAAACTTTTAAATTAATAAAACAAATAAACTTTGCACTAGCAAAATAATATATATTTACAAGTTATTATTATTATTATTTTAATTTTAGAAATAATAACAACCAGAAACATAAATATATAAATATATATCTTTTTTTTTTAAACAACCACACACTAAATTTCTGATTCTCTTTAAAGGAAAAATATATATATTTTAAAAACCAAAGAAGCATATTTCTACCAAAAGTCATGCAATTGATTTGGTTTCCCCTATTTGATTTAACTGTACATTATTTTTAAGACTGAATTTTAAAACAGAGAATAACATATATTTTTCTAGAATTAACTTTCATACCAAAATTGGGTTTTTTTGGCAATAAATTGTTTTTCCTTCTAAGGTAGATTTATTTTCTTTCAAGCATTATAGTTTAACTATATCCTAGGATTAATTTTTCATTTTAAAGGAAATCTACAAGGAATCTTCCAATGAAATTTTGCCAGCATAACCTTGCTGTGCTAAAATTTAATAAAATCCTAAAATAACAGACTCAAGGGTTTTCCCTAATACATAAAATAAGAAATATACAAATAGATCTATGGGGACAACATAAAATTATTCAGACATAGAAAATTCATCAAACTGTAAATAGAGAGAACAAAATAATATTTCCAGATCCTACCTCGGATCCAATGCCAAAAACTGAAAAGAAATCCCTTTAAAGATCTGAAAACCAGAATTGTCCAAGAGATTGATTCAACCTGCAGATATAAAAACTGAGTAGAAAACAGGCGCCTGATCCAGATGCACAAAGAAGCCAAACCAACAAGCAACCACAACAATCCACAAATCTCCAAAATTCAAACACACAAGCTCTTCCCAAAAAATCTTCTCCAAAAACCTGTCTCCCTAAAAAAGAATGAAATCATTTTCCTAATAGGAATTCAATTCCCAAATTCATGCAATCCCTAAAGACAACTCAAAAACTAACTCACAGTTCAACTCCAAATCATAAATGACTCATAAGACAACTCCTGATCAAACTCTAACTCCAAAAATTGAAAGTAAATCCTAATTAATTAATTAAAAATACATTTTTAATGCACAACTCAACTTTGACTTTTGAAAAGTAGTTGTTATCTTTTTGAAAACAAATTCCTTTTCAATTTTGCAAATGTTATAATTTAAATTCATTATTAAATAAATTAAATACTTAATGCATCCTAAAATCATGCAATCAATTATTTAATCATTTAATAAAATATGAAAGCATAATTCAAATCATTTTCCAACTAAGCACATGATAATAATTAAATCTCATATTAAATAAATTAAATATTTAAAACATCTTAGAACATGTAATTAAATATTCAATTATTTAATAATACACTCAAGCATAATTAATCCCAATTCAATTAAATAATCAAATAATTAACTTTAGATAATTTGCCAAATTAAACATAGGAACATAATTAAATCAATAAATCCATCTATAATCCTAACATTAATAATCATATAAAATCACCTATATAAACATAAATCAATTAATTCAATCATAATAAAATCAACCAAACCAAGACCGAGCACACACTCAAGAATGAAATCAACAAATTCCTATCACCTAGATGAATTCGGGTAGGGTAGTCAAACTGATTCTTGTCCAGACCTAGGACAAATAGGATTAGGTTAGGGTTTTGGATCTGTGTTATCTCCCCTCTCTTACCATTTGAGATATTGCAATAGGGCACGCTCATCCTGACAATTCAAGGAAGTCAATGCTCGGTACCTGAAAACCTACATACAACACTTGCATGTACATACATATCTAAATATATAATAGACAATGGTGAGGATCGGTCGATCGTGTGGATCTTGCAAGCAAGTAACTACGACTTCATCCCTCAACCACATCAAGCACGTCAAACATAAATGTAAAACAATCACATTAACCATACACATGCTAGTATGGGGTTAGTAAAATCATATACATCAATGATTTCCTAACATCTAATCTATCATCCTAAAGTAATCATAACATTTATAAAATCAGACTAGGGGCGAGGTACTACATCCACCTCCCCTAAGATTAGGCTTACTCCTAGAAGCCTACAATAGATGAAGATATAAATCCTCCAAACATGAAGCATTTACTAAAAATAGAACATAACATCTAAAATCAAGCCATCAAATAAGAACATGATATACAATCATTAAAAACAATATAATATCTAATTTAGGAACAAACTAAAAAATATCACATTGATCAATCATTTATTAACAATACGAAAAATAGTTCTAAACCTTTATTCATACATCATCATAGAAAACATCTTGGTTCAATCGCATAAAGAACACATTCATATCTATATCAAATAATAAGTTGAGAAGTTCATGCAAAACTATCTAGTTAATGCATCACTTAAGCAAACATAAAGGGTACATATTGATTCTAATATCACACAACACAAATAGTACCATCTCTAGGATGTCATCCCTTATACATACTATCAGGGGTTCATGTTGAACATGATAGAAACAAAAATTATTACAGAACAGGGCCAACAATACCAAACATTTGAAGTAGCCACCATAAAACTCAAAAAGATAAAACCCATGTGGGGGAATCATAGGAGATCTCCATTTCAACAATAAATTAAGTGTGACTAGCGTCACAAAATAGATAATGAAAAGAGAGTTAGGTGACTAATCCAATCATAAGAAAGTTCAAAATTTCAATGCTAGCCCATACTCAGCATGAACAATTCATCAATCAACCAAAAATAAATCATCAATCATAACACATCCACATAACAAGGTGACTAGGGATAGCCACGCTCAAGGGAGTAATTCACTTCATGACATCTAAAGGTACTTTACATTAGATGCATTAAAGAAGGTACCTAAACATATAGACAGATGGAATCAACATCTAATTGGCACAGAACTTCCTAGAGTTCCCAATGTAGAACCCGGTGCTCTAATACCAAGTGTAATGCCCCACCAGGAAACCCAGGAGAACTTAACCTAACAAGCATCTAAGATTGCAGAATATTTTTTAAAAAAAAAATTTAACATACAAGACATACATCAATGCGGAAGCAATTACCATTTACTCACATTAATATAAACAACCAACACAGGTTACAACTCTCAAGGGTTCCTTAACGATGATTACTTTAACACTAATTAATAATATAGATTAGGTACAATTATGAAACTTACATAAACCAATGAAAGATAAAAGCAACATTACATAGAAGATAACATAAATACATCTGATACCATAAGATATCCATAAATATATATCCACTGCACATGTTGCAGGGCATGTAATATAATAACCAAAAAGAGATACACATGATATCTCTGAATAACTGATACAAGATCACATGGAAGAAGAAGAAGAAGAAGAAGATAGGAACACAACTCCAACAAGGAAGATCAAGAAGGATTAGCTACTACAAGGATCATCCAGCACTGGTGCATGAACGTTAGAATCTCAAATGGTAAAAGAACCACTACCACCCGACCTCATGAACCAAAAAGGTCCACTCCCACCGTGCTAAGGAGATAACAACAGATCCCACTCAATAAACAAACATCAAACAAATCAAACTAAGGAAAGGATCCTGAAAGCTCTCTAACTCATGGTGAACAAGCAATAATGCCATGAAAGACTCACTAAAGCAGAGGCAACTGACACATGTAGGATAACTAGACTATGCATAGGAAGGTGTCATCATGTATGTCTAACCCTTGAGTCTCGTCCTAGTAATCTCTCTGGATCCCAACACTCAAGTGATCATACACGGTGTCAATGAGTTCTCGTACGTATGAAGCTATCGACTATGCCAACTCATCTCTTTAAAGGGGGCTAATCATCTTCTCAACACCATCTTAGTCTGTACTAGCACTAACACCTGGGTGAGGACCACATCTTATTAGGTTCATTTTAATAAAACTCTCAATGTTATATTTATTTATCACTTGATTAAGATACTTAACAATAAGTGATCGTGGCAGCCACTTGTGGGCCCCGACACTTATTGCTAGCCACCTCCTACTACATATCCAGGTAAACTACCCTCGGCTTATAGATCTCTCCTAGATCTAATTAGGCACACAACTAGGTAACCCCAAAACCAGATTCATACACAAGAAACCAGAAATGATTACAAAGATACCTTATACATATTACAAAACAACATGAGCCCAAATGGTCAAGTTAGGGTATAATCGGATCTCATATACATACCCAAAACAAAACACTGAAAACATGAACAACTGACACATGCCCCAGCCTCTATCTTCCCCCTAGGTCTTCTAGTATCCTGAAAACACAATTAACACAAGAAGACACACCAAGCACGAATAAGACACATATGCACCATTGAAAACTAAGATCTAATTTCATAAGCACTTCAATTTCCATATTGAACATAATTTGAATCCATGTGAAGAAACACACAATATTGTTTAAGAGATACTAAAAAAAAACATAATAATGCAAATTTTATAGAATATATTCTAAATTCATCCTATATGTTCAACATAACTTAAACATCCAATTTTAGTACAAATATATCCTTTTTACAAGTAATACTTTGTAATAATTTAATCATTTAATAATAAACAATTATCATATGAAATTGCATATCCCATTGTAATCATAGGTGTAATTATTTGCAACAGTAGACTAATGAACCCAGACATTAATAGCATAATCTAATGGTAGAATAATTATAAAAGGAGGGTAATAGTTTAGTCTAAACATATTCAGAAATAAGAATTATTTTAACTAAACAAATAAGCTCATATCACAAATTTGAAAGTTAAATAATATCTAATTACACTTTAATCACTAATAACTTTTCTATCCACACATACAAATACTTTCGTTTTAAATTTATTCAAGATGAATATAATTAATAAAATTCCTATAATTAACACAATCTATTATTTTAAATATACAAAAGTCAAAATAGATTGGAAACAAATTTTAATTTAATTAAACTAATAGACAATATTCAGTTTAACTTTGTCAATGTACCAATTTAAAGTTTAAGAAAATAAAACTTAATATAATTTAAACTATAAATAAATTTCCTAATAAACAAATTTCATGTCTTAGATTAATCTAAAATATATATTAATAAATTTAAAAAAATAAAAATTTAATGAATAACAATAAAAATAAATAAAATAAAATAAAAACCAAAAATAAGAAAGTGGGATTTGGGAGCGGGCCCCACACGCTCCCCCTTTCCCAGCGCCCAATGTTGTACACTTTGCCGCCCTCCCCTGCGCATGGCAAGGTACTGCAGGTGAAAGTACCCATGCTACGGTAGTGGTACTACCGTCTGCAGTACCTCCTACCTTGCGTAGGAAGGTATACACGACAGTCGAGGGGTGGGGGGGTGGTGGCCCTCGCCCCTCAATAAATTATTATTTTTTAAAAAACTTTTAAATTAACAAAACAAATAAACTTTGCACTAGCAAAATAATGTATATTTACAAGTTATTATTATTATTTTTTAATTTCGCAAATAATAACAACCAGAAACATAAATATATAAATATATATCTTTTTTTTTAAACAACCACACACTAAATTTTTGATTCTCTGCAAAGGAAAAATATATATATTTTAAAAACCAAAGAAGCATATTTCTACCAAAAGTCATGCAATTGATTTTGTTTCCCCTATTTGATTTAACTATACATTATTTTTAAGACTGAATTTTAAAACAGAGAATAACATATATTTTTCCAGAATTAACTTTCATACCAAAATTGGGTTTTTTTGGCAATAAATTGTTTTTCCTTCTAAGGTAGATTTATTTTCTTTCTAGCATTATAGTTTAACTATATCCTAGGATTAATTTTTCATTTTAAAGGAAATCTAAAAGGAATATTCCAATGAAATTTTGCCAGCATAACCTTGCTGTGCTAAAATTTAATAAAATCCTAAAATAACAGACTCAAGGGTTTTCCCTAATACCCAAAATAAGAAATATACAGACAGATCTATGGAGACAACATAAAATTATTTAGACATAGAAAATTCATCAAACTATAAATAGAGAGCACAAAATAAGATTTCCATATCCTACCTCGGATCCAATGCCAGAAATTGAAAAGAAATCCCTTTGAAGATCTGAAAACCAGAATTGTCCAGGAGATTGATTTAACCTGCAGATATAAAAACTGAGTAGAAAATAGGTGCTCGATCCAGATGCACAAAGAAGCCAAACCAACAAGCAACCACAACAATCCACAAATCTCCAAAATTCAAACACACAAGCTCTTCCCAAAAAATCTTCTCCAAAAACCTGTCTCCCTAAAAAAGAATGCAATCATTTTCCTAATAGGAATTCAATTCCCAAATTCATGCAATCCCTAAAGACAACTCAAAAACTAACTCACAGTTCAACTCCAAATCAGAAATGACTCATAAGAGAACTCCTGATCAAACTCTAACTCCAAAAATTGAAAGTAAATCCTAATTAATTAATTAAAAATATATTTTTAATGCACAACTCAACTTTGACTTTTGAAAAGTAGTTGTTATCTTTTTGAAAACAAATTCCTTTTCAATTTTGCACATGTTATAATTTAAATTCATTATTAAATAAATTAAATACTTAATGCATCCTAAACTCATGCAACTAATTATTTAATCATTTAATAAAATATGCAAGCATAATTCAAATCATTTTCCAATTAAGCACATGATAATAATTAAATCTCATATTAAATAAATTAAATATTTAAAGCATCTTAGTGTTGGTTAATAGTTTTTCCTCCCTTTAGATTTATAATCTTTGACTCTTCTTAACACCCAAGGTGAGAGAACAAAGGATGTCACCAACAATTGGGTCAGTGTATGTCTTCTATCACTTCCCTCTGAATTGATAGGTACAGCTCCCTGATTGTGTTTAATCTTTAATGAATTGTTTCTTTATGATCATCAGATTATCTTCTTATGAGTTTTAACCAAATTGTTTGTAGGCACAAACAATTCAGGCAAGGATAAAGTGGATAACCTATAATCCCCAATGGAATGTTGATCACAGATTATCATAAAGACTATCTTCTAACTAAACCTATCTATTCTAAGAATGCATATTCTGCTAATGAGAACAGAAGTAGAATCATATACAGACAGCAAATAGAATTGCTTAGACTGCAACTACTAACGTGAAATGGAATTCAAGCAAAAATTATAGCTCCATATACAATTGTACTTTCCATTCAGATGCATCTAAATAACAGGGTGAATAGGAGAAGAATCATACATGAAAGGCAAATGGAATTACTTTCACTGCAATTACAAACATGAAATGGAATCCAACAAGCAATTACAACTTCATATATAACTGTCCTGTCTATTCACATGCAAATGAAAACTACTGGTTCAACAAACATGAAAACCCAGCAAAGTAAATGGATCACTTATGCTACCCTTACAAGTTTTCCAACCCTCAAACTAAGTTTCTTGACAGAATTTATAGACTTTACAATACATAAAGTTCCTCAGAACTCATGACCTTCCCACTTCCTTGGATACAAAGAGACAAGGCACAAAGAAAGAATATTTTTGATAATAGAATTTGAAAAGCTAGTCTTTGATATGAGAATAAGAAGAGACATCATAACTGTGACACTTCAACTTGAGTCCTTCATCTTCTCTTTAATGGCATCTGTTAAGTCAAATCCATTGGGCTTCTCGGAGTCAAACAATTGTTCATGTTCAAAGCTTTGGATTTGAAAAACAATTTAAACAAATAACCACCAATAACCAGGTCTTCAAACAGCATGGTTCTTCATCTTTGAAACATTAAAACATTCAACATGATCTAATCACTTTATCTAGTAATCTGTAGGTTTAAACATTCTTCATAACACTTTAGATAATAGAGTCTTTGGCTAGCCTTCATAACCCGAATTCTGTGAGAAATGCACCTGTGAAGTGTAAATTTATATCTTCTCAAATACCCAAACTTCAAATTTCCACTCCAAGAATTTCATGCACTTTCGAGCCATACATCCCAAAGAAAAACATTCTTTGAGTTATTTTGAGAAGACCCATGTGATCAGACTTGAACAAGAATTCGAATTCTGCAAGATATATGGCGGTGGGTTTTGGCACTATGAGGTGCAAAACATTTCTTCATTGCGGAAAACACTTGGAGAAGCCCCTTCCCATTTCTCCGCACATCATTTTTAAGTGCCAAGTGCCTTTTACTAATGGCACATGCTCTTAGAATAATCACCTTTACTTTAATATCGAACTTGATAGGACACGTGGCTTCATCCCATTTTGCCGCTAAGTATCTTTCTTCCCAAAGCGGCAAAGCGGGGACCGTGGATCTTTTTAAACCTTTAAAAATAATTACCTTTTCCTTTTATACTGAGCTTGGTGAGACACATGGAACCATCCCGCTTTCCCTCGAAGAATCTCCAATGCCACAAAGGGAAAGCGGGAGCCATTGATCTAAAGTCTTAAAATGTGCTTAACATTAGGGAGGCCCACCTGAATATGTGGAAAGATCCCGTTAACCCGCTAAGAAAAGGTGATGTAATAAAGACAAAATAGGAACTATAGATTCTACATCTCAAAAGATTACCACCGCAAGCGACTTTCCTCAGACCCATAGGGACACGTGGATTCATCTCGCAAGTTCACAAAAACATTTGATAGGGATCACGATTATGCGAGGGCCGTTGGATCCTTTTCTTTGTTCCACCATAGGTAAGTCCATGACTCAGGTCCCACCACCATGCGTACGCATCTCACAAATTTTCAAAAGCATTTGACAGGGGTCACAATTTTGTGAGGACCATCGGATGCGCTTTGATGAAGTGCGGCCTCTGCCTTGGAGCAGCCAGAACTGGAAAACCCGCCATCCTATATCTTGTCGATTTCAAAGCTAAATCACTTGCCATTTTTTGCATTAGGCTCGTAAAGACTCAAAGATTCGATCCATACTTTTACATCATAAAAACATCACACTTTATTGCCAATTGAAAATACACTACAAAGATGTGTATTCGGCTCTGCTAAACTGGAAGAGGCAAAAATCGAGTTCAAAAGAACTCATCTTAGTCGCATATTCACTATCTAATTCCATTTTCTTTTATCTTTGAATTCTTCAATCTTTTAGGACAATGTCTAATGATCTTCTTAACCTGCAGATTTTTAATATAAAACAAAGTCTTCGCTGTAATCTCTGCTTCTCTATTATCAATGCATTCATTTAGTATAAGAGAAGCCTCAACAACTGAATACACAGACTATCACATAGGATAAAATTTGAATCTTTCAAAGCCAATTCTATTATTACTCCTGCTACATGAGAAAACTTCCTTGGTCCTTTTGAATATATGAAACTTGTTACTCCCAAGCATCATTCCTCTTGCTAAAAAGATCATTGATTGGAGCACCATAATCTTTGCCGGATTGGGAGCTACAACCTACCCAAAATAATGAAGCTCTGATAACAACCCACCTGGCATGAAACAAGATGGCAAAGGAAAAGGAACCTGGCAAAGATTACCTACCTATAAAGACTTAGACTTAGACACCAGACTGACCAGACTGACTTGACTTGACCATATGACTCCAATATTGCTGAAAAATGGGTGACTGAAAGTCAGACAACACTTAGAACATGCAATTAAATATTTAATTATTTAATAATATAATCAAGCATAATTAATCCTAATTCAATTAAATAATCAAATAATTCACTTTAGATAATTTTCCAAATTAAACATAGGAACATAATTAAATCATTAAATCCATCTATAATCCTAACATTAATAATCATATAAAATCACCTATATAAACATAAATCAACTGATTCAATCATAATAAAATCAAGCAAACCAAGACCAAGCACACACTCAAGAATGGAATCCATGAATTCTTATCACGTAGACGAATTCGGGTAGGGTAGTCAAATTGATTCTTGTCCCGACCTAGGACAAATAGGATTAGGTTAGGGTTTTGGATCTGTGTTATCTCCCCTCTCTTACCATTTGAGATATTGTGATAGGGTACGCTCATCCTGACAATTCAGGGAAGTCGATGCCCGGTACCTACAAACCTACATACAACACCTGTATGTACACACATATCTAAATATATAATAGACAATAGTGGGGATTGGTCGATCATGTGGATCTCGGAAGCAAGTAACTACAACTCCGTCCCTCAACCACATCAAGAACGTAAAAAAAAAATGTAAAACAATCACATTAGCCATACACATGCCAGTATGGGGTTATTAAAATCATATAACTCAATAATTTCGTAACATATAATCTATCATCCTAAAGTAATCATAACATTTATAAAATTGGACTAGGGGCAAGGTACTACATCCACCCCCCCTAGGATTATGCTTACTCCTAGAAGCCTATAACAGATGAGGATATAAATCCTCCAAACATGAAGCATTTACTTAAAATAGAACATAACATCTGAAATCTAGCCATCAAATAAGAACATGATATACAATCATTAAGAACAATATAATATCTAATTTAGGAACAAACTAAAAAATATCACATTGATCAATCATTTATTAACAATACAAAAAAATAGTTCTAAACCTTTATTCATACATCATCATAGAAAACATCTTGGTTAAATCGCATAAAGAACACATTCATATCTATATCAAATAATAAGTTGAGAAGTTCATGCAAAACTATCTAGTTAATGCATCACTTAAGCAAACATAAAGGGTACATATTGATTTTAATATCACACAACACAAATAGTACCATCTCTGCAATGTCTTGCCTTATACATACTATCAAGGGTTCATATTGAACATGATAGAAATAAAACTTATTACAAAATAGGGCCAACAATACCAAACATTCAGAGTAGCCACCGTAAAACTCAAAAAGATAAAACCCATGTGGGGGAATCATAAGTCCAACATTAAATCATAGGAGATCTCCATTTCAACAATAAATTAAGTTTGACTAGTGTCACAAAATAGATAACAAAAAGAGAGTTAGGTGACTAATCCAATCATAAGAAAGTTCAAAATTTCAATGCTAGCTCATACTCAACACAAACAATTCATCAATCAACCAAAAATAAATCATCAATCATAACACATCCACATAACAAAGTGACTAGGGATAGCCACACTCAAGGGAGTAATTCAATTCATGACATATAAAGGTACTTTACGTTAAATGCATTAGAGATGGTACCTAAACATATAGATAGACATAATCAACATCTAATTGGCACACAACTTCCCAGAGTTCCCAGTGTAGAACCTAGTGCTCTGATACCAAGTGTAATGCCCCACCAGGGAACCCAAGAGAACTTAAACTAACAAGCATCTAAGATTGCAGAATATTTAAAAAAAAAATAAAAATTAACATACAAGACATACATCAATGCAGAAGCAATTACCATTTACTCACATTAATATAAACAACCAACACAGTTTACAACTCTCAAGGGTTCCTTGATGATGATTACTTTAACATTAATTAATAATATAGATTAGGTACAATTATGAAACTTACATAAACCAATGAAAGATAAAAGCAACATTACATAGAAGATAACATAAATACATCTGATACCATAAGGTATCCATAAATCTACATCCGCTGCACATGTTGTAGGGTATGTAATACAATAACCAAAAAGAGATACACATGATATCTCTAAATAACTGATACAAGATCACATGGAAGAAGAAGAAGAAGAAGATAGGAACACAACTCCAACAAGGAATATCAAGAAGGATCAGCTACTATAGGGATCATCCAGTGCTGGTGCATGAATGTCAGAATCTCAAATGGTAAAAGATCCACTACCACCCAACCTCATGAACCAAAAAGGTCCACTCCCACCGTGCTGAGGAGATAACAACAGATCCCACTCAATAAACAAACATCAAATAGATCGAGCTAAGGAAAGGATCCTGAAAGCTCTCTAACTCATGGTGAACAAGCAATAATTCCATGAAAGACTGACTAAACCAGAGGCAACTGACACATGTAGGATAACTAGACTATGCATAGGAAGGTGTCATCATGTACGTCTAACCCTTGAGTCTCATCTTGGTAATCTCTCTAGATCTTGGCACTCAAGTGACCATACATGGTGTCAATGACTTCTCATACTGCTGAAGCTATCAACTATGACAAATCATCCCTTTAAAGGGGGCTAGTCATCTTCTCAACACCATTTTAGTCTGTACTAGCACTAACACCTGGGTGAGGACCACATCTTATTAGGTTCATTTTCATAAAACTCTCAATGTTATATTTAGTTATCACTTGATTAAGATACTTAACAATAAGTGATCCTAGCAGCCACTTATGGGTCCCGGTGCTTATTGCAAGCCACCTCCTACTACATATCCAGGTAAACTACCCTAGGCTCATAGATCTCTCCTAGATCTAATCAGGTATACAACTAGATAACCTCAAAACCAGATTTATACATAAGAAACCATAAATGATTACAAAGATACCATATACATATTACAAAACATCATGAGCCCAAATGGTCAAGTTAGGGTATAATCAAATCTCATATACATACCCAAAACAAAACACTGAAAACATGAACAACTAACAGATGCCTCGGCCTTTGTCTTCCCCCTAGGTCTTCTAGTATCCCGAAAACACAATTAGCACAATAAGAGACACCAGGCATGAATAAGACACATATGCACCATTGAAAACTGAGATCTAATTTCATAAGCACTTCAATTTCCATATTGAACATAATTTGAATCCATGTGAAGAAACACACAAAATCGTTTAAGAGATACTAAAAAAAAAACATTATAATAATGCAAATTTTATACAAAATATTCTAAAACTTGATCTTAATATGGATATGTTTGAAGTGGCCCTAGTGTGGGTGCATTTCCAGGGTCTTCCTCTAGAATATTGGCATGAAGATGTCTTTTCGGGGTTGGCTAGCTCGTTTGGGGAGCTTATGTCAATTGAGCCAATGACAGCTGCAAAGACAAGACTAGTGTATGCTAGAGCCTGTGTCAATATAAATCAAAAGGTATATCTCCCGGAAGTTATAACTATTAACTCCAAGCTTGGAACACACATTCAAGTGGTGGAGTTTCAATCCCTTCCTTTTTCCTACTTCACATTAAAAAAGTCAGGGCACTGGGCAAAACAATGCCCTTTAAAAGCTATTGTAAAGCCTAAAAAGAAAGAACCAAGAGCTGAATGGAGAGAGTAAAATAGATCCTCCTCTTCTCTCCCAAATCATCCTAAGTCATCAGAGGGAGATAAATCACAAGAAGCCCAGCTTGACAAACCTCATAATTCATCAGAGGGAGATAAGACCTAGGAAATAGCCAATGAGGATCAATCCCAAACTCTAGAGCAGGAGAATCCAAAAGCTACAGAACAAGAGAAAAAAGTGGAAAATGATTCCTCTTCTACTTCTATCAGTCCTATGATCGAGAATGGGGAGGAGTCTTAGCCCCAAGTTGCTTCTTAGGAAGGATGTATTTAAATGGAACCATCAAGCCCAACAATAGATGTGCAAAAAGAGAAGGGTAACTCTTCTGTCACCTCAAGGATAGGAGACAATGTGATGGACAAATCAGAACTTGCCCCTCCCATTATTAAATAGGTGACTTCCACTGTCAATGGTAATAGCAGCAAATGCTGGTCTAAAGTTAGTGAGGAGGACATTAAAAAAGAATGCCTTGATGAATTCTCTCCCATCTCGAAAATGCAGGAGTCACCATGGTCCAAGGTGAAAAATAATAAGAAAATCAAAAAGCTCTCTAAGAAGGGAGGTCTGAACCTAAAAGCTCCTAAATCAGGGAAAAAGGTAGAAAATACTCCCCTGGGGGGAGTCCAAACTAGAAGGAATAAAGTTGATGTTGGATCACCTCAGGGGGGAAGAGATAGACCTACTCATAAAGCTACGAGAGAATTAGAAGCAAAATAGAATATAGCGGATGGTAAACAATCTACTATCCCAGAGATTTGTTCCCCAACCATTTAAATGAAGACTATGTCATGGAACATAAGAGGTCTCAATAGTCCTTATAAACAAGATGTTCTTAGAAATATTGTTAGAGATATCAAACCTGATATTATGCTTATTCAAGAAACAAAAATGACCAGAGAGAAAGTTGAAAAAATTAATCCTTTTAAGAATGGTAGTAGTATTGGCAGCGACTTTGATGGTGCTTCCGGAGGGGTTGTTATCTTCTGGAACAAATCTATTGTTAACTATATGAAGCTCCATGTTGAGAAGAACATTATCCTCATCCATGTCAAACACCTTAAAGTTGAGTGCTCTTGGAATTTGATATATATCTATGCTCCAAATACCAAAAGTGGCAGGCTAAAATTTTGGAAAAGATTAAAAGAAATCAGAAATAACTTCCAAACCCCTAGCTGGATGTGTGTGTGAAAATTGTACCTGATCTGTAAACACAACACTCAGTAAAACATTAGAGGTTAGTGATAATTAAAACCATGCAAAATTGAAAACTATCTAACCAAGTGATTTACTGCCTTCTAGTAGGTGTGAGATTGATGTTCTCAGATTGTAATCAAGATCAGTGACCTAGACGACACCTAAATGAAGGATTTGAATGCAAAAGATGGATATGAAATTGAATGTAATTAATCTATTTTTTTAGATTTTTCTATGCAATAAGAATGATAAAAACCGATATGAATCTATGCTAGATGAAATTGATATGCTATGAATTGATCTATCTAACAATGATATGCAAAGCTATGAAATTCTATGCTATGATATGAAAAATATGCAATTGAAATTGATCTCACAAAACTTTGAATTCGCAAGTTGATTCTTTCAAGCTCCAATTGTGCAAATTCTCCAAATCTGATATGCTATGATTCATGTAGAGTAAGTTTGCAATTTGCGAGATGATTGAGAGATGAATTATGAAGAGATGAGCATTCTTTTTATAGAAATCCAAGGCTTTGGAGGTGCATGAAAAAAATCCATAAATCACTCAAATAACTCAGGTTGATTTTTGAGTTATTTTTAAATAAAGGATAGTTAACTCACAAAAACATGCAAAAGCTAAGCTTTAACTCAAAATAGAGTTTAGCTTTAATTGATAATTGATAGTTGTCTTCTTTTATGATTGTGCATGTTTTATTTATGAATTAATTTAATAATAAAGTGATTTATTTCCAACTTAACTGCTTTTTGAAAATAAATAATTAATTTATGGGTTAATTAACTATTTAATCAAACTTTTATTAAAAACTATATTATTAAATAATGACAACTTGCTTTAATTAATTAAATAAGAATTTAATCAATTATTCATATGATATTAAATTTATTGTCAAAATTAAATAATACAATTAATAATAGATAAAATTAAATTTAATTACATAATTAAGTGGCAAATATTAAATCTAATTAATTAAATATGAAAATATTCAATTAATCAAACTTTAGGATAAATGTGATTTATTGCCAAATAATTATAAAATTAAAGATAATTATGATGATTAGGAATATTGCTAGGAATATTCCCTGATGCAGAATTTAAGATAATCAATTAGATTTGATGATGTTCAGATGTGCCTTAGGTTAGGACTTCGATGTCAATTTTGTTTGATTTGTCGATGTAGGAGGTTAATGAACTTATAGCCCATTTTTGGGGTATTACATTTTGCCCCTCTTTGAATTACTGTGTGAAGCGCAGTGGTTCAAAGATAGTCTGTGTTTGTAGAGATATGAAACTGATGTTTGAAATTGATAATTGATATGAGATAGAAGCTGATTGATATTGAATTGATATGGAGATAATAGGTCCTGAATGACCAAAGATAATGTTCACTGTAGCAGCAAATGAACCTATGATTGCGAAAAAGTGTCAAAATGCCTGATTCTAAACCTTAGGATTGATAAGAAGTGAGTGACCCATTCTAGACTTGATTGTCTTAGCAGAACTAGCAAGTATCACATCTGAATCCTTCAATTGCCGAAGAACCAAGGAAAGAACACTATGATCTGATGGTTGCAAAAACTGATACAGTTTACAAGATTAGGAGAATACCAGATTGATATGGATCGATGAATCTGATATGCCCCAAGTGATGATAGATTTGCCCCGAGCGATGAGGTCTTTTTTTTTTATGAATCAGTAACTAGACGTGATTGTTTGTCTTGATTACTGATGAAAGATATTGATAGATTTGATTGACAGACTTTGAATGATGTGCAATACCATGCCCCCTTCGGGATTAAAATTGAAATCTAACAAGAAAAGTCAGCGTTATAGTTTAGAAGCATGTTAATTGATTTGAGAAGTGTGGTGAAACACATTCAAGAACACATTCTGCATCGTTGGAAGGTCCCAAAAGATCAAGTTTGACTAGGTTTGATCATGAGTTGACCATAGTTGACCAAGTTGAAATTTTGATAGTTTGATGTAAGATAATCAGTTAAGTTGAATACTAGATTTCTATGATGATTGAAGGTTGATTATGCAAGCAGTAGACCGTCCTGGTTCCAAAAAAATTTAATTGCGATTTTGACATAATAAACGACCTCAGATTTCAATTTTGATCCCGAAAATGGATTCAAAACGTCGAAATTAGCTAGGGGTGCAATTTTCATGGAAAACGGAGCACTTTTAAAAATTAGGTCAAAAGCTATATAAAGGCCGGAAGGGTCATTTTCAATTCATTTCAACTCTTTGACTTTAGAGATTCTGTGGAGTCCTCTGAGCGAGAAAAATGGCAGACCAGTGAGAACTGAAGGTACCTGTGAGTTCGCACCATTTTGAGCGCAGCTGGAGACATGACAGACCTCGACAGTATGGACATCCGGTAGGTGGACCTCTGTTCCCCTCTGAAAATGCATGTTTTTGATGATTTATAGCATTTTTAATTTTTTCCATACGCGTTTTTAGTTTTTGATTTCGCATATGTAGAAACTCGTACGAGTCCCAGTCCAGACTCGTACGACATTTCATTTCACTTTAGATTGTCGTTTCATCCATGCCCAAGTGTCGTATGATAGGGACCCTTGTGTCGTATGACATTTCGTCAGGTCCCTTGAAACTCATATGAATCTGGGTGAAGTGTCGTATGGCTATGAATTGTCATTTGGTATATTGTGGAATGTCGGATTAGATATAAGCACCAAGGCACAAATGCCAGGATGACCTGAATATCATGTCCATTTTGATATAGCAATTTGTATAAGCATCAAAACATAAACGTCGTGATGACTTGAGTACGCCTTGCATTGCAAACACATCAAATAGTCAAGAGATCATTCTAAATCCAATGTGAATTACCCGTAGTGACCCTTTATCATTCACATCCTTAGCCAAGATCGCGTTCCACAGTAGGAGAAAGAACTTACTCAAAAAGACAATAGTTAGATCAAACTTCTTTGAATTTTTTGGGTATCAATGGTCGAGGTACGCATGGCCATCCAATTCGAGATAGAGGCTCTTACAGTTGGACACCATTTCAATCCAGAATTTCCAAAGTTGTTAGATTTTCACATACAAGCAGAAGACAAAGAAAAGATTATGCCCCCAGTCATCACCCTCTAAATCCTGTAAAGGACATCATCGAAGAGCTCGAAGGGACACAATATGCAAAAATCTCAATGCAGATCAGCAAGCATACAAGGAGATAAAAGTATGAAAAGCACAAATTGTTTTCAGTTGAGTTTTGATGTTTGATTGTTGTAGATGCAAAATCCTTTCTGGAGACGAGATAGATAGACAGACTCAACTGGAAGCTTCAAAGGACTCTGACTGGATAGGATATGTCTAAGATACATTGGAGGCCATAGGATATGACATTGATTGCCCCCAAGTGCTAAACATTGATAGGATACAGACACTTGAGTTGATTGGTGTACGGATCGACTATTTGAAAACTGAAAATGTTGAAACAAACCGGGAGATATGTACAAACTAAAGCTTGACTGAAAGCTGGGAAAGACCAAGATTGTGCTAATAGATGGAGTGTTTTAAACAAGTGGCACCCGTTTGCCAGGTTTTCACCATCTTGGTAGAGATTCTATTTTTGCTACCAAGGTGCCTGTTTCTAGGTTTTCACCAAGGCACTTTTTCTTTTTCTCATTTTTTTTTTGTATTTTTCATTTTTTCAATTTTTTTGAATTTTTGATATTTTTTAATTTTTTTTTGTGAATCATCAAGGCGCCTATTGCTAGGTTTTCACCAAGATGTTTATTTTTTTAGGACTTTTTCTGATTTTTAAGATTTTTTCAGGATATTTACCAAGCACTGAATGCCTTAGGTGTAGAATTTCTTCAAATGGAGAACGTTGATTGGTTCTTGGAGCTGTTCTCCTTCAGTCATTGAGAGTTGATAGGCACCAGAGCCAAAAGTAGCAGTGATAACAAAGGGACCCAGTCAGTTGGGTTTGAACTTCCCCTTGCGTTCTCGATGTGATTGATTTTTTGGATTTTCTCTCAAGACTAGATCACCAACCTAGAATTCTCTATGTCTGACTTTCTTGTTGTAGCCTCTAGACATTCTCTTCTGATATACTCTAAGATGATCATACACTACTTGTCTGCGCTCATCTAGTAGTTCAAGTTCATGCAACTTAGACACTCTATAGTCATCGTTGGTGAAAAGTCCATGCATTTTGATTCTGAGTGATGGGATTTCAACCTCAATAGGTAGTACTACTTCAGACCCATAAACTAAAGTGAAAAGTGTAGCCCCAATAGGTGTTTTAATACTTGTTTTGTTACTTGTTCTGATACTGGTTCTGATACTAATTATGATAATTGTTCTGATACTAGTTCTGACACTGATTCTGATACTAATTTTGATAATGATTCTGATAATTATTCTGATACTGGTTCTGATACTTGTTCTGATAATTATTCTGATACTGGTTTTGATACTTGTTCTGATAATTATTCTAATACTGGTTCTTATACTTGTTCTGATAATTATTTTGATACTTGGTATACTTGATAGCATCTTTTTTCATTTGCAAACTCCCAAACAAGATCATATCGTGCAGTCCCAATGTCTAGCAAGGTGGAGAACAAGAGGGATTGACAAGCTGGTGGAAGAGATGGAAGACAAGAGAATAAAAGATAATGAAGGGAAGAAATCTTCAAGGGCAAACTCCTCAAGAATACCCAAGCTAGGGAAAAATTGTCATGTAAAGTGCATTTGGACAAGCAATGAAAGGCTAGCATAGGATAAGTCACAAAAGCATAGTGCCAGAGCAGGATAGGATGTAGTGCAAAGGAGTAGACATGTCAAGAGGCTTCATAGCATTGTGTTTTACTCTTTCTTTCTTTTTTTTTTTTATTAGATCAAGACCAAAGGGGAAAAGGATAGCCATAGGCGAAAATGAATGGAGGAAGATGGATATGAAGGCTAAACATGGAAGCAATGAAAACAAGGTCATCGTAAGATAGCTCACAAAATAGCCAAATGTTCGTGTATAGATCAACATTGTCAAGATCAAAGAGAGAAGATGGAATAGATGAAATATGTAGAAGAACTACGCATGATGCCTGATTGTCAGGTTTTCATCATGGTACTTATCCAAGGCGCCACAAGGGAGTGGTTTTCACCATAGGATGAATTTATTTCTCTTTACTTTTGCTACCAAGGCACCTATTTCTAGGTTTTCACCAAGGCACATTTTCATTTTTTTTTTATTTTTTCATTTCTCTTTTTTGGAAGAAGGCAAGCTTTTTAGATAGTGCTCCTTGAAAGGATAAACCATGATATACCAAGGATTCAAATGATATGCTCAAAGATGCTGATAGGGAAAGGGAGATGGAAGAGAAAAATGGAGAATAAGGTTTTATGTAAAGTGAGTGAGGTTCGAAGATAGGAGGAATAGACAAATGAGAAAAAATGATAGAAGGTAGAAGGATAATGCATGGAAGGATTGTAAAAAGGTAGGTGGAAAGGAAGGCAAGCTCAACATCAACACATACCTTGAAGGGTGGCGAGAGGGTGGAGGAAATGTGAATGAGGGAATACGTGAAGGAATATGGTGAATGGATAGCAGAGGTTGTGGTTTAAGCGCATGGAATGGAGGCATGCTTTTGGAAGAAGATGAAGTGGAAGTCTTTGGAAGCTTGAATGTCAACTTAACTTTTTGCTCAACACCAGACTCTTTCAAGAGAGACTTTGGAATCCATATAGCCATAGGCTTTTCATTTCTTTTTGATAATTTGGAAAGAATATCTTTAATGATGGATTTTGGAACCCATACTTGTCTTGTAATTTTTTTCTTAGATATCTCTTTTGACTTTATGCCTCCATGTCGATTAGAGGAGACATGGTGATTTTCTTTTGATGGATTCTTGTATTGCTTCTTTTTCTTATATTGAACATTCAAGTTACTTCCAAAAGACTTGGGACTTGTGGAAGAAAAAGGAGGATATGACTGGTTTAAATGGGTGGGTGGATGAAAAGGATTCAAGGGTATGCATCTATGTTGATCTTGAGGAAAGATGGGAGATGGAGGTATGTAAGTACCCAAGATGGATGGCAAATTAGGAGAGTTAGGAGGGGAAAGTGAAGGGACATAAGGACCCAAGATGGAAGGAAGGCATGAAGATCTTTGTAGTGGTGGAAGAGGTCCAAGGATGGAAGTGGAAGATGCAAAAGGATAATCAATAAGTTCATCAGCATCTATATGACAACCAAGGATATCAACATCTTTAGAGTGAGCATTAGGATCTTCAATAGAATCATGGACATCTTGAATATGAGCACCTTCTTTGATAGGATTGTTCAAAGCTTGCAAAGACTTAGGAAGAGTAGAAAGTGGAAGTGAACATGGAGTGGTAGAACAAGAAGATGAAAGACTTTGATCTTGACAAGGATCTTCGGATAGCATAAGCGCATAATTTTTCTCTTGTTTTTCAATAGGCTTAACATTGGAAGTAACAACACTATTTTTACCAACCTTAATGGAAGTATCATCTTTGGAAAACACAAGTGTAGTAAGGTCATTTTGATTGTCAATAAGCTCAACAGTGTGAGTAGTAGCTTGATCTTTCTTAGGAGAAGACTTAAGACATGGTGGAATGCATGAAAAAGGGTGTATAGGATCAAAAGAACCATGAAGTGGATAAGAGACATCATGAAAAGGAGTGGATGACATGGAGGGTTCTTGACCTTGATATTTCTTTATATTCTTTTCTTCATCATTTTTAGAGTCCTCTTGACATGGAGCCACTTCTAAGGACAAGGAAGCATGTTGGGATTGTATGGATGACTTTGGAAGAGATGGTGGAGGACTAGTTGAAGTAGGGATTATAGCATATGAAGGCTTAGGCTCTTTAGGTTTATCATTATTGAAAGTCTTTGCAGCCAAGTGAAGGTTAGCTTGAGTTTCTTTAAGAGGTAGCCCTGGAGGATAACTATAGGGAACCACATGAAAAGTATCAAGGCTTGTGTCAGATGAAGGTTCTGTGAAAGATTTGAAAGACTCGGAAGCTTTAAGAAATGTATGGGTATTGGAGGAAGTACGAGATGGAAGGGAACCATCACTAGACAAAGGTTCAACATTAACATGATCTTACTTGAGAAGATAATCTTTATTTTCAGCAGGAGAGTCCTTAGGAGAAGGATTCTTATAATATTGACGTTTCAAGCTATCACGATGTATTTTATAGTCCTCAGCAATAGTAGATGGATCATCATCAAGGTATTGTCCACAAAAGCCATCAAAGTCTCTTTCAAAATCAGAATCATATGGATCACCATCATGATCTATCCAATGTGATGACCCATTTGTAGTAAGCAGGAATGAACGATGAGGAGGACTCTTAGGAACAGAGATGTCATAGGTATCATTACATTGTCTGTCGTCATAGTCATCATAGTCTCCAAAGCTAGATGTGTCACTCTCCGTGGAAGAGGTATCATATTGCTCAAATTTTTTCCAGGGGCATGGTGACATGTACAAGTCTTTATCAAATGGAAAAGAGTATAGAGGTTCCTTTTCTTTCTTAAGATTGTCAAGCTGGACTTGCATAGCATGCAGCTGTTTCCTCATAGCGGCGATCAGAATTTCTTCCTCATGTGTACTGATTCTTTGAGACATGTGTACTGATTTTCAATAGCTACTGATTTTTTCTTGACACAGTGATTTTGTTCGATAGATTCTGGAACTAGGCTGAAAACATTGGATATCTTGCAATTTGACAATTTCTGACAACTCTCACAAATTTTTCCAAACGACACTCTGTAGACTCATACGACACTGGGTTCTCAATCGTACGACAGATGGGCAACACTGAAACAACACTTGACAAAACTTGTATGACTTTTGACTTTCTGAAATGACTTTTGACTCCAAAAAGAATTTACGTCAATTTTTGCAAAATTTAAGGTCTTCAGTTCTGGATTGTTTGCAAATTGTACTGTCCATATTTTGAAGGTTATACCAGATTTGATCATTTTTAATAGCCAAGTAGATAAACAAGCACGCAGAATAGCAAGCAAGTGATTCCAAGCACGTCTGAAAATAATGAACAAGGGAAAAAGCAACCTTGTGCATGAACAATCAAGTGACCAAATTGTGCTAATCCCTGAGAGTACTAATTGTGTATGTTCTGAAAAGTTTTGCAATAACACACATATACCTGAAAGTGAAAAATTGGCCTCTCTAGGGTTTTTAGTAATGGTTTGACTCTGCAACTTTTATGATTCAAAGGGGTGAACTCCAATCCCGGCACACCAGGGTTTTGACACAGTCCGAGAACTTAATCTTCAAGAGCTGCTAGGGAGATCTGACAACCCAACAATGAACCATACCCATGGAGATTTCTTCCACAAGGACATTTATATAGCGGCTGTCACTACCATGGTGAAAATGGCTATTACCGCTTGAGGTTCCGTCAACATAGTTTTCCCTGTGAAGGGATTGTCTACTACGGTTAACCCTCGCTAAAGGTGACTCACAGATTTATACCACAAGGGGACTTGGCTCTAGATCCAAGGTTTTTGACACCTTTTCACTTTTAACCCAAACAAAGCAAGCAGATTAATCCGACACACTAAGACAAAGTTTTGTTCCACCAAGGTCTATGATATCAACTCCACGTGATCTATCAACCTCTCCGGGGAGAGAATGTATCAATCAATAAGAGAAGATGCACTAACCAATTTTGATTCACCAAAGCTCGTGATATCAACCCCACGTGATCTATCAACCTCTCTGGAGAGAGAATGTGTCGATCAATAAGAGAAGATGCACTAACCAAGTTGAATGTGAAACGCATTAAGTATCCTCCCTACCTACAAGGATTCTGTCGTCAAGAAAGATTTCTCTAGGAATCCAATCTCTCAAGAATCACGAATAGTGTTCATAGGGCCTAATTACTATGTGAGTATAGATATATTCCTGAAAGCAAATCTACCAAAAGCATCTAAAAAGTAGAAAGAGGAACACTTAACGCTTAAAGAGAATATGAGATGAGTCCACAAGGTGGAACACTTAACACCTCACACAAGCTGAAAATGAGTCCCCAACTTAGAAAACAAGTGAGTTCCTAAAAGCACAAAAGGGTTGCCAAGTGGAACACTTAACACTTCTGTCCTGTTGACCCCTCCCCTTTATGGCGCTGAGATTGCAACCACGGGGCGAAAATGAGGGGCTGGCAGATTAGCGAGTCTAATAACCCAAGATAGCAATTAAGATCAATCACAAGTATTCTAAGACTACTTAATGAATCCTTAAGGGGTCACAACCTAGTATCAATTATGCAAGTGTGTAAAACAAAAGCATGAAAAGAATCACCCAAGCTAGACACACGAGAGATTTATTTTAAGTCCCAAATCAAAATGTTATTAGATGAAAGAGAATACATGGGATCCTTGCAATGCGCTTAGTAGATTTTACCTGATTTTTAGCAATTTTTGTTGAGCTTTACTATGCAAGCAAGCTACGAACTCTCCAACAAGCCAACAAGCAAACAAGATATGCAAGGTATATTCAACTTATGAAAACCCTAGGGTTAGATCTAAAAATCAATTGTTAGGAGAAATAATAATTAGAAATTAATCCAAATAACAACTCATATCATGCATTTAATCATATGAAAAATAAGTGCATACCCATCACAAAATTTTAATTTTTTTGCACTGCATTTGACCTAGTCAACAAGATCTAATTTTTTTGATATGATTTTGGCCACAAAAATAGAAATTCAGAATAGAGACCTTTTCTAAAAAATAGAGAGCTTTCCAAAAATGAAAATTTTTTATAAAAATCTCTTCATTTGTGCCCTAGAGACCTGTTTTATCAAAACAGACCAGTTTTTAAAAATTGACTATTTGAGCTATTAAATTGCATCCAAATTTAAAACCAAAAAAATGGAACCCCTATAGAATTTACAGAGCTTTTTGAAAATATAAAAATTTCCAAAAAATATGCTAATTTGCTTCAGATATTAATTTTTTATGAAAAATTAAAAAAAAATTATTAAAAATTCAAAATAATTCAAAAAATTCTAAATTTTTTTTCAAAGCTTTCCTGATATGTCTTCAATCTACAAACAAAATTTCAGAGCAAAACTCGAAGCCGTTTGGGAGATAAAATTAAATCTTTGAAACTTTGGGGTTTTAGCTCCCCAAAAAAATCAAAACCAGCATGCAAAGGTGGGTTGCCCCACGGTGGGCGCCAAAAATGTGTGTGTGAAAATTGTACCTAATTTGTAAACACAACACTCAGTAAAACATTAGAGGTTAGTGATAATTAAAATCATGCAAAATTGAAAACTATCTAACCAAGTGATTTACTGCCTTCTAGTAGGTGTGAGATTGATGTTCTCAAATTGTAATCGAGATCAGTGACCTAGACGACACCTAAATGAAGGATTTGAATGCAAAAGATGGATATGCAATTGAATGCAATTAATCTATTTTTTTAAATTTTTCTATGCAATAAGAATGATAAAAACTGATATGAATCTATTCTAGATGAAATTGATATGCTATGAATTGATCTATCTAACAATGATATGTAAAGCTATGAAATTCTATGCTATGATATGAAAAATATGCAATTGAAATTGATCTCACAAAACTTTGAATTCGCAAGTTGATTCTTTCAAGCTCCAATTGTGCAAATTCTCCAAATCTGATATGCTATGATTCATGTAGAGTAAGTTTGCAATTTGCGAGATGATTGAGAGATGAATTATGAAGAGATGAGCATTGTTTTTATAAAAATCCAAGGCTTTGGAGGTGCATAAAAAAAAACCATAAATCACTCAAATAACTCTGGTTGATTTTTGAGTTATTTTTAAATAAAGGATAATTAACTCACAAAAACATGCAAAAGCTAAGCTTTAACTCAAAATAGAGTTTAGCTTTAATTGATAATTGATAGTTGTCTACTTTTATGATTGTGCATGTTTTATTTATGAATTAATTTAATAATAAAGTGATTTATTTCCAACTTAACTGCTTTTTGAAAATAAATAATTAATTTATGGGTTAATTAACTATTTAATCAAACTTTTATTAAAAACTATATTATTAAATAATGACAACTTGCTTTAATTAATTAAATAAGAATTTAATCAATTATTCATATGATATTAAATTTATTGTCAAAATTAAATAATACAATTAATAATAGATAAAATTAAATTTAATTACACAATTAAGTGGCAAATATAAAATCTAATTAATTAAATATGAAAATATTCAATTAATCAAACTTTAGGATAAATGTGATTTATTGCCAAATAATTATAAAATTAAAGATAATTATGATGATTAGGAATATTGCTAGGAATATTCCCTGATGCAAAATTTAAGATAATCAATTAGATTTGATGATGTTCAGATGTGCCTTAGGTTAGGACTTCGATGTCGATTTTGTTTGATTTGTTGATGTAGGAGGTTAATGAACTTATAGCCCATTTTTGGGGTATTACACTGGATGGTTATGGGAGACTTCAACACCCCTTTGCAGGCTGATGATAAAATGGGTGGATCTCTCTCTCAAGTTGATAGTAGAATGAATCTCATGGAGTATATTAATGACCAATCTTTCATTGATATTGAGCTAGAAGGGATTTCCTATACATGATCGAATAGAAGAACTGGTGATGACCTCATCTAGATGAAACTTGACAGAACCCTTCTCTCCCTTGATTAGTTCTCTAAATTTTCCTGCTCTTTATCTTCTTCTATTAGGATAGGATCTGATCATTTCCCTATTATTTTCAATGCTAATATTCTGAATGGCAAAAAGAATATCCCATTTCGCTTTGAGAAGATGTGGTTAGCCCACCCTAGTCTGAAGGACTGTATCTTTAATTGGGGGAACTACAATTAGGAAGGAAGTGCTATGTACAGAATAGCTAAAAAGCTGAGTAATGTCAAGAGAAATGTTAAAATTTGGAACAAGGAAGTCTTTGGAGATATTTTCAAGGCCAAAAGTATTAAATAGGAAGAAATCAAGGACATTTAGGAGACTATTCAAAAAGAGGGTTTCTCTGAGGATCATAGAAGAGCTGATAATGTGTTGGTGGCTGAGTATCATAATATTATATCTAAAGAGGAGTCTTTTTGGATGCAAAGATCAAGAACCCTCTGGCTCAAAGACGGGGATAGAAACACTAGATTCTTCCATATGACAACCATGAAACATAAAGCTATAAATAGAATTTCCTCTCTTATTGTGAATAACAAGACTTTGGTTAAGGAAGAAGATATTAAAAAGGAAATGGTTCAGTCCTTCTCTCTACTCCTCTCCAAAGAGGATAACCTTTTTTTACAGAATCAACATGAAATTCTCTCTGCTATTCCCTTCATCATTGATAGAGACACTAATTATAGACTCAAAGCTATTCCAAATGATAAGGAAATTAGAGATGTTGTTTTTTCCTTTGAAGGTGATAAATCTCCAGGTCCTGATGGCTTCCCCCTTTTCTTCTTCTAGCAGTTTTGGGAGATTACTGGTCAAGATGTTTTGAATGTTGTCAAAGAATTTTTTGGAACTAAAGCTCTTCTTAGAGAACTCAATGCCACCTTCTTGGTCCTTATCCCTAAAAAAAATGGTTCTAATATGGTGGACTCTTTCAGACCCATTAGCCTCTATAATGGGATTTACAAGATCATAGCCAAAGTTATGACCTCTAGATTGCTTGCTTTTCTTCCTTCTATTATCTCACCTTAGTAGAATGGATTTCTATTGGGGAGACAAATCCTTGATTCCATTATGGTGGCTCATGAGAATATTCACTCCCTTGAAGTCACCAAGAAATAGGGTTTTTGCATGAAATTGGACTTATCCAAAGCCTATGACAGGGTTGATTGGCAATTTCTTCAAAAAGTCTTAAGCAACTTTGGTTTTGATTCAAGGGTCATCAAAATTATTGATCAGTTGGTCTCCACTACTTCCTCCTCTATCATTGTGAATGGCGGTTCTTCAAACTTTTTCATACTTTCAAGGGGTCTTAGGTAGGGGGATCCTATTCCCCCTATCCTGTTTGCCATTTTAGCTGAAGGTCTAGGAAGATATATCTCAAAACTTGTTAATGAAGGAAGCATCTCTAGTCTTCAACCCTCCTTGGTCAGGTCCTCCTGCTCCTATGAACAATTTGTTGATGATACCCTATTTATGGGTGAAGCTACTATCAAAGAAGCCAGGAATCTCAAAAAATCCCTGTCTATCTACACCTCGGCCATAGGTCAACTTATCAATTGGAACAAGAGCTTCATATACTTTATCAATACGCCCCTTGAGAGATAGGAAAAGATCTCCAAAATTCTTGGTTGCAACATTGGTGCTCTCCCCTCTTCCTATCTAGGTCTCCCTCTTTGTTCTAAACCCCCTGACATTTTTTGGAATCAAATTGTTGATAGATACAATAGAAAATTGGTTGGCTAGAAAGGTGCCCTTCTCAGCAGCTCTAGCAAGCTCTAGCTCTTGAAGTCTACTCTAAAAAACCTTCCTATGTATGCCTTGAGTCTCTTTAAGATTCCTCACAAGTTTGCGATGGTGCTTGAAACTATCCAAAAAAGGTTTTTATGGACTGGTGTTGAAGATAAAAAAAGACTAAGTCTAGTTGCTTGGGAAAAATTTTGCAAGCCTAAGAGTAAAGGGGGCTTGGGGTTAAGACCTATCAAGCTTGTCAATAAAGCCCTCCTGGCCAAGCAAGTTTGGAGAGTCTATGGGGATACTAAGCAATGGAATGGTATCATTAGAAACAAATACCTCTTTAATTCTAACAATCTGAAGGACCTCTTAAACAAAGATGCCAGGGTGAATGGCTCTTACATTTGGAATAGCCTTTGCTCCTCCATTGAATTTATAAGAGATGGGATAAGGTGGAAACTAGGAGATGGGACTGACATTGACTTTTTGGATGACCCTTGGATTCATGATGGCCCCCTATTTGATAGACAAGATTGGAAGGATATCATAAATCAAGCTAAAGTTACTATTGGTCTCAAAGTCTCTGATTAATGGCTTAGTAACTCTTGGAAGGATCTTTCTAGCCTTGATGGAAGTCTATCCCCCCTTATGATTGATTTGCAGTCCTGGTTCAGAGAAGTTAATCATCCTGATAAAATTGTGTGGAATCCTTCTTCTATGGTGAGTTCTCAATGGCCTCTACCTACTCCCACTTCTTCTCCAAGGAAGTTAAGTCTTAGTGCGCTGCTATCTGGTATAAATTCCTCACTCTGAAGATTAACTTTTTCTATTGGATTCTTATCCAGAATAAGCCCCTTACTCTTGATAATTTAGTTAAAAGAGGATTCTATCATGTTAATAGATGCTTTCTTTGTATGGAACAAGCTAAATCCTATGATCACCTTATGCTCCATTGTAGTTTTACTCCGAGATTCTGGTCTTTGGTTTTTCAAAATTGGAATTTGTGTTGGTTCTTTCCTAACTCTTGGCAAGATTTCATTACTCAATGGAGATGCCCTTTTGACAATGATCTTGCAAGAGAATTCTGGAATCTTATTTCACCTCATCTTTGCTGGTGTATCTAGAAGGAAAGAAATAATAGAATATTCAGAGAGAAACATGCCAAACCTAATATTATCTACAACACTCTTTCCAGAGCTATCAAGGAAACTTCTTCAATGCCATCAATAACATCAAGAGCAAGCTTAGGGAGTCTCTCCCTAATGTGGATTGGACAAATTGGATTTTTCCCCAACTCAACTCTCATAATTGTTCTCCTAGAGAAACCTCTGGCTGGATTGCTCCTCCTATCAGTTGGGTTAAAGCTAATTTTGATGGGGCCTCCAAAGGTAACCCAGGTGTCTCAGGGGGTGGTGGCATCATCAGAGATAGTAATGGTAACTATTTGGGTGCTATTTTAGTCCCTTTGGGAATACAAATTAATCCCAGGGCAGAGGCCTTGGCTGCTTTCAATACTATCTTGATGGTGGAAGAATTGGGTTTCAAAAGAGTCTGGCTTGAAGGCGATTCTTTAAATATTATAAATAATATTAAAGGTATCAATACCCCCTCCTAGACTATTGAACATATTATATACAAAATAAAAATAATTGTTCAATCCTCGAGGTGTCCTATATTTCTCACAATTACCGGGAAACCAATCAGGTTGTTGATTGCCTTACTAATATTGGAGCCAAAAGTGAGAGAATTAAAAAATGGGTTGGTAATACTATTAGTAATGATGCTATAATCTCGTCAATTAATTATGACAAAAATAGACATAAGGAAGGAGTCATTAATAGTAACATTAATGATATTATTTAATTCAAATTAGTTTGGGGTGATACCGAATGTCATTCAAAATTTTTCTAAGTACATCTCTAAGATGTAGAATTATTTTCCCATAATGAAAGCTCAAAATTTGATGTGTTTCATCATCATTATTAGTAACTACTGCCAGTTTGCGCATGTGAATAGGACTGAGAACTAGTTAAATAGTCTTTATATGCTTAAGATCCATCATATCGATAGCATTGCCTTGTCTAAGAATAACAAGCAGATGAAAAAAGAGCAGGGCCATTGTTTGGCTATGGGTGGGGATCTTAGAAGAGAAGAGTTGGCGAAGTGTAAGTGGAAGTAGGATAAGGAAGTCTAGAGTATTCCAAAGAAAGGCCATGTCCATCGGTATCTTCAGAGACTCCATGGCTTTGATAATGACATCTCCAAAGCCCTTGCGGATGGTTGGGATAAGGGCATGGTGAATATGGCTGGCAAGTCCTTTAGCCTCATCCTTGAGCTCCTCTCTAAAATCACTGGTCTTCCTTTGGATGGTCTAAAGTACTTGAAAGAGATCAAGGTCAGAACCAGAGCTTACGAGTCATTTCCTGTCACTGACAAGGAGAGGGCTCTCTTGGTTAAAGGTAAGAAAGACTATGTGGATATGGATAATATAGATAAAATTTGGGGCTTTGTCATTAAGGTTATGATGGAGTATTTCACTTTGGAAGGGAGATTTTCTAGGGTTTATAACTACCATTTTGTCCTAGCTAATCATTTTAGGCATGACAAAAGGATTTCCTTTCCCTATTTTCTCCTGTGTTCACTCAACCAGAGAATTTTTGAATATAGAGTGAAGAAATTCCCTATTCTTCATGTTGGACTTATCCTCCTTATTGTGGATTATGTGAGAGACCATATTCCTGATCCTATCCCTACCCAGGTCAAAAAAAGGAAGAACATGGGTTCTCTGTCTAGGAAAAAGAAATCTAAGAAAGTTGTCCCCCTCTCTAAGCCTACCTCTTCTAAGCCCAAGGATGGTTTGAAGGATGTCAAGGACTCTTGTGATGTCAATTCCCCTATCACTGATAACATGAATTTGGAGCCCCCTGCTAGTCCTGTTCTATCAGAGCCTGAAGGTGTGAAGCCTATTTCCATGGTGATGCCTGACATTGATGCTGAGGTTGATGAGAATACCCAGGTGGGTCATAATGATTTGTCCAATTCCACTACCTAGACCCTTGAGGAGAATGATATGGAGAACCTTGACACCACTACTATTAAGGGTAATCTCGGGGAAGACCAGGATAATCAAAATAGTGGGGATAAGCCCAACCCTGTTCCAGAGACTGGCAAAACTGAAGGTAGAGACATTTCTATGAATGAAGTTGAGGTTGACAAAAACAAAGAAAAAGAGGCTGAAACCAATGTGGCTGATAGTAATGCTAACGACTCAGGGAATAATAGCTTTAGGGTTATGGAGGAGGAAAATCTAGATTCCCACGATTCCCCCAACTCTGGGAAGGAGAACAAGAAGGATAATAGTGAGAGAATCCTTGACTACAATAGGTCCCAACCTCTTCAAGATGACCTCAAAAAGATGGATTTGCAGGTCAAAAGATCTATCATTATGATCCCCCTTCAAATTGCTAAGAACAAGTCTATCTATAGTTATAATCTGGATAAATGGGTGTAGAATGATTTGGTTGAGCTAAAGAAAATATGTATCAAATTGGAAAATAGGAATACTATGCTTGACAAAATTGTTGATAATATCAGGAAGGAGAATGCTCTTAATGCCAATGTTAGTATTTTTTATTACGGTTCTATTTTGGATGATAAAATTAAAAAATCTGTTGAGATAGCCATGATCCCCATTTATGAGAAGACGAGCAGGAACAAGGCAATGTTAAAAAATTTGCTTGGTCTGGAAAATACAGGTATGAAGTCTACTCTAGAAAAATTGAACATGCTCAGCAAAATGCTAGAAGGAAACAAAGAGGCCCCCCTGATCGATAAAATTGATCTGACTGGTTCTAGTCAGTAGATGGGACCTGGTACCAAAACTAGGTCTAATACCAAAAAGAAACTCAAGGTTGATGATCAAGACATTCAGAGGTTGAAAGATAATGTCAAGATTATGCAGGCCCAGCTAGAGGACTCTGAGGGCTTCTTGAAGACTTTGTCTTGATCTTGGTGCTGGTGGTCTTTTTCTCTATTTTTCTTCCAGCGTCTTTTTCTTTTTTGTTGTTTAGGTGCTTATTGAATATCCAAGATTTGTCCCTTTGTAGTCTACTCCCTTCTTAGGGGCAGCTAGTTGTTCTTTTGGTCTTCCATGCTTATCTCACTTCTTCATTGTTAAAGGGTTTCAGGGCCCTTCAAAACCTATTTTTATCGTAATAAAAAACTATGTCTACTCCAACCTTAATTATTTAAGAATTAATCATATCAGATAAAGTATGTTTAAGAATTATTGGGACTAGTCATTTGGTGTGTATTAAACAAAATAGAATTTAATCTATAGACATAGTTAATGCGGCATATTAGATAAAGTAGGTTCTATCACTAGAAAGGTCCTTGTATCACACAAAAAAAGGAATTCAATAGATTAACTAAGTAGGACCATTCCTGACATGACTGCTAGTCCCAACAATTCTATATATATTTTATAGATTAGAATTACAACATATTGGCTGACAAACAGAGTAGGTTCAGTTTTAAGATAAAGTATGTTTAGATAAAGAATATAATTTACAATTAATACCCAATTGTCTAATTCAATAGTCTACTCTTAAAGCATATAAAGTAGGTTCAATTACTTTAGATAAAGTATGTTTAATATAGTTTAATACTTTATTAACTATATCTACTCCAACCTTAATTGTTTAAGAATTCATCATATCAAATAAAGTATGTTTAAGAATTGACGGGACTGGTCCTTTAGCGTGTATTAAATAGAATAGAATTTAATCTGTAGACATAGTTAATGTAGTATATTAGATAAATTAGGTTCTATCACTAGAAAGGTCCTTGTACCACACAAAAAAAGAAATTCAATAGATTAACTAAGTAGGACCAGTCCTGACATGACTACTAGTTCCAACAATTCTATATATACTTTATAGATTAGAATTACAACATATTGGCTAACAAACAAAGTAGGTTCAGTTTTAAGAAAAAGTATGTTTAGATAAAGAATAGAATTTACAATTAATTCAATAGTCTACTCTTAAAGCATATAAAGTAGGTTTAGTTACTTCAGATAAAGTATGTTTAATCTAGTTTAATACTTTATTAACTATGTCTACTCCAACCTTAATTGTTTAAGAATTCATCATATCAGATAAAGTATGTTTAAGAATTGTTGGGGCTAGTCCTTTGGCATGTATTAAACAAAATAGAATTTAATCTATAGACATAGTTAATGCATCATATTAGATAAAGTAGGTTCTATCACTAAAAAGGTACTTGTACCACACAAAAAAGGAATTCAATAGATTAACTAAGTAGGACCAGTCCTGACATGACTACTAGTCCCAACAATTCTATATATACTTTATAGATTAGAATTACAACATATTGGCTGACAAACAAAGTAGGTTCAGTTTTAAGATATAGTATATTTAGATTAATCTAATCTAATCTATATGGAATTCTTAGTTACTTTAGATTAAACCATCAGTTCAATAGTAATTAAAAATGACTTTATCTATTACTTTATATTAGTGTATTAAACTGATATTAGCAGTTTACAATTAATCTTGTGTGGTAGAACCTACTTTATCTAATATGGTGCATTGTGAGTTTGAAGATAGTCTGTGCCATGTGTGATAGAACCTACTTTACACAATATGGTGCATTGTTAAACAAATTAAGGGTGGAGTAGTTATTACTTAGTTTTTTGTGGGGGACAATGAAGATTTGTCTGACACATACATGCCATTGGTTTAGTTTTGTAATTTTTTTTACAAAACAAAAAAAGAAAAGAAAAAGAAATGCTCATTTGTAATTTTTGTGAGTCGCGAAGAGGGTACCATGCGTGAAGAGGGAAGAGGGCACTACACTTTTTCTTGCGAGCTTGCGAGTTGCGAAGAGGGAATCCATTTCATAAAGGTTGTGAGTGTTTTATTCATTTTTTTATTAGTAATTGGCAGATTAAATGTAGATAACACCTTTATCAATTTAGCATGTTTAATGGATAGTAATTACAAATTGATTCTTATACGCATTGTTACAAGATGCACTTCTTGGAATGAATTACAAAGAAGGACAATAACCTTATAACAATGCATCTTATAACCTTATTCATTCCAAGAAGTGCATCTTATAACAATGTAGATAAGAATCAATTTGTAATTACTATGCATTAAACATGCTATACTGATAAAGGTGTTATCTACATTTAATCTGCTAATTACTAATAGATTAAGCATATTATTACTATGCTTAATGTTCCATTTAAAAGTATTTACAAAAAAGGTCTAATAGAACTCCCAACAATTCTTAAACATACTTTATCTGATATGATGAATTCTTAAACAATTAAGGTTGGAGTAGACATAGTTATCACATAGTTTTTTGTGTGTTACAAGGAAGATTTGGCTAGGTCAAATCTTCCTTCATGCTAGTAGTCTACAGAATCAGACCTTTATTAAGATTTCATCATATCAGATAAAGTATGTTTAAGAATTGTGGGGATTGGTCCTTTGGCATGTATTAAAGAGAATAGAATTTTTAGCATATTATTATCATTCTATTTCTTTGTTGTAAACATGCCATTGGTTCAGTTTTGTAATTATTTTTTGTGTTAAATGCATTTAAAATAAAGGTCTAATTATGTAGACTATTGGTCAGACAAATATTCACTGTCTTCTTTATATACTAGCATGTATTAATTGGCTGACAAATAAAGAAGCATTTAGACAATTAGAAGACAATGGAGATAATTTTAAATGCATTTAACACAAAAAGAATTTACAAAAATGAACCAATGGCATGTTTACAACAAAGAAATAGAATGATAATAATATGCTGAGAATTGTATTCTATTTAATACATGCCAAAGGACCAGTCCCAACAATTCTTAAACATATTTTATCTGATATGATGAATTCTTAAACAATTAAGGTTGGAGTAGACATAGTTATCACACAATTTTTTGTGTGGTACAAGGAAGATTTGGTTGATTAAGAGTGAGGCCTTCTTTAGAATCTCATGAGTTTTGTAATACACATGCAACATATTTTGAGTTTGAAGAGAGTCCGTGCCATGTGTGATAGAACCTACTTGATCTAATATGGTGCATTGTTAAACAAATTAAGGGTGGAGTAGTTATTACTTAGTTTTTTGTGGGGGACAATGAAGATTTGTCTGACAAATAGCAGGTCTTATTTAGTATCTCATGAATTTTTACCACATATGCATGAAAATGAATATGTTATTTTTCATCTCTGATTAGTTAATGCTTTATAGCAACTCTAAAAGTATATTTAGGAGTTCCATAATTGTTTAAGAATTCATCATATTAGATAAAGTATGTTTAAGAATTGTGGGGACTAGTCCTTTGGCGTGTATTAAAGAGAATAGAATTTTCAGCATATTATTATCATTCTATTTCTTTGTTGTAAACATGCCATTGGTTCAATTTTGTAATTTTTTTTGTGTTAAATGCATTTAAAATAAAGGTCTAATTCTATAGACTATTGGTCAAACAAATCTTCATTGTCTTCTAATTGTCTTCTTTATATACTAGCATGTATTAATTGGCTGAAAAATAAAGAAGCATTTAGACAATCAGAAGACAATGAAGATAATTTTAAATGCATTTAACACAAAAAGAATTTACAAAACTGAACCAATGGCATGTTTACAACAAAGAAATATAATGATAATAATATGTTGAAAATTGTATTCTATTTAATACACGCCAAAGAATGAGTCCCAAAAATTCTTAAACATACTTTATCTGATATGATGAATTCTTAAACAATTAAGGTTTGGAGTAGACATAGTTATCACGAATTTATTCCTACATATTTATATCAAATAAACTTAGTTTATTATAGGTCTGCCCATTTTCCCAACTAGTATGAGCTATTTAGGAGAAAAAAGATCACTGGATGGGTTGAAATGGGTTTGGATGGTTTCCTCTTGACAGTCAAAGATGTCAAACTCTTCCTGAAGGTAGCCAAATCCAAACCCATTTTGATTATTTATAGTTAAGTATGGTTAGTCTATTCATCCACCCAAACCTAGCAAAGGAGAATGAAGAACTACAAAAAGGTCCTCCTAGTCTGAGATCTATAAATCTAATATACTATAGTTGGTTGAGAGTCCTTTGTCTCAGATGATATTATTTAGCTATACTCTTCCTTCTATCATTGGTCAAGCCCTTTATCTAGAGAGGACTTAAGAGTACTTTTTAATCTAGCAATCTGCTATGTAATAAGTATCGTATCCAACCAAATTCAGCAAACAATGTTGGAGGACCTTAAATGACTAGGTAATGCCCAAGTACAATTTTTAGAAGGGAAACATTTTAGTCCAGTTTAAATTACCAAATACCATTACCATAGATGAATTTACTGATTTTACATGTTTGATGTTATATTCATACAACATCAACTTTTACTTTACCATGTGTATTCATTGCTAGATTGTATAATTTTGTACTTGAATTTAATCAAACTACGTTCTGGTTCAAGTTGCAGAGGCACTTGGTACAGGGAAAAATGTTCTATTTATAGGGAATTCCATTGGAGGTGCAATTGCCACTTTGGCCACACTGTCAATTTTGGAAAAATGGGGTATGGAAGCCCCTATTTTCACCACATTGATTATTGCTGTAATTGTTTATAATATATATAACTAAACATAACGTGACCAAATTTACATCATGTATGCCCATATCAAAACTCATGGGCACCAAGAAGTGAGTAAAAAAGTAATAAACAGATGCCCTAGCTTCAAACCAGTGAAATACAATGCAATAAAACCAATATAATATTTAAACAAATAAAAACTGAATAAAACACTCACAACCTCTATGAAATGGATGCCCTAGCTTTAAACTAGTGAAATGCGATGATAAAACCAAATAACAAAAAAGACATGGCCAAGTTTTGGCACACAAGCAAAAGTCCAGTTCGGGCCTACCTTGAATCCTTGTAGATTTAGGGCCAAGTTCGTGCATGCAAGCAAAAGTCCAGTGCCCTCTTCCCTCTTTGTCTACGGTGCCCTCTTCGCAGCTCACACCAAAATTTAAAATGAGCATTTCTTTTTTTTTTTTTTGTTTATAAGCATGCAAGTGTTGAAATTATGACGACACCATTACTATTATGACACCCTCGGCCACACTTGTTAAAAAAAACACACAAATGGTACTGCCATTGAAATTGGAGTCGAAATTCAACCCCAAATGTTGTAGTGAGTGTTATTGTGGAAGGATGGTGTTTGGGATATGACCATAGAAGGAGATGGAGGTAGGAAAAATGCATATAGCAGATATGTAGGATCAAGATAAGAATAAGGTGTGGATGAATAGGATAATGGATTTCCCTTGTTAAAGGTAGGATAAGGAGTGCTAGTGGATATGCATGAAGGCATGATAGGATAGTTTAGAGGAATGATTGGATTCTGAGGGATGTTTGGAGAAATATTGTTAAGGTTTTCAAAATACTCATCATGATCAACAAGCCTCTCATCATCATCAGGATAGGATGGAGGAATGATTGGATTTTGGAGGATGTTTGGGACAAGCCTTCTAAGGTTTTTAAAGTGCTCATCATGATCAACAAGATTTTTATCATCATCGGGATAGGATGGAATAAGAGGAGACACATAATAACCAAAATAATCAAAATAATTTTGAGACATGTTGACTTGTGGATGAGTTGGATATGGATGAAGGATGAAGATGGATTGGAAGACTAAGGATTTGGATTAGAATGACTGAGAAGATCAAACTAGGATTGGATTTGGCTCAAGATAGGAGGAAAGACTGACTCTAGAGGAAGACAGACAAGGGATGGGGGATGACCAAGATGACTTTACTAACCTAGGATAGGAGGAAAGGAGGACAAGACTGGATGGAAGATGACTGGAAGACCATGATTAGGAGACTAGGATGATAAGATTATGACAGCTTCGATGACTTCTATATTTTGGAGGATTTTGACTGACATGGCAAAAAGGATTTGGTGTGTAGAAATATTTGTTTGTGTATGTTTCAATAGATGTTTTTCACTGAGTTTAAAACTTTGAAAACACAGATGGTGAGTGTCTTAAGGTGATCTGGGAAACCACTTGGATTGGTCCTTGCACAAAGATTTTGATACCTTCGGGAGTAGATTGGGAAGCCTCTGTTTAACAGGTATCTAATTTGGTCTGTGGTTGCCTTAATCAGTTTGTACATTTGTGACTCACTTAAGATCCTAGTTGACCATGCCAAAATAGTAGGGATATTCACCTACCTCAGGCTACCATCAACATGCATCGAACAAGCTTGAGGGGATGAAGTGAGAGTTTTATCAACACTTTGTTTCTATACCGGCTAGGAAGTACCGATTTGAAATCGTTCTCCAAAGAGGAAGAAATTTTCTCTCTGGATAGGATTCTCTAGAAGTAAAACAAGTGAACTTGTCCAAGTTTAATTTTTTTTAACGTCACTTAGTTTAACAAGGATTTGCAGAATTGAAGAATCCTAAAAAAACACATCAAGAAATCTTTCTTTGCCAAATTGATTCAATGATTTTTGAAATGAAATCTTGCAAACACATGTGTTTAAGATTTTGATATATTCATTCCTTTTTGAAGAAAAATAAAGCTTTGAAATATATTGCAAGTTCTTTTACTTTGGCATTCAAGATTGAGTTTTTTGCTTTCTTTAGGAACTTGATTTTGAACTTTTGAAATGGAATGAACTTTGCTTTGTTTTCTCTTTAGGGATTTAAAGATTGTGTTGTTTTTATGACTTAAATAAAATGAATTTTTGACTTGATTTTGATTTCTTTTCTTTAGAGTCATTCAAGATTTGGTTCTCTAATTCAGTTTTTAGACCCAAAAAGAGGTGTTTTTAGATTGTTTGATGCATGAAACTTAGAAAACATTCAAGATTTTGCAAAAAGAGATTTTTTTTACCTAGAAAAAAGCATTAGGATTGATCTAGGAACATTTAGGAACCTTTAGGATTGTTTAGGAACTAAATAGGAAAGAGATGCAGATTTGTTCCTAGATTGCATAAAACTTGAAATCACTTTGAGATTTTTCAAATGGAGTTCACTTTAGTTTAGAACAATGTTTCAAGATTGATTTAGGACTAATTTTATTTTATTAGGATTTATTTTGAACCAAATAGGAATGAAATGCAGATTTGAAGTTCTTTTTATGCTTCCAAAACTTGAAGTGTTCCTAACTTGCTTGAATGAACTCAAAAACCCTAGATTTGCATGAATGATGTTCTTTTTAGCCAAATGAAAGACATTAGGGATGAGTTTTATTTTTTTAGGAAAAATTAGGAATGTTTTGAGTTGATTAGGATTGATTGGAAAGTAAATAGGAAAGACTTGTAGATTGTTAGTTTGTTAAGGCATTCAAGAGTGATTTGAGGTTCTTTTTAAGCCCCAAAACAAGTGGTTTTGATTCCTAAACATGAAAACTGATAGATTAGCCTTAAGGCATTATATTTTTAATGATTTTATTTCCTCCAAGGTGTACCTATAGAAAATGGTGTTAAAAACTAGAAAAAAGTGGTCAAGAGGGACCGAGAAACCCCTAAAAACCCTAAAATCCAACTTTAGCCTTGATTATGGCCTTGCAAAAAACCCTTGTTTCTAATATAAGTAAAAAGGGTAGGGTATTTTAATGTGTTTACTCATATGAGTAGTGCGTGGTACCAGTATGAGTTATTATGACTCATGGTATGAGAAAATAGGGCCAGTGGGCTTAAAACACGCCAAAATTACATGCAGAGGTCCCATACTAGTATTGGGCACCTCTAGTATGAGTATGTACCCATGCACATATGAGAAATTAAGATAGAGGAGTTGAATCATATGAGAATCCTCCTAGAATAGGATGAGAATGGTCAAAAATGAGTTTTTTTCTTGGAAAACCCTAAAAAATGCAATTATGAAGGCATATAGTGTCCCATCGGGCATGCCAAAATGTGTACAGAGAAAACCTAACCTATTCAAAACAAGTGTAGACATTAAAAAATTATTCAAATAGTCTATTCCTAACATATAGTAAATTAAATTTTCAAAGACATTCAAATAGAGCTTCAATAGGAGCACCTTGTCACCGTTCGATTGGCTTTTGATTTAGGGATATGGGTGTTCTCTCAAAACACATGGAGCTTTTCCTTAATGTAGATTAGGAAGGATTGGTATGGATTAGGGACCATGAGAACCCCATAATGGCACAATATCGAGTATAGAACACCCAAATTTCTCCTAGAGCCTCAAGGAGCCTAATGATGCTCAAAAGGAGATTAAGCTACAAATGATTAATCTAGGATTGATTTTATTCCAAATGAAGTATGGAATGATGCAATATAATGAAAAAAAATGAAAGAAAATAATATTAATCCATTATTTCTAAGCTAAGATGTGATTTAGAAAAGCTTAGAAAATGAGTTAAACTAACAATTATGCTAAAAGCTTATGATCTAGAAGTAAACTAGCATTATAAAATTACTTAATATGAAGGATGTGAATTGGTATTTTTCTCTTGGAAGTGAGGGTATTTATAGGATTTTCCTAAGGGCTTGGGTTAGGAAGGAGAGTTAAGGTCAGAGTTAGGGTTTGGGGTAGAGTCTGGGGTGTGATTAGGGGTAAGGTTAGAAGGACAAGGGTTAAGGGTTTCGCACACATGTGTGAGAAATACTAGGGAAGAGTGCCTAGGGAATAAAGGTGAAAAAGGAGACATGGGCTTCATTATGAGGCTGTAAGAGCCTTAATGAGGATGTAAGAGGCTATTAATGAGTTTGTAAGGCTCATTAATGAGGGGTGTTGACCAAAAGTCAAAGGAGACTGGATTAGGCTAAGAAAGTGTAGGAATAACCTTCTAAGAAGGTTTAGGAAATTTTGGAAGGGTTTAGGAATCTCTAGAAGATTCTAGGGTTTTAGGCTTTAAATAAATGTTTTATTTATTTAAAGGATTTTGGTCAATTTATTAAATAATTAATAAATTTTGGAGAGAATGATGTTCAAATTAGATTTAAACATTTCTAGAAGGGATTTATTAATTAAATGTTTTTAAATAAGAAAGGAGGGATTAATGGCATAATTAATTAATTAACAAATGATGATGTCATCAGGGGTTTTAAAAAATAATTTATTTTTATTTTGGCAAAGGCTTTTTAGGTGTCTACAGGATATATCCTATATAATGATATATGAAGTTTTTTTTTTGTTTTCCCGTACTAGGAAAAAACCAGAAGGAAACATGTCTTAGGGATATTCAATGCAAGAGGCCATGGGTTTTTCATAGAATATATGAAGAATTTTAAAAATGTCAATCAAAGCGTATGAGATGATGATGAAGATGAGAGATTTTCAAGTGAAGTATTAGAAGGCAATGGATGTCGCTTCAAGCTATCATATCAAGAAATAAGTGCAATACATGTCTTTTTTCTTCAAGACACATTTTCATTTGATAAGTTGTGTAGGTAGCAAAAATTTAACAATAATTTATTTACTGAATTGTATTTACATATTTATATTATTTATCTTACTATTTGTATGTCTTTATTATATGTAGAAAATATGAAGAAGAGAGTCAAATTTGGAGGCAACATCGACCTCAAAAGTGTTGATGCCATATTTTGATTAGAGGTGATTCTTTTCCAAAATTTGAAGAATGGGTTGCTAATGCAATCAATAATGCAAAAGAAGAAGGTCAAGATATAACAATAGAGGAAAGTGAGCTCTCACAATCTCCACATATATGGGCTATGCATTTTGGTGAAATGTGGGCTTATGGTAGTCATTTAAAAGTGGAAGAAAAAGATAAAAGAAGAACAAATTGTGATTGTGTTGTTAGTGATGAATTTTTTCATGATATTGAGAAGAAATTTTATCTTGGATTCATCAAAGAAATGATGTGAGGCCCTACCACAAGCTCTTCATAGAATTTCCTTTTACCCTTATGATAAACTTAGTATTTGATACTCTATTTTGATGCATTATGGATGTATACTCTATATGACATGGATTTAATCACATTGGTTTGTGGCGTGCCTTATTTTATGATATTTTCTATACTCATGATGATGAATTAACAATGCATTATGATTTTATTATGGTTAATTAACTTAAATGAATATTATGATTATGCAGTTGAGTATATTCTTATGTGAATTAATTAGGGAAAAGAAAACAAAATGAAAATTATGATGAGATGCGATCTTATTGTAAATTAAATGTTAGGTGCTTAAATGTTATTATCTTTGCATACAATTTCATGTGGAAAATGCATTAGAAAGGTTGGATTGTTCTATTGAGTTTAGTTATGAATTGATTATATGGAGATGTTAATTAAATTCCAAATGCCTAGATGTTATTTTCACATATCTTATATGAACATTATTTCTTGGACTATTGATACTTGATCTGAGTTGTGGAGAAAAATGGCCATGGAAAATTATTTAGAGAAATAGGACCAAACATATGTATGATAGTGAAGCCAAGGTTGCATCCATTGAAGAGACAATACCTCATATGTAATTGAATAGGGGTAAAATGGAATCACACCTATTCAAATGTATATGATGTATGTGCATGGGGGAAATATGAGATTCACTCCTAAATCAAAATTCCCAAAGGAGAGATCCAATTTGATCAACCAAAAGGTTAATACACAATCGAATCAATCTATGGAGAATATGACAGAGAGAAAAACCCTATGTTTCCCTATGGAGAATTATGCTTGAAATCTGAAATAATTGAAATACAAGTACTAACCTCAAATTAGGGAAAATCTAGAAAATACCAATTTCTGATGTTTCTGTGTACTTTCAAGAAATTCTGCAACCTATTTTGGACTGGAAATGCCAAGACGAAGAAAACCCATAAATATTTTGTCTTTCCAATGACAAGTAGTCTTTGACCCTCATAAAAGGTCAAAGGCTACATTCTTTATTTGAAGGTTGATTCTGACTTTGTTCGCAGATCTCAAAAGTTCATTGAAAAAGGTATCCAAATCTGATCTCAGATCCAAAATTATGCACCTATACCTGCAAGAAAAATGGATTTTTTGTTTGTTTGGGGGGTTTGCCTTGGTCAAACCCTAATTTAGGAATTAACCTTGAAATTGAATTGAAATGTAGTATGCATAAACAAAGCAAATGAAACAATTCACCTCACTTATGTTGAAGTCCTTGTAGAGGATTCAAATCCTCAAATCCACAAGTAGGAATGTTTCAATGGATGTAGCATGTCTCAAATCAATGGCATTTGATCTTCAACACCAATCTTGAATTGATCTTTGCATATGAGGAGGCTTGGATGAATGTAGAAGGATGGATCTTCAAGGGAGCTCCAAAGAGATTGAATCCTTCAATGGTTAACAATGGATCTCCTTGATGGATGAATGCTTGAACACTTAAATTCTTGAAGGCTTTCTTGAATTCTCTTGCTTTCACTTAAGAGCTCGCTCATGAAATTGCTTGAAGATGAGATGTGAAAATGAGAGAGGAAGGCCTCCTTTTATACTGAACTAGGGCACAATCCTCTAGAGGGGCCACCTTAGAGAATTAAATCCCAATTAGGTCCTAACCTTTAAAAAATATACCTAGATTAAATGCAATTAAAGGATTTACCATTCTGAAACCCGAAATGGCCAACCCGGAGGCAGGAAACAAATATCCCCGAAACCTGACACCCAAAAATCAAGGAATCTTGAAATCTAGACAGGGGTCAAGGACAAGGTTGTATCTGACCAGGTCTGGATTGAGGTTGATCCTAACCAAGTTAGGATAGAGGTCAACTTTGACCCCATAAAGTCAACTTTGACCTTATGGTCAAAAACCTCAAGATCTTGACCCAGAATGTTATGAAGTGAAAAATGGGTTGCAGAAGGAAGCAGAATAGGGGGAAAATCCAAATACATCCAAAGACTTGATCAAGGTGCTTAATATGACCCCAAACCACTCAGTTGGAGGGCTAAACACTCTTATCATGGAAGTGCTTCCATTTTAAGATGATACATTAAGCCCCCACTTGAGCAAGAGTATGGACTCGATGCAAACTCTTGGTAAAGGAGATCAAAATGAAAAGATAATCTTATCATAATCTAAGGGACAAAGAGAAACCTTAAGCCCCCAGGGGCTCAAGTATTTTTCAACTCCTAGATCACAATAAGAGAGACATCTCTAGAGAGAGAAAGAAAGGGTGTGATTACCTCACCTAATGAGAACTTATGTCCCATTGTGAACCACACAAGGAAATGGTGCAACTGGAAAGATGGAATTGAACTACCTAGTGAATGTTGCTACTCACTAGTCAACCCATCAAGGATTCACCCTTAGGAATATTCTATTCCATAAGAATAAAACCAAAAAAACTAAAGAGATCTAGTCTCAAGGACACCTCTGACCTTAAGGGATCAAAATATATGTATATTTGAAACTGGAGGGATCAAGAGATCCTAAAATATAAATCCATGCTTTAAGGATTAATTGCTAATCCAAAAAGGGAGAAAAGGTATTTTGAAAAATATGTGCATATCAAAAAGTGCGTGTGTGCAACAGGTGAGTAGAGTGTATGCCCCCATGTTAAAGTCATTGCTGACACTTTAATAGGAGAAATGGCTTTAACAGAAACATAAACAACTCCACTGATTACATTTCCATGTCAAGATGTCTCCAGATGAAGACAAATCAAGGGAAATATCACAAAAACATACAAAGAACACAAAAGGGATCTACCTATCATGGGGTCAGTATGATCATAAGATAATATATATATGATATTATTGCAAATGAATTGACATCGTTCCCCAAAGACAATAGAACTACAATCACAGAGGAAAAATTACATAAGATATACAAAGGAGAATCTTTTCAGACCATGACATGGAGACCAAAAAGAATTAGTGCTACCATATCTTGAATCCAAGTAGATTACACAAGGAAACATTTATGAACAATAGCACAATTAAAACATAACATTGAACAACGCATAGAAGAATAGAGATACATATAGAAGAATTTGGACAATAGTTTTGATTCCTTTATCACCTTGTACCAACTGAGTAACAAGGATCATATAAAAGAATCTAACAACATTTAGCAAGCACATTATGGGAGAAGCACAATACAATAGGAAAATACACAACAAAGATACCACGAAGGACAAGCCGATCAAGCATGCCACCTACTCTCCCCATCTCATTGTATATCATTTAGGGAAGGTGGGTAACTCACAAGAGGGACTATATCCAACATAGTAGGAATGATAGCCAGTTCCAAACAAGGATCCTCTTGAGAATCACAATGTTTGACAATAGGTGTTAGAGTTAATTATGATGAAAGAATATTAGGTAAATCAATGTCAATGTCAATAGTCTCATATTCATCATTAACATCATCAGTATAATCAAGAGTATCTTCTTCATCCAAATTAATAAAAATAGGATCTAAGATACAAATAGAATCATCATAATCATGCATATGAACATCATTATTAGTAACAAATTCTTCTAACACATCATGCATAGGTTTATTCAAAGAAGATAGAGATCTTTGAAGAATAGAATTATGAGCTTTGGCATGAGCACGACACTTTTTATGACATTCATTAGAAAATCGATTACATTTTGATTTATTTGAAATAGGTTGAGAACTAGGAGGAACAATCATAGGATCCTTCATAGGTTCTTTAGGAAGATCAATAGGATTATCAACAATAGGAGGAACAATCACATGATCTTTGATAGGTTCTTTAGGAAGAGTGATAGAAGGAACTTGATTAATAGAACTAGAAGTCATAGTTAATGGAGGTATAGAAGGTGTAGGAAAAAGACCACGATTAAGATCCATAGGAGGTATGATTAATTCAAAAATATTGTGATGTTTATAAGCTTGATATGAACAAAAAAGATTATCAGGTCGAGGAGGACATGAATTAGGTAATGAAGGCCAAAAGAAATCTAGAGCAGCACAATGTCTAGGCCTAGAAGGTTGATATAAACTATTATTAATCATATTCACTTCTTCATCATGAATGAACTTAAGACACTTATGGATAGGTGAAGCAACAACATGCATGGCATTCAACCAAGGAAAACCTAGCTTAACTTGAAATTGATCAGAAGAAGGAACAACAACAAAGGTAGTGTTCACAAGTTTTCCATAGAGTTCAACCAGTAAAGTAATAGAACCAAATGATGGATAAAGAAAACCATTAAAATTTTGAATCCACACATCCGATGTATCATAAGAATCACATTGCAAGCTTTTCATAAAAAGATTTTCTTAAGTAATAACATTGACTAAGGATGTAGGATCAACAAGACAACAATGAGTAGGTTTCTAAGAAATCCTAGCAGCAATGTAAAGGGGACCATTAGGAGCCTTAATAGTCTCAGAGTCATCAAAGTTAATCAAAAGTTCCTAAGGTCTTTTATTCTTAGGTTGTTGTCGAGGTTTAGGTTGAGTTTTCAGTTTAGGTTTAGGTTTTGATCGAGGTTGAGATTGAACTTGAGATTGAATCTAAGGTTGAGGTTGAGGTGGAGATATAGATTAACCAACATGCTCCACTTGATTAAAAACATGATTGAGATCATCCATCTTTGAATCATACACAATTTCCATAGAAGATGGTTGAGCAATTGTATTAGTATCATGCGTAGGTAAAGGATTCGTATAAATTTGAAGGTTTTGATTAGGAGGAGAGACAGATTTGTTCCCACTACCATCAAGATTATCAACATATAAGGCATTAGAGTCAATTAAATCTTGACCTTATATTTTAAAGAATAACATTTCTCAGTATCATGACCATTCTGATGATGATATTGACAAAAAGCATTTTGATCAAAAGATTTAGAGGCAATTGTAACAGGTAAAAGAGGTCAAATAGGAGGTAAAGTAATCATATTAGTAGCTAACAACCTATTCATAATAGCATGTAAGGGTTCAGAAAGAGGAGTAAATGTATGATTTAATTAAAAAGCAGTGGATGTAGAAGTGGCATTGTGAGATGCAACAACAACTTGATCAACAACTGCATTCGTTTGTTTGTTTATCTTGACATAGTTGTTGAATTTTTGAAATTTGTTTGGATTAGGAGTAGCATCACTCTTATCAACTAGAATCGGAGCCATTGGAGTGTTGCTCTAAAATTGACTCACTTGTAATTGATAATGATGAAGCGTTGCACAAAGTTGTTGAAAAGAGGTAAATTTAGTAAGCATAATCTTATCTCTAATATCCTTTTGCAAATTTGAAATAAATATACATTGAATATCAATATCAGGAACATGATAGGAAATCTAAGCATACAAATGCTTAAATCTACCAATAAATTTAGTGAATTTTTCTTTAGCACTTTGTTTACAATGCATCAAATTAGTCAAAGACACTTGAGGGCCAATGTTGTTTTGAAATTGTTCAATAAAGGCATTAGAAAGTTTTGGAAAGGAATCAATAGAATAAGGAGGCAAGGAACAATACCATTGTAAGGCCTTGTCATGGAAAGTTCTAGCAAACAGTTTGGCTAAAATTATATGGTCATGAGCATAATCACTACAAAGGATTTGAAATGTTTTAACATGATGAACAAGATCTCCTTTTGTGTTATAATTCTCAAGACAAGGCATATTGACTTGCTAAGGAACAAGAGTATGAATAATATCCAAGGACAAAGGACTTCCCATGTCACATGTAGGGATACTAAACTTGTATTGAGTTAAGGAAGTAAGCTTTTATTGTAAGGATGACATAGTTTGAGCCAAACTGATGATTGTTTAATCATTAGAGGAAATAGTAGGAGCAGCAACATTAAACACACTAGGTAAGGTGTAAGAAGCTATAGGAATAGAAGACACAACTAGAGGAACACTAGGAACTACAGTTGGAAGCAGATTGGAATAAGTAAAAGGAACATTATGATATGAAGGTTGTGATGTAGGTAGGGACACAAGAGGAACACTAGAGGGAACCGTCATAGTCACCAAAGAAGGAGTATAGGTAGGAATACTAGGTAAAGGATTAGAAGGAGGTTCAACACTAGTGATAGGAGGAATCAACCCTAAATCTTGAGCTTCTTGAGCTAAAGGTTTAACATTTGAATGCACAAGGTGAGTAATACTACACAATAGGTTAACACCTTGATCACTATCACGGGGAACTTTCTTAAGAGCCTCTATAGCTTGAATATAATATTGATTATGGTTCTCTTGAATAAGCCAATTACCCGTTTTATCAAGTTCAGTTGAAAGTTTTTGAACTTGTTCAGGAGGAACTCTTAAAGCATCATCCTCATCATGAGATGAGTGATAAGAGTTTTTCTCCATGGTAGGATTGGAATCATGAAGAATCAAATTATCATCCAGGACCCTAAGGAAAGGAGAGGAAGATTCAGGATTAAAGGCACCCATGAGTCTATGACTTCTTCTAACAGGAATATTATAAGTAGGACTAGTAGCAGTAAAGCTCATAAACCAATGCAATGCAAATGAACTAAACTAAGAATACATAAAGCATGAATATTTTTGTATTTTTGAAATCTAATTAGCATGCAAGATCTAACACAAAGGAAAAATATAATACTAACCAGATAAAATGAAATCTAACACCACAAAACACAATAGGGCATCCAATTCCACAAAAATAAAGGAGAGTAAGTATGTCGGGTTCACCAAAATGAATAGGGGTAAAATGGAATCACACCTATTCAAATGTATATGATGTATGTGTATGGGGGAAATATGAGATTCACTCCTAAATCAAAATTCCCAAAGGAGAGATCCAATTTGATCAACCAAATGGTTAATACACAATCGAATGAATCTATGGAGAATATGAAAGAGAGAAAAACCCTATGTTTCCCTATGAAGAATTATGCTTGAAATCTGAAATAATTGAAATACAAGTACTAACCTCAAATTAGAGAAAATCTAGAAAATGCCAATTTTTGATGTCTGTGTGTACTTTCAGGCAATTCTCCAACCTATTTCAGACTGGAAATGTTGAGATGAAGAAAACCCAGAAATATTTTGTCTTTTTGACTGCAGGTAGTCTTTGACCCTCATAAAAGGTCAAAGGCTACATTCTTTATTTGAAGGTCAATTCTAACTTTTTTCTCAGATCTCAGAAGTTCACCAAAAAGGGTATCCAAATCTAATCTCAAATCCAAAATTCTACACCTGTACCTACAAGAAAAATGGAGTTTTTGTTTGTATGGGGGGTTTGCCTTGGTCAAACCCCAATTTAGGAATTAACCTTGAAATTGAATTGAAATATAGTATGCATAAACAAAGAAAATGAAACAATTCAGCTCGTTTATGTTGAAGTCCTTGTAGAGGATTCGAATCCTCAAATCCACAAGTAGGAATGCTTCAATGGATGTAGGATGTCTCAAATCAATGGCATTTGATCTTCAACACCAATCTTGAATTGATTTTTGCATATGAGAAGGCTTGGATGAATGTAGAAGGATGGATCTTCAAGGGGGCTCCAAAGAGATTGAATCCTTCAATGGCTAACAATGGATCTCCTTGATGGATGAATGCTTGAACACTTGAATGCTTGAAGGCTTGCTTGAATTCTCTTTCTTGCACTTGAGAGCTCACTCATGAAATTTTTTGAAGATGAGATGTGAAAATGAGAGAGGAAGGCCTCCTTTTATAGTGAACTAGGGCACAATCTGCTAGAGGGGCCACCTTGGAGAATTAAATCCCAATTAGGTCCTAACCTTTAGAAAATATACCTAGATTAAATGCAATTAAAGGATTTACCATTCCAAAACATGAAATGGCCGACCCAGAGGTGGGAAATAAATATCCCCTAAACCCGACACCCGAAAATCAAATCTTGAAATTTTGACAGGGGGTCAAGAATAAGGTTGTATCTGACCAGGTCAAGATCGAGGTTGATCCTGACTAGGTCAGGATAGACATTGACTTTGACCCCATAAAGTTGACTTTGACCTTATGGTCAAAAACCTCAAGATCTTGACCCAGAATGTTATGAAATGTAGATATGAAGTGAATTATGGGTGCAAAAGGAAGCATAACAAGGGGAAAAGCTAGATACATCCAAATACCTGATCAAGGTTCTTAACACGACCCCAGACCACTCACTCGGAGGGCTAAATGCTCTTATCATGGAAGTTCTTCCATTTTAAGATGATACAATAATGTGCTTTATTTCATAAATGTGAATGCTTGTATGTTTGTTCAAATTATAATTGGTATTTTGTAATTATGTAAATACCTAAATGGACATGCCATTTGTATTTTTGTGTTCTGCATTTTTGTGGTGTCACTTGATACTTATCATGTGTATATGTGGCAATAAAATATCCATTTGAGGATGAATGTGTTGCAACCTAACCTAGGGTAGTCCCATGTAAGATCCCCATGTGAACCACTTGGTTAGAAAGCCATAGGTATGGTCAAATCATGATGAACCCGTAGGTAAACTTTAGGTAGGTTTTTGGAGGGTTAAATAAGACCCCAAGGCTGAGTTAGGACCTTTTTTAGCAAGCCCACTTGGTATACCTTGGGTTGGGGGTTAGATTTTGGTCAAATTTTTTCCCATTCCCCATTTATGACCCTTATTTAATGCCACTTTTGAGAAGTGACGAATTTTGGGTTGTGGGAAGAGTTCAATCCCATCTCCCTCCCCTACTTTTAGTCTCCATCTCATAAATGATGGGAGACAAGAAAAGAGAAGATGACTTTTTGAGCCATTCCTCCTTAATGAGAGTTGGTTGGGAAGTGGGTGGGAGGCCTTTTAGAGGGATTTTGGAGAACATTTTGGGTGTTCACCCACTCTCCAATTTTGGAGACAAGTAAAATGTTAGAGAATGATTGAGGAAGGATGAGAAGGATTTAGGGATTAGGATCTCTTCATCAACTTTCATTTTCCATAACTTGAGTAGAGGTTGGTTGAAATATCTTTCATGGCTTTTATATTTTCTTTTAGAGTATGAATTGTTGAAGATGAATGTGCTTGTGTCTTAGTGTTTTTGTATTTTCTTTCATGTTGTTGCATTGTTTTACATGCTTGATTGTTTATGGGAGTGCAAGGCCAAACTCACCCTTGAGAGGGAAGAGTAGCCTTGGGGTGAAGGGTTTTAGGGAAAATTAGTGAGTGCAGAATATATCCTCACGGAGGAGAGGGATAAGAAGGGATTATGGGATCCTTGTTGCCATTGTGTATTTGGGGGTCATAAGGGAGTTTTGACATGTAGCCATTAGGTCTGCCACACATAGTGGCATGACCACTGTTGCTGGCTAACTAGGCCACCACACCCAGTGGCATGACCACTAGTGTGTGGCTGGCAGGGCTACCACACATAGTGGCACACCCACTATGTGTGGCTAGCTGGGCCGCGGCCCTTGGGGCCACCACAAAAAAAAAAAAAAAAGAGTTTCATTTATTTGTTTTTAAAAAAAATATTTTTCTTTTTATTAAAAAAAATAATAACAACAAACAAACCACAACTATATATATACCTGCAACAAAAGAAAATTCAGAAGCCTCCATTTTTTCTCTTCCTCATTTGACCTGCATTTTCAAAAATAAAATAAAACCTAGAAGAGAGATGGAGATTAGAGAAAGAATGAGGGAGACCAAAAAGAAGGGCATTTGAGAAAACCATTCCCTAACCCTAATTTGAGTTAGGGTTAAGGTAGGGATAAGACAAGAGAGAGAGGGAAAATATGTTATGGATAAGTTCAAGAAGAAATCCAAATAGATTTTATATAACTTTTAAGAAAACCCTAGTTAGGGTTTGAATTTTCTTCTAAATGAAAAAGGTTTTATTAATATTTTAGTTTGGTTTTAATTTTTGAGTTTTATTTTTTAGTGTTTCTTTTTTTTTTAGTTTTGGTTTAGAGTATTTTTATTTTGAGTTTTATTTAATTGTTCAAGTTGTCATTGGAGAGCTATTTATTTTAGTGGAGTACTTTAAGTATCATTTTTTTTCTAAATGTATTAAGTGTGGGAAGTAATTTTATTTATTTAGATTTAAATTTTATTTTAGGGATGTAAATAAATTTTTTTAAAATATTTTATTCAAGGTTAAAAATAAATAAAACATTAAAACTTATGTTTATTTTTTAGATGAATTAAATTATGGCGTCTTTTAATTTCCTAAAGGGGAATAATTTGTAAGAACTTATATTATTAGTTTAATAAGTTATTTAAATCATATGACCCTTTAAATTAATTTTTCTTAATTTAATAAATGAATGTGGTCATTTAAAGGGGACCAATCAATTATTGAATTTTACTACACTTTATTCAGTGACTTTATCAATAACTCATTATTGCCTTTGTAATGACCTAGTCTTAACAATCTCATAATAATTGTTTTTGATTAAGGTAACAATAGGTTTTGAAGGGGCCCCGGAACCTTTTAACAAAGCTTAGAAAAGATAAGCATGGAATAAACTACAAGACAACAAACTATCCCATGAAATGTTGGAGATTTGCCAGCAACCAATACTGACTATATGTTTGTCATTGATGACAACATATGGTAAGTAGCATGCATGAAAGACCTATGCAGTAAGATTTGAGTATATGTATAATGGACATGTTATCAACATGATATCATGGATGCAGAGGTTAATTCTTAGTATAAATAGTTACGTAGTAGCTAGTGTCAGTAGTGTTCCTGATAGAGTTACGGGTAGTGTTCTGTGAGTGTTTGTTCGTACAATCATGATGAAGCCCTAGGCCTTTGGATATGTGATGAAGACATGTTAGTAATGTTACATTCATGGATGCAGAGTCTAATGACTAGTAGAAGTGAAGTTATGTAGTCTCTATTCACCAATAGCAATTTCCTGTGTTTATTCAGAAGAGTCGACAAAGATTATGTTGGTATAGGAGTCGCGCCTATCATTATGGTATGCACCCTTGGATTAGTGATTGGAGAAGAGTTAATAATGTTCAGTTAAGAGTGCATGAGGTAATTCATCTTGAGGAGAAAGTTTTAGTTAAATTGATAGAGTCGATCATGTGTAGTGTGTGTCTACACTTATTGATTTGGATAGGTCCCAATTTGTGATGCGTGCTTAGTAGAGCCGACATAATTATTATTGGATTATGTTATGGCTTCTCTAATATAATTTCAAGGTGGTTCTAATAGGTTGACTTGATTATATCATTTAGAGGAAAGATATTTATAGGCAGTCATTTGTGATTGCTAAGGAATGATTTAGAGTTGATTGTGAAGAGCATAATAGAGAGTGTGAAGTGTTAAGCCATTAGTAGAAGGTCTATGTGACCAAGTAAAGAGTTTGTTCTATACATTGGAACTGATCCAGATAGCAGGTCAAAGCACAGTTCACTAAGATCCAGATATAGTGTGTATCTATTATTTAGAAGGTTGTAGCCTTCATCCCTTTGAGAAGTGTGCTCTCGGATAGTGTTTCCTTACCCCTAATAGGGTTAATTGTAAAAGACTCCTAAAATGGTTTGACCCTTGACCAGGTCACTATACTAAATGCATTGTAAAGACAACTCCTAACAGGGTTAAGGATATTCTAACAAGGATCATAATACACTAGTGCAGATTATTAGTGGGTGTCAATTCCCACCAGGGTTTTTACCTATTTGGGTTTCCCCATAACTAAAATATTGGTGTTTTGTTCAAGTGTTTTTTCATTGTGTTTATGTTTTATGTTTAAGTATACTTAATTGGATAAATAATTGAAACTTGTAGATAACTAATTCACCCCCCCTCTCAGTTAGCTCTTGGGACTATTCCTAACAATTGGTATCAGAGCCAAGTGCCTTGGAGAGAAATTTTAACAGCTTGAGGTTGATCATATGGCATTATTTAGAAAAGATAGTCCTAAGTTTGATGGAGAGAATTATCTTGATTGGAAGAACAAGATGATGACACATTTGCAGTGCATTGATTTTGAAATTTTTGAAGTGGCTATCAAAGAAGTTCAAATCCCCTCTCTAGAACATCTTGCAAAGGATGATGCTACTAGAAAGCAAAAGGATTTGTTCCATTAGAATGCAATCACAAAAGAAGTCCTTATCAACACCCTATCTGATAGTGAGTTTTCAAAGATAAAGAAAGTAGACACAACCTACAAGATATGGAAGCAACTATAAGACATGTTTGAAGGAGCTAAACAATAAAAGAATGCATGTAGAAAGACATGGAAGAAAAAGTAAAATACATTAGAGATGCTACCTGAAGAGAACATAAGAGCCTACAATCAAAGGATTAATGAAGCAGTTGCTAGAATTAGAAATAATGGTGGAGAAATTTCAAAAGAAGACATCATGGATAAATTGATGACTACATTAACACCAGAATATGAGAGCAAGATAAACATCCTTGATGAGACTATGCAATTTTCAAAAAACTTCAAAAGAGAAACTTTAATCAGCAAGATTGCTGCATTTGAGATATCAAGTTTGAACATAGAGCCTAAAAGTGAGACATCCTTCAAAGCTTTGGTCCATGGTAAGAAATCCTTGAACACCTCTGGTAATTTTAATGATGATGATGAAGAAAAAGCTCTAGATGATTTCATTTCTATGATTGCTAAAAGAGAAAAGAAAGGAAAATGAAAATATGAAGCTCAATTACCATTCAAATGCTTTTCATGTAATCAGATTGGTCACTTTGCATCTAAGTGTCCTACAAGAGTTAAAAAGTTCAAGAATAACTACAAGCCTAAGTATACAAAGGAATGCTACTATGCTGGAGATGGACTATTAGATGAAGAATTAGTAGAAGAAGAAATTGGATTAATTTATCTTGAAGATGAAAATAATTCACAAAAGCTAGCACTGATTTCACAAGCTAACATCAGAACATATTGGATCATTGATAGTGGTTGTTCACATCACATGACAGGAGAAAATTATAGATTTGTTCATTTAGACAGATACAAAGGAGGCATGGTTAGATTTGGAGATAACACTCTGAAACCCATCATTGGTAGAGGAGCCATCATCTTGGATGGAAATAATAGCACTGATCATGTTCTTTATGTTGATGGTTTAAAACATAACCTAATAAGTGTTGGGCAGTTGCTTGACAAAGGTTACAGGTTGGAGTTCAATGAAAACAAGTGCATCATTAGCAACAAGGAAGGAGAAATGATTGCATTAGGATCAAAGACTAAAGGTAATGTTTTTCAGCTTAATCTAGAAGCAAGTTGTTTTGTTGCTAAAGTAGATGATAGTTGGTTATGGCACAAAAGACTATGTCATATCAATTTTGATAACATAGTAAAGATTAGTAATGTTAAGGTAGTAAGAGACCTACCTAGCATAGCAAAGCCAGTTGATACTATTTGTAGGGAATGTGTGATGTGAAAACATGTGAGGAATTCATTTAGAAGCAAGTAGAATTCTGTAGAGAACAAGTTGGATCTGATTCATACAGACCTATGTGGACCAACTCAAATAAGATCATACTATGGTGAAAGGTATTTCATTTTGTTTGTAGATGATTATTCTAGAATGATGTGGGTTGCGTTCTTGAAAGATAAGTCAGAAGAATTTGAGAAGTTCAAAATATTCAAAGATAAGGTTGAGAATGAATCTAGACTAAAGATAAAATGCCTAAGGTCAGATAGAGGGGGATAATTCACCTCTAAAAGATTCTATGAGTATTGCGAAGAAAATGGCATAAAAAGACAATTGAGTGCACCTAGAACCCCTCAAAAGAATGGGATTGCAGAGAGGGGCAATAGGATCATCCTTGATACAACACCACCATCATGATTGAAGGAAAAGTTGCACACACCTATTGGAGAGATGTAGTCAATACAATAGTCTATACCATCAATAGAATACAATTGAGGCCTGATGTAGACAAGACACCTTATGAGCTATGGTTTGGTAATGTTCCCATAGTGAAATACTTTAAAATCTTTGGAAGCACGTGCTACATCAAGAGGGATGAAGCAATAGGAAAGGTTGATGCAAGAATTGATGAAGGTATTTTTCTTGGTTACTCTACTAAAAGTAAATCTTATAGATGTTTTAACTTGAGATTGAAGAAGATCATTGAAAGTGCTCATCTTAAGATTGATGAAAAGTTTATGGTTCAAGAAAGATATCCTGATTACTCACCTATGATTGAAGAAGAACCCATACCTTCCACTAGTGAGATAGTTGTTGAAGAGATGTTTGACAACATTGATGTATTATTCAATGACCATGAAACAAGTGAAGAAGAAACTCAGAAGGAAGATAAGTCAATATCACCTAAAGTTCCAAAGTATATATCACTCTAAGGATGAAATCATTGGAGATTAGAGCATAGAGTCACAATAAGATCAAAAGAAAAGAATTCAATAAGCAATGAAGTGGTATGTTTACTATCTCAGATTGAACCTCTAAGCATTGAAGATGCATGTAATGATTCAGACTAGCATGATGTTATGAAAAAAGAACTAGAATGGATTATTATGAATGTTACTTGGGAACTGGTCCCAAGACCTAGTGATAAGAATGTGATTGGAACAAAGTGGATATTCAGAAATAAGATGAATGAAGATGGTACAGTAGTAAGGAATGAAGCAAGGTTAGTATGTAAGGGATATGCACAAAGAGAAGGTATTGATTATTTAGAAACTTTTACACCAGTGAGAAGATTAGAAGCCATTAAGTTATTTTTAGCTTTTGCAACATTCAAAAATTTTAAAGTTTATCAGATGGATGTTAAGTCAGCATTCTTGAATGGAGAGCTAAAGGAAGAAGTATACATTGAGCAACTAGAAGGATTCACCTTATCAGACAAACTTGATATGGTATGCAAATTGAAGAAAGCCTTCTATGGACTTAAGCAAGACCCTAGAGCATGGTATGAGAGACTTGATGGATATCTAACAAAAATTAGATTCAATAAAGGAGTAGTAGATTGTAATCTATTCATAAGAGAGACATTTAAAGGTCTACTACTTGTAGCTATATTTGTTGATGACATTATCTTTGGGGGTAATGACAAACTTAGTGCAGAATTTTCTAAAGAGATGCATAGTGAGTTTGAGATGAGCATGGTTGGACCTATCAAATACTTTTTGGGATTGAATGTGCAGCAAACAGACAAAGGTATACTCATAAATCAGACTAAATATGTGAAATAGATCTTGAAGACATTCAAGATGGATGATTGCAAGCCAGTGGGTACACCTATGATAACATGATGCAAGCTTACAAAAGAAGATGATTCTCCAATAGTAGATACAACATTATACAAGTCTATGATTGGTAAAATCATATATCTTACTCAAACTAGACCTGATATTTCTAATGCAGTTGGCATAGTTGGAAGATTTGCAGTAGAGCCTAAACAAAGTCACCTCATGGTAGTAAAGAGAATATTTAGATATTTGCAGGGCACTATAGATTATGGTCTCTGGTATCCTAACTCATAGAATGTTGAGCTTCATGTATATACAGATGCAGATTGGGCAGGATGCATTGATGACAAAAAGAGTACATCAAGAGGAGCAGTGTTTCTTGGTGACAGACTTGTCACTTGGACAAGCAAGAAGTAGAATTACATTTCTCAGTTAACAGTAGAAGCAGAGTATGTTGCAATAGCCTTGAATTTTTTCACAATTGTTTGGATCAAGCAGATGATAGAGGATTTTGGAATTTAGATTGATTATCCTATTGCTATTCATTGTGATAACACTAGCACTATCAACATGTCAAAGAATCCTATGATGCATGTAAAAACAAAGCACATAGAGATTAAGTATCACTTCCTAAGAGAGAAAGTGGTAGAGAAAGAAGTCAAATTGGATTATGTGAGTACAAGGGAACAACTAGTAGATATATTCACAAAGCCTTTTCCAAAGGATACTTTTGAGTATCTCAGGGAGAATTTGGGAGTAATTCCCTTCCTTGATTCTGCTTAGAGAAAGTGGAAAGAGCATCAATCCTCAAGGATTGATGGATGGTTGACTACTCTACCTTAGGAGTAGTACAAGAGCTTAATTGAGTTGGTACCCTTTTCCATTGATTTCAAAGGGGGAGTAGTATAAAGTCATGAAAAACAAGAAAAGAAACAAGAACCAAAAAGAAGATATACAGTAAGGGGGAGCATATTCAGTAATGAATGTGAAGAAAGGAGGAGTAGCAACAGTTGATGGAGGACCCATCCTTGGGGGAGTTTTTATGAGGAAATGGATAATGTTATAAAAGAATGTATCATTTGGATTGGTGGTGTTTTTCATTTCATATGTTACCATCAATGCCAAAGGGGGAGATTGTTAGAGATTTGCTAGTGTAATACCCCAAAAATGGGCTATAGGTTCATCAACCTCCTATATCGACACATCGAATGAAATGGACATCAAAGTCCTAACCTAAGGCACATCTGCACATTATCAAATCTTAATTGATTATCCTAAATTCTGCATGGGGGAATATTCCTTATTCCTATTTATCCTAATTATCTTTAATTTAATGTTTATTTGGTGATAAATCCTATTTATCCTAAAGTTTGATTAATTGAATATTCTGAATATTTAATTAATTAGATTTAACACTGCCACTTAATTATTTAATTGGATTTAATTATATTTATTCCTAAATTGTATTATTTCATTTTGACAATAAATCAAATATCCTATGACTAATTGATTAAATTCTTATTTAATTAATTAATGTCAATTGTCAAGTTTAATAATATAGTTTTCGAATAAAAGTTTGATTTAATAATTGATTAACCCATAAATCAATTGTTATATTTTTAAAATCAATTAAAGTTGAGGATAAATCACTTTATTTATTTAATTAATTCATATTAATTATGCACATCCAAAAAATAGTTAAACTTTAAATCAGAAAATCAATTCAAGTTGTTTTAAAAATAAACTAAACTCTCTTTTGAGTTGAAAGTTGATCTCAACTTCTAATTTAAATCAAAAAGCTGATTTGCATGATTTTTGTGAGTTAATCTATCTCTAATTTCTTGATAACTCAAAAATCAACCTGAGTTTATCAAGAGTGATTTATGGCTTTTTCCATGCACCTCCAAAGTCCTGGATTTCTATAAATGAAGGCCTCAACTCTTCATTTTTCATCCATCCATGATTGCATCCTCACATTGGTGAATTGGTTATCAAAAAATCCATCTTTGCGAATCCAAGCTGTTGTGAGATTTTCATTATTTTTAAGCATTCATATCATTTAGCATATCATTGATTAGATTAACTGCATGTTATATCAATTTATCATATAGAATAGATTCATATCAATTTTCCTCATCTTATTGCATAGAAAATCCAAAAAAATAGATTAATTTGCATTCATCTCATATCTAGATTTTGCATTCAAATCCTTCATTTAGGTGTTGTCAAGGTCATTGATCTCGGTCCAATCTGAGAATATCATACTCGCACCTACTAGAAGGCAGTAAATCACCTGGTTAGATTAGTTTCCATTTCACTGCACAATTTTGATTTCTACTAACCTCTAATGTTTTACTTAAGTGTTGTGTCTACAGCTAGGTACAAAATTCACACACACATTCCTGGCGCCCATCGTGGGGCCTTGAAATAGGTTTCCATTCAATTTCTATCAATTTCTATCATCTTCTTATCATTTTCTATTCCAAGCTATGATTTTTAATTTCTATCCGTATAATTTTTGTATGAGTTTTGTTAGAAACTCATATTAGGAGGTACCCACTATTGTACGACAGTTGATTTGATTGAGGATCATACCAGGAGATACCCACTATTGTTTGGAAGCTCTGTTGTCATATGATCTAATACCCATTATCGTATGAGTTTTTGGATTGTCATCTGGTATGTGACCCACTGTTGTACGAGTTTCAATGCTAGGTTTCAATTGTCGTTTCAATTTTTTAGCCAATTTTCTAGATTTGGACTGACAACTAACATTAACAATTAAAATTTGGAGTTTCTGATTGATTTCTGCTGATTTTGATTGGAAAATGCAAGGAAAATTTGCTAAAAATAGGTAAAAATCTACTAAGCGCATTACGAGGAATTCAAGTAATCTTCTTAGCTAATAACATTTTGATTTGGATTAAAAAGAACTCTTGTGTGTCAAGCTTGTGTGACCCTTATTGCTTTCATATCACAGATTTCATTTTGGGCTATAAAAATGAACATAGATTTGCTTTTCATCATCTTTGTTACACATAGTAAATAGGCCCTATGAACACTATTTGTGGTTCTTGAGAGAGTGGGTTTCCAGTGAAACTCTTCTCAATGAAGGAACCCTTGTAGGTAGGGAGGTTACTAAGAGTGTCTCATGTTCTACTAGATTTGTGTGTCTTCAGCTTCTAATTGATACATTCTCTCTCCAAAGAGGTTGATAGATCATAAGTGGTTGACATCATAGATCTTTGTGAGATAATCTTGGTCTTAGCGTGTCAGATTAATCTATCTACTTTGTTTGGGTTAAAAGTGAAAAGGCTAGAGGACTATGGTCTACTCCCTTTTTGGGTAGTATCAGAAACTCAGATCCTTAAATCTGGAACTAGTCTCCATGTGGTATCTTTTGTGAGTCACCTATAGAGAGGTTTAACGATAGTGGACATTCCCTTAATTGGGTAAACCACATTAACGGAACCTCAAGTGGTAATAGCCATTTTCACCGTGGTAGCAGTAGTCACTATATAAATGTCCTTGTGGAGGAAATATTCACAAGTGTGGTCTCTTGTTGGGCTGTCAGATCTCCCTAGCAGCTCCTGATTGATTAAAATCTCAGAGTATGTCAAAACCTCGGTGCACCTAGATTGGAGTTCATCCTCTTGAGATCACAAAAGTTGCAGAGTCAGACCATTACTACAAACTATAGTGAGGCCAAATTTTCATTTTCTAAGAATTTGTGCGTTATTGCAAAACTTTTTGGAACATACACTATTAGCACTCCTAGGGATTAGCACATTCAGTCACTTGGTTGTTTATGTGCAGGGTTGCTTTGTTCCCTATTCATTATTTTTAGATGTGCTTGAAATCACTTACTCATTGTTTTGTGTGCCTGTTTATCTATCTGGTTACTAAGAATGAATCAATCCGATACAATCTTCAAATCTGGATAGACAATTTTGTGAACAATCTGAAACTCAAAATCTAAAAAATTGCAAAATCTGATGCCAAACACCCTTTTGGAGTCAAAAGTCATCTTGTAAAGTCAGAAATTCATACGACTTTTGGAAAGTGTCATTTCATTACCCCCAAATTGTCGTATGGTAGCTGGTATATTGTCGTACGAGTTTTGCTGCTAGTCAATTCAAAAAGTCAAAAACCCTACCATCAACTATTGTGCAAGTTTTGCAACTGTCGTATGAGTTTTTCAATTATCGTTTCATATCCTACCCATTGTCGTACGAGCCTGCAGAAAGTCATTTGAGAAATTTTGAAAAATTGCCAGAAAGTTGTCAGAACTATCAGAGACCCAGCTTTTCCAGCCTATTTCCAGAGTCTATCAAGAAAATCACTGTGTCAGGAACAAAGCAGCAATTACTAAGAATCCAATCATTTTCCTAAAGTGGCCTTTTGAGTCTGATTTAGCCTTCTATTTAATCAATTTGAGTCCTTTTCATCTTGTGTCAAAACCTTGTCATAACTATCAATCTTCAATCCATCTTCAAAATGGCTAAGTGTTGTGAACTCATGTCCGCTATCTTTTGGGCATTTATCCATACATCTAGGGCACAATATCCTTCATTTATTTCTAATCTAAGCTTCAATCAATCAAACCTTGACAAGGTTGCATCATTTGATCTTCTTGAATCAAATCTTTCTTCAGTTGTCTTCATCATATTATTTTTCTTCACCCAAGGTTAATGATGGAAACTAGAGCTTCCTCTCACAAGAAATCTAGAGAAGTATCCCATACCTTACCTTTGAATCATATCCAGGGTCCAACTCTTGAACAACTATATAATTTTGGTCTTTACGAAGATGAAGGTCTTGGCAACTTTTGATTAAAAACTAGTTACATTCCTCCACCATCAACTCACAAAGGTAATCAACAAAATCCTCCTTAATCTATCCTAGGGAGTCTTAAAACTCCTACCATGTCTCAAGAAGGGACAAACCATGGCTCTCAAAGAGCTCAATCTCAACATGGTGCAGATCAGGAACCCACACCTGAAGAAATTGCTCGGTATCAAAATGACGATGACTTCAAAAGAATGATGAAGCATTTCTTGAAAGAAGATAGAGAAACATACTTTTTACAATTAGCTCATCAAGGAGCTAAAATTCCTCCCAATTTTAATGTGGAAGATATCATTACGCATGAGGAAGAAACACCTATTTTGGCTATGATGAAACAAATGCACACTATGCAAGTAAAACTTAACAAAATGGAAAAAGAAAAAGAACCTAAAGAGTTCTCCATGGAGGCCCTATGTCCTTTTCCATGTGATAAAGACTTGTATATGCCACCATTCCCTAAAAGGGTTGAAATGTTGAAATATGATAAGTACGATGGAAACTTAGATCCTCAAGATCATGTCAAAGAATTTTGTACTCAATCTATGGAGTTCATGCATGAACCAACCTATCTAATGCATCTTTTCCCTCAATCTCTGGGAGGGGCAGCCATTCATTGGTTCTCTAGGATGCCACCTACAATCAAAACCTTTGAGGAGTTGATCAAATTGTTCTATCATCAATACTCCTACAACATCCAACATCCAGTCACCATGATTGATATCTGCAATCTCAAATAATATCTAGGAGAACCATTTTTGACATTTCTCAAAAGATGGAGGAAGAAATTCTCTCTATATGATAGGCCTATTCTAGAAATTGAGAAGCTGGAAATCTTCATCAACAATCTTGTTCCAAAAATCAACTACCCTTTACAAATGCAAAATCATACATCTTTTGACAAGATGGTAGATAATGCAATCAAAATTGAAAAAGTACTTGTGAAAAAGGGGGATGTCACACTTCAAAAGGACAAGTATGAATCTAGTTCTAAGGATAAGAACAAAAATTGGAACAAGAATAAGGGCATCATCATAGATGGCATTGTTGATAATCATGCCCCATCTAAAGCACCTTCTTTCAATCTAACCATTGGTACTCAAGCCATCAAAGCCTCAGAACAAAGGTGTCTGAATCATCCCAAAAGAAGCTAGAATACAAATCTTGGTCTGCTGATAATAAATGAAAGTTCACACCTCTTGGAGAATCTTTGGAATTGGCTATGAGGACTCTACTGGCTAATAACATCATCTCTTTGCCTGAGATCTGACAATCTGATCTTGATCCTAAGCCAAAATGGTGGAGAGAGAATGAATTCTATGATTTCCATCGAGGTAAAGGTCACAAAACTAATAACTACTTGTGCTTGAAGCATACCATTCAAGATGAGATTGATAGTGGAGAAATCATGGTTGATAATCCTAAAAGCAATAATGATCACATAGCATTCATTGAACCATTTCCAAAGCATAGCCAAGGAGATTTGTCTTCTCAGCCTAATGTGGGTGCTAAGGTCAATTATGCCTATCTTGGAAATAATACTATTATCAATATGGTTGAACCAAGCCTATCTTAGCGTTGCAATGTCATCACAATTGTAAGAAGAGATAGAGAAAATCAATCAGCTAACGCAGTTACTCGATCACAAGCTCAAGCACACCTACAAGGACAAATCCTAGATCAATCAAATGTCCCTAAGGTGCCTTTCAATTTTTCTTCCACTTCTAAATAAAGGGAAACATCTAAATCTTCAAATCCTAAAGACACGAGGCCTACTTCATACAGTATCATTCAACAACTCCAACATACTAATGCTAAAATCTCCATGTTTGAGTTGCTTCGGATATCTCTAGCTCATAGAGCCATTCTAGACAAAGCTCTTCTCGGATCCAATGTTCTTAATAACCTTGATTTAGATAGATTCCAGGCTATGGTTGGTCATCTTACATCTCCACAGTATATATCCTTTTCAGAGGATGATGATAACTCCTTGAGTCATCTGCATAACCAACCCTTGCATATTGAAGTCTTGATCCAAAACCATAATGTCAATTTTTTGTTGATAGATGGAGGTGTTGGTCTAAATATTTGTTCTTACAACTTGATCACACAATTGGGATTTTCAGAAATAGCCATTGATCCTAGAAAGAAAATAACTATCAAAGCATATGATGAAGAAGAGAGATCCTCCAAGGGAATAATTGTCTTGCCTATCAGAATAGGTCTTGTCATCAAAGATACTATATGTCAAGCTCTTGATATACCTTTGGCTTACAACATCCTTCTAGGAAGACCCTGGATACATAAGATGAGAGCTATTCCTTCCACATACCATCAGTGCTTGAAATTTCCTTGTGATGGAGTGGAGGTAACCATTCTAGCTGACGTGTCAACAACTTGAAATGCATTGAAGGCAAATGCAGATAAACTTGCTCCTAATAACAGAGAATCTTCCACTAAGGAAATAGATGTAGCATCCACCTTTAAGATGGAAGACATTACAAAAGAGGTCAATATAAAAGAAAATGGTATGGGAGAATATACTATAGAGCCAGTCTTGTCTTTGAAATCTCTCCCTATCTCTCCTAAGTCTTATGGGCAAGCTCAAAAGTAGTTCAAACTAGAATCTAAGGAACCTCTTGAGGCATATGAAGGAAAATTTGTTGCAAAGAAAGTACCTAAGCAAGAATTTGAAGAAGATGAAGCTGTGCTTGCATGGCTTTACAAAGATGAACCTGAATCCCAAGTTGTCCCACCTAGTGACTCTAAAGTATTGAAGGTTCCTTCTAAGTCATATGGCCCAGGGGATAAACTGATAGCTAAGATGGGATATAAAGGGAAAGGACCTCTAGGACTATAGGGTATAGGTCTTCTATCACCTCTTAAACATCGTGGTTGAGCCAACAAGAATACAATAGGTCTAGGATACACAAAGAAGCCTTTCTATCTTAGCAAGAACTAACCACATGTTCTAGAAAAAATTGAGCCTTCTGTAGCAAATCAACTAAAGAAGGAAATAACTAAATGATCTGATAGTGATGATTCAGACACCATTGATGACCTCATTCCCTATGAACATTTACCTAAAGAAATCAAAGATCTCCTTGATGCTAAAGATGATCCAATAAAAAGAATTAATGTAGTAGAAACACAAGAACCTACTATACAGAAAGAGATAGTTGTAACACAAGAACCAACTAATCTCAAAGGCAATCAAAAAGAGGAAGGTGGTACTTATTTTGAGACAGATTCCCATGAGTATGAATTCAAATTAGAATCTGAGGGTAACCCTTCTTGGGGTATTCATCTTGACTTTACTCATGTTCTTAGATTTCCTAGAGGCATAGATGAAGAATCTAATGACTATGAATGGGGAGCCATTCCAGAAGAAGATGAGCTTATTACAGAGAAACATGTTGATGTTATTCACCAATATGCACCTAAACCCAATGTAAGTCTAGAGTGAAATGATGAACTTATCGAGTTTGATCCATCGATGGCTAAAGTGGACTATCATAATGACATTGAGACTATTCATGAATTGAATGTCTTAAGTTGTAATATCACCTTTGAACTCAAGCATTGGGTTAGGACCAATGATGAAAGATCCATATCCGTAAACACTCTTTCCCAATCTTTCACCACTTTGACTATCCAACATCCTAAACTTCTTGATCAAACCTCCACAAATCCAAGCCATGGTATTTATACCTTCTTGAATGACTATGCCCTTTCTTGCTACCTCAATGTAGTTGAGCCTATGAGGACTTCCATCAGTGAACCAAGCATTAGCATGATGAAGTCAGACATCAAGTATCTTAGTCAGAAAAATAAGAATAAGAATAAAAAATAGGAGTTCTGAGGGTGAAAACCACTTTGTGGCAGTCTCCGAACCTACAAAAGTAAAAATAAAAGATGTATCTGAAGGTGAAAACCTCTCTGAGGTGCCTAAGGATGAGATATTTGATGTCCTTTCGATTCATTTATAGGATAGATCTCTAGTTCTAATTGAGCCCACTCAATCTATCAACTTGGGAACAACAGAGGAACCATAGTTGATCCATGTAGCACAATCTTTATCAGAAGAAGAAAAGAAAAAATTTACAACATTCCTAATAGAGAAGAAGATCAACTTTGCATGGAAATACTCAGATATGCCAGGGTTGGATCCTGATCTTATAATGCACCATTTTTCTATAGCTCCTAGAGTAAAACTAGTTAAACAAAAATTAAGAAAGATGCATCCTCATGTTGCACTCTTGGTAAAAGCTAAATTAGAGAAGCTCCTAAAAGTTGGATTCATCTGATTTATTGATTATGCAGAATGGATCTCTAATATTGTACCTATTTCAAAACCAAATAAATCAATTAGAGTGTTCACAGACTTTAGAGACGTAAATAGAGCATGCCCTAAGGATGATTTTCCACTACCTAACATTGATATGATATTGGACATGACTACGGGATTTGAGATGTATTCTTTAATGGATGGTTTTTCTAGGTATAATCAAATAAAAATTTCTCCAGAGGATCAAGAGAAAACTAATTTCACATGTGCATGGGGCACCTTCTATTGGAATGTCATGCCATTTGGGCTTAAAAATGCTGGTGCTACATATCAAAGATCCATGACATCTATTTTTCATGACATGATGCATAGGACTATGGAGGATTATGTGGATGATACTTTAGCAAAATCTATGATTAGAATTGAACATCTAAATGACTTGAGCAAGATACTAGATAGAATGGAAAAATTTAGTCTTAGACTAAATCCTAAGAAGTGTGCTTTTGGTGTCACTTCTAGAAAGCTCTTAGGATACATAGTCTCAAAGAAAGGCATTGAAGTTGATCCAGCTAAAGTAAAGGTTGTCATGGAGATGAAACCTCCCAAAAACATTAGTCAAATGAGGACATTGGAAGGAAGAGTTCAATCTATCAGATGCTTCATATCTCAGCTAGTAGACATATCACAGCCTTTTACAAAAACATTACATAAAGGTGTGACATTTGCATGGAATGAAGAATGTGAGAACAACTTTAACCATATCAAGAAGTATCTATCAAATCCTCCTATCTCAATGCCTCCCATTCCAGGGAAGCCTTTGATCTTATATGTCTCTTCTATAGATACATCACTAGGGGCATTACTTGCACAACATGATGAGAACAAAAAGGAAAGAGCTATATACTATATTAGTAGGACATTGCTAGCATATGAAAAGAATTATTCTATGATTGAGAAGGCTTGTCTAGCTATGATCTTTGCATCATAGAAATTGAGACATTACATGTTGGCACATACCACCCATTTGGTAGCTAAGATTGATCCACTAAAGTACCTACTAAGAAAAGCTACCCTCACTAGTAGATTAGCTAAATGGGTCATGCTCTTAAGTGAATTTGACATTGAATATGTTGAAAGAAAATCTATAAAAGGATAGGTTATTGCTAATCAATTAGTAGATGCACCTATGATTGATGATACACAAATGCAAATGGAATTTCCAAATTCCTCTATAATGACTCTTTCTTCTAGAGAATGGATGTTCTTCTTTGATGGCTCCTATACATAGAATGGATCAGGAGCATGCATATTATTTATAACTCCTCAAGGATACTCCATACCTAAAGCATTTAGATTAAAGTTCCCTTGCACAAACAATATTGCAGAATATGAAACCCCTTGTGAATGGTATGAAAATAGCAATTGAGTGGAGAGTAACAAAATTACACATTCATGGAGACTCACAACTTGTAATCCATCAAGTCAATGATGTGTACCAAACTAAGGATGAAAAACTCATTCTATATGAAAGAATGGTAGATGATTTAAAGAAGTATTTCATATCTATCACATTTGAACAAATACCTAGAACAAAGAATAAGGCTGCCGATGCAATGGCAAGGCTATCTACTTTATTACAATAGCCTGAACATGAGCTACGCTATGAGTTCCTGGTGGAAGCACTATCTTATCCTGCATATGATTCCCCTAAAACTTGCATGATCTACACTATTGTTGGTCATGATTCATCCAGATACAAAAACCTCTTCTCCTATCTCCAAGACCAACTCATTCATGATACCTTCAACTGCCATGAAAAGAGATACCTTATCCATAATACCTCCTAATATGTCATCACTAGTCACGATCTATATAAATGAGGTCTAGATGGTACACTACTTAGATTTTTAGAATGGGAAGAGTCTCAACGTGTGTTAAAGGAAGTCCATGATGGTATTTGTGGGTCACACTTAAACAGTTTAACACTAGCTCAAAAACTTATTAGGGCTAGGTACTATTGGCCTAAAATGGAGAAAGAGTCTATCAAGTTTGCTAAGAACTGTCAAAAATGCCAAGTGCATGGCAAATTAATTCATGCTCTAGGGAGAGATCTAATTCCCTTTACTACACAATGGCCTATACATCAATGGGCCTTTGATCTTATAGGAGCTATACATCCTCATTCTTCTAATGGACATACCCATATAATCATAGCTACAGATTATTTTACAAAATGGGTAGAGGCAGTCCCTTTGACACAAGCAACTGGAAAAAAAATATCTATGTTCATATTGAACTATATCATATGCAGATATGGGATAACTCATTCCATAATCACATATAATAGTGGAAAATTCAAGAACAAAGATCTAGATGATTTATGTTGTAAATTCAAGATTACACAACATTGGTCATCTATCTACTATCCTCAAGGGAATGGACAAGCAGAGGCTTCTAACAAGAATCTATTGAAAATCTTGCACTGTAAAATTAATAAAATAGGAAGAGACTGGCATCTCATGATCAATCCAGCTCTCTAGGCCTATAGAACAAGTATCAGAATGCCTACTAGGGCTACACTTTTCACTTTAGTTTATAGGTCTAAAGCGGTACTACCTATTGAGGTTGAAATCCCATCACTAAGAATCAGAATGCATGGTCTAGTAATTGATGATGACTACAGAGTGTCTAGGTTGCAAGAACTTGAACTACTAGATGAGCACAGACAAGTAGCATATGATCATCTCAGAGTATATCAAAAGAGAATGTCTAGAGATTACAACAAGAAAGTCAGACATAGAGAATTTTAGATTGGTGATCTAGTCTTGAGAGAGAATCCTAAAAATCAATCACATCGAGAACGCAAGAGGAATTTTGAACCCAACTGGCTAGGTCCCTTTGTTATCACTGCTACTTTTGGATTTGGTGCCTAATAACTCTCAATGACTAAAGGAGAATAGCTCTGAGAACTAGTCAACGTTCTCCATTTGAAGAAATTCTATGCCTAAGGCATTCAGTCTATGGTAAAATGTCCTGAAAAAATTATAAAAATTGGAAAAAGTCTTGAAAAAATGAACATCTTGGTGAAAACCTAGTAATAGGCACCTTGATGATTCACAAAAAAGGTAAAAAATATCAAAAGTACAAAAAATTGGAAAAATGAAAACAACAAAAAAAATGAGAAAAAGAAAAAAGGGCCTTGGTGAAAACTTGGAAATAGGCACCTTGGTAGCAAAAATAGAATCTCTGCCAAGATGGTGAAAACCTGGCAAACGGGCACCACTTGTTTCAAAACACTCCATCTATCAGTGCAATCTTGGTCTTTCCCAGCTTTTAGTCTTGCTTTAGGTTGTACATATTGCCTGATTTGTTCTTTCTTTCCTATTTTCAATAAGTCGGTCTATACACCAATTAGCTCAAGCATTTGTATGCTATCAATGCTTAACACTTGGGGGAAATCAAAGTCATATCCTATGGCCTCCAATGTATCTTAGACATATCATATCTAGTTCGAGTCCTTTGAATCTTCATCCGAGTCAGTCAGTCAGTCTTGTCTCTAGAAAGGATTTTGCATCTACAACAATGCAATTAAACATCAAACACAAACTGAAAACAATCTATACTTCACATGCTTTTATCTCCTTGTATGCTTACTGATTCCCATTGATATTTTTGCATATTATGTTCCCTCGAGCTCTTTGATGATGTCCTTTACAGGATTTAGAGAGTGATGACTAGGGGCATAATCTTTTCTTTGTCTTCTTGTTGTATGTGAAAATCTAACAACTTTGAAAATTTTGGATTGAAATGGTGTCTGACTGTAAGAGCCTCTATCTTGAATTGGATGGCCATGCGTACCTTGACCATTGATACCTGAAAAATTCAGGGAAGTTTGATCTAACTATTGTCTTTTTTGAGTGAGTTCTTTCTCCTACTATGAAACACAATCTTACCTAAGGATGTGAATGATAAAGGGTCACTATGGGTAATTCACATTGGATTTAGAATGATCTCTTGACTGTTTGATGTGTTTGTAAATGAAAGGCATATTCTGGTCATCATGATGTTTATGTTCTGATGCTTATACAAATTGCTATATCAAAATGGACATGATATTTAGGTCATCCCAATGTTTATGCCTTGGTGCTTATATCTAATCCAACATTCTAAAAACAAAATCAATATTCATATACCCATGGTTTCCTAATCGGTGGGTGTTGTATTGATTCCTACGCATACAAATCGATATTCATATGTCTATGGTTTCATAACTAGTGGGAATTGTATTGATTTATCCGGTTACCTAAAAATTCAATGATGAGAATGACCGACACATGATCAGTGACTAGGTCCTAGGTCTTAGGTTGCATTTTTACATGTTTCTTTTCATTTTGCATGTTTGCATGATCTCAAAAATGGCTACATAACTTCAATGCTTAAACGATTCTTCTATCACCTCTTGAAATCTCACAAGAGCTGACACTTAACTCGAAGGTCTCTTCATGGAACCGCAAGCAGTTATCCTCCTGGGTTAAACATCCTTTTGACATAAGACTAAGTACTTGTCTTCATTAATTCCTACAAAACATATCATGTGTATCATTTCATTTACATTTCATATCATAACCATCTATTGCATTACAATACATCCATGTGCATAAGCATAAAATCATACATACACCTTTTCATAATCAAAACACATTTGCATTACATCCATACATATGAAAGAAATCATTGCATTGCATATATCCATACATACATTCTACACTACTCATAGCATAAGCATCACATGATATCATCATAAATCAAAACATGACAAGTACAAATGAAGTCATAACCACAATATTGATCTCATATATATCAAAAATCTCAAACTAGTTAGGGGTGCACTACTAGCACAATGTATAAAAGAATATGCTCATGTGAGCTATCAAAGTTAGAACAGTATATCAATGATCAAAAAGAGCACAATATATTAGAACATATCACTAGGTGGAGGTGGAGGTGGTGCATCTGGTACTGCCTCTACTCTAGGTGCTCTGGCTCCCTCTAATGCCATCATGTACTAAGAGTATGTAGGGACTCTCTGTGTAGCAGGAACAATAGTGTAATATGTGGACACATAGTAAGTTGCCCATGCGGTTTGATGAATCACCTCAGCCTGTAATCTTTGCACCTCTGCACAAAGCTCAGTGCACTATCTATCAGCCTTTATGTATCTCTCCTCCCATCATGCACTGCAAACCTTTAGGTTCCTAACCTGTAATTTGAGCTATCTGATAGTCTCCTATGGAGTAAGAGCAATAGTAGGATCAACATCAGTTGCTGGCATCTTAGTATCTGGGGTAGTCTACTCTGTAGTCTCTACTCTCTGCACCTAGGTCAAATCTTGTATCCTCCTCTATCAGATCCATACCACTACCCACAACCTGCTCTACTGCAAGTACCTCATCAGCTATGCCAACACTCCCTAGAGTACCAGCCTCTCCCCTAGTCCATCTATGAGAACCTGTAGATCTGCCTGCTGTGGAACTAGTGGGATGAGGGGGCTTCATTTGTCCTGATGGTCTCTAAAGAGGAGCCATCACTCTAGGTCTTGGAGGTGTAGAATGCACAATAGGAACCTATGTAGGTATAGGACCCTATTTCATCGGTGCTCCAGTCACATCCATAGCCTCCTCCATGGAGGGTATCAACTCTGTAGGATCTAAGAACCTATGGATAGGATGGTCAGCAAGCCAAGCAATGAATCCGTCTGTAACTCCAGCATCAAGCACATCTAGTCTATACTCCCAATCTTTGCTGACAATAGCACTGTACTCCTATGAAGACAAAGCATAAGAGAGCCTCATGGTCCATCTAAGTCCTTGATCCCAAGCTATCCGAGCATAATCCTTTGGTGCAACCTGCACTTGTCCATACTGCCACCACACCTAGGTGATAATGAATCTCTCTAAAGTGGAGGATGACCTCCCGATCAACACATGGCTCTAAAAGAAGAAACTAAACTGCTCATGTGTAGTAGGCCAAGGCTCTATACCCCCATATGGTCTCCATCAAACAAAATTCATATCATCAAGGCATCACCTCCAATACTCTACATGACCCATCCATCCTTGTATGACATATCCAACATATATATATATATATATATATATAACAGGCTCCTATGGCTGCCTCTGTGAGGTACATACTGGTCTCAAAACTAGGATATGCTCGCATGCCTAGATCTATAGAACTCAAGCTCTAGTTGCAAAAGACTTGCTCTCCTGATACACTACCTCGTGCATCTCAGAGAACATATGGGCCAAAAGACACTGACCCCAAGCCAACTTAGAAGGTGTCACCATCAAACGTGCAACCATCAGGGCCTAGCCCATCAATAGACTATTCTGTTGATGGTCAGACATGATAATCCCTCCTATCATCCTGACAATAATATACTCTAGCTAGTGCGTCTTTCCATAACATTGTACTAAGGTCTCCCAAGAAATGGAGGCAGTCATCTAAGTATCATCTCCAAAGAGATGTCTGAACACTAATAAACCTGAGTTCCCTAAACTCACATACTTTGGCCACTAGCCTACATGGAAAGGAATGCATAGTATACGATACACATCCTCAGGGGTAATAGTGATCTCCCTAGTCAGTAGGTGGAATGTCTGGGTCTCCAAATGAAATCTCTCAATCAGAGCAATCAAAAGTTCATGATTTACCCTAATATCAGGTAAATGAATGAGGTACTCAAATCCATAGGAAGCAAGGTGTACCCTCATAGGGTCTAGTAGTGACACACATAATCTCTGCGTAGCTGGATGTGAAATCTGTACATGAACATCTAGATATATGACCTACACAGTACATAAATAGGGAATCCTATCAGTAATTTGGTCACATAACGGGTTACAAGTGCAGGAATTGAACAGATTACTATGTCAAAAGGTAGTATAAAAGGTTAGTAATTAGGCTAAGAGATCAAGAAATTCAAAAATTTTCCCTACTAATGAGTTTTAGGCTCACTGTTTTCCATACGACACTTCAGACTGGCAGGGAAAGTCATATGAGTTTCTACATCATACCATATGAAAAAGCATAGTGATATGACAATGCGTTCCTCCTCATATGAGTTATGAGGGACCCGACAAAATGTCATATGACTCTTGGGTCCCTCTGATATGAGTCTTGCAAGTTAGTGAAATGACAACCTATCTACAGTTCAAAAGTCATACGAGTCTCGTTGGAGAGTCATACAAGTTTCCATGCATTCGAAAATTCAAAATTAAAAAGCATACAAAAAATGCTAAAAATGCTATAAATCATGGAAAAATTGACTTTTCAAAGAAGCAAGGAGGTCCACCTACCAGATGTCCATACTACCAAGGTCTCTGGTGTCTCCAGCTGCACTCAAATCGATGCGAACTCACAGGTACCTTTGGTTCTACCATTTTCTCTACCATTTTCTTACTCAGAGGGCTCCACAAGATTTCTAAAGTGAAAAGGTTCAAATGAATTGAAAATGACCCTTCCGGCCTTTATATAGCTTTTGACCTAATTTTCAAAAGTGCTCCATTTTTCACAAAAATTGCACCCCTAGCTAATTTTGACGTTCTGAACCCATTTTCGAGATCAAAATCAAAATTTGAGATCATTTACTATGTCAAAATTGTGATTAAAATTTTTTGGACCCAGGACGGTCTACTGCTTGCATAATCGACCTTCCATCATCACAGAAATCTAGTATTCAACTTAACTGATTATCTTACATCAAACTATCAAAATTTCAACTTGGTTAACCATGGTCAACTCATGGTCAAACCTAGTCAAACTTGGTCTTCTAGACCTCTAAACGATGCAAAATGCATTCTTGAACGTGTTTAACCACTTCTTAAATCAATTAACATGCTTCTGAACTATTCAACACTGACTTTTCTTGTTAGATTTCAATTTTTATCCCGAAGGGGGGATGGTATTGCACATCATTCAAAGTCTATAACCTAAATTTGAAATCATATCTTTCCTCAGTAATCGAGACAACAACCACGTCTGGTTGCTGATTCATCAAAAAGACCTCATCGCTTAGGGAAAATCAATCATCGCTCGGGGCATATCTGATTCATCAAGATCCTTATCAATCTGGTATTCTCTTAATCTTGTAACCTGTATCAGTTTTCCGTAACCATCGGTTCATTAGTGTTATTTCCTTGGTTCTTCGTAACTGAAGGGTTCAGATGTGATACCAATGTGATTCTTATCGACAATCAGGTCTGGAATCGGTCACTCACTTCTTCACAATCATAAGGTTCAGAATCAGGCATTTTGACACTTTTTCACAATCATCGGTTCATTGCTATTATAGTTAACATTATCTTTGGTCATTCAGGACCTATTATCTTCATATCAATTTCAATCAGTCTCAACTTCATATCAATTTCAATTTCAAACATCAGTTTCAACATCATACACAGACTATCTTTGAACCACTGCGCTTTGCACAAAAATTCAAAGAGGGGCAAAATGTAATACCCCAAAAATGGGCTATAGGTTCATTAACCTCCTATATCGACACATCAAATGAAATCAACATCGAAGTCCTAACCTAAGGCACATCTGCACATTATTGAATCTTAATTGATTATCCTAAATTCTGCATCGGGGAATATTCCTTATTCCTATTTATCCTAATTATCTTTAATTTAATGATTATTTGGTGATAAATCCTATTTATCCTAAAGTTTGATTAATTGAATATTCTGAATATTTAATTAATTAGATTTAATACTACAACTTAATTATTTAATTGGATTTAATTATATTTATTCCTAAATTGTATTATTTCATTTTGACAATAAATCAAATATCCTATGACTAATTGACTAAATTCTTATTTAATTAATTAATGTCAATTATCAAGTTTAATAGTATAGTTTTTGAATAAAAGTTTGATTTAATAATTGATTAACCCATAAATCAAATGTTATATTTTTAAAATCAGTTAAAGTTGAGGATAAATCACTTTATTTATTTAATTAATTCATATTAATTATGCACATTCAAAAAATAGTTAAACTTTAAATCAGAAAATCAATTCAAGTTGTTTTAAAAATAAACTCAACTCTCTTTTGAGTTGAAAGCTGATCTCAACTTTTGATTTAAATCAAAAAGCTGATTTGCATGATTTTTGTGAGTTAATCTATCTCTAATTTCTTGATAACTCAAAAATCAACCTGAGTTTATCAAGAGTGATTTATGGCTTTTTCCATGCACCTCCAAAGTCCTAGATTTCTATAAATGAAGGCCTCAGCTCTTCATTTTGCATCCATCCATGAATTGCATCCTCATGCTGGTGAATTGGTTATCAAAGAATCCATCATTGCGAATCCAAGTTGTTGTGAGATTTTCATTATTTTTAAGCATTCATATCATTTAGCATATCATTGATTAGATTAATTGCATGTTATATCAGTTTCTCATATAGAATAGATTCATATCAATTTTCCTCATCTTACTGCATAGAAAATCTAAAAAAATAGATTAATTTGCATTCATCTCATATCTAGATTCTGCATTCAAATCCTTCATTTAGGTGTCATCAAGGTCACTGATCTTGGTCCAATCTGAGAATATCATACTCGCACCTACTAGAAGGTAGTAAATTGCCTAGTTAGATTAGTTTCCATTTCACTACATGATTTTGATTTATGCTAACCTCTAATGTTTTATTGAAGTGTTGTGTCTACAGCTAGGTACAAAATTCACACACACAGCCAGCAAGCTAGTACTGACTGTATGTTTTTCATTGATGACAACATATGGTAAGTAGCATGCATGGAAGACTTATGGAGTAAGATTTGAGTATATGTAGCATGGACATGTTATCAGCATGATATCATGGATGCATATGTTAATTGTTAGTACAGACAGTTATGTAGCAGCTTGTGTAAGCAGTGTTCTTGACAAAGTTATAGACCGTGTTCTATGAGTGTTTGTCTGTATAGTCATGATGGAGCCCTGCACCTTTGGATATCTGATGAAGATAGGTTAGTAATGTTACATTCATGGACACAGAGTTTGATGATCAGTAGAAGTGAAGTTATGCAATCTCTATTCACCAGTAGTATTTTTCTGTGTTTATTTAGAAGAGCCAAAAAAGATTATGTTGGTACAGGAGTTGCACCTATCATTATGGTATGCGCCCTTGGATTAGTGATTGGAGAAGAGTTAATAATGTTTGGTTAAGAGTGCATGATGTAATTCATCTTGAGGAGAAAGTTTTAGTTAATTTGATAGAGCCAACAGTGTGTAGCGTGTGTCTACACTTATTGATTTGGACAGGTCCCAGTTTGTGATGCATGCTTAGTAGAGCCAACATAATTATTATTGGAGTATGTTATGGCTTCTCTAATATGATTTCAAGGTGGTTCTAATAGGCCAACTTGATTATATCATTTAGAGGAAAGATATTTATAGGAAGTCATTTGTGATTGCTAAGGAATGGTTCAGAGTTGATTGTGAAGAGCAGAGCAAAGAGTGCGAAGTGTTGAGCCATCAACAGAAGATCTATGTGACCAAGTAAAGTGTTTGTGTTATACATTGGAATTGATCTAGACATCAGGTCAAAACACAGTTCACCAAGATCTAGATATAGTGTGTATCTGTTATTTAGAAGGTTGTAGCCTTCACCCCTTTGAGTAGTGTTCTCTCGGATAGTGTGTCCTCACCCCTAACAGGGTTAATTGTAAAAGACTCCTAACAAGGTCTGACCCTTGACTAGGTCACTGTACTAAATGCATTGTAAAGACAACTCCTAACAGGGTTAAGGATCTTCTAACAAGGACCATAATACACTAGTGTAAATTATTAGTGGTTGTCAATTCCCACTGGGGTTTTTACCTATTTGGGTTTCCCCATAACCAAAATATTGGTGTTGTGTTCAAGTGTTCTTTCATTGTGTTTATGCTTTATGTTTAAGTATACTTAATTGGATAAAGAATTTTAACTTGTAGATAACTAATTCACCCCCCCTCTCACTTATCTCTTGGGACTATTCCTAACAAGAAAGGATAAACACCAAAAGGGACACTTCCCAGATTTACAATAAGCAATTACTCAAAAAGAGAAAAAAATGAAAAGGAAAACCCCCAGCAATAGAAGACAAAAAAAGCCACCAGCAACAGGATCATGATAGAGTCTTCAAAAATCCCTCTGATTCCACCAGCTGACTCTGCATAGTCTTACTAGAATTTTTTAGATTAGTTATTTCCTGATCCTAAGCCAGGATCTTCCTTCTAGTGTTAGATCTAGTTCTTGTTCCAGGTCCTAGTTGGTGGCTGGAATTAGTTTCTTCATTTTTTCCTTTCATTATGTGTGTATTGTTTCCTTCTAGCACAGTGCAGAGAGTCTTTAAATTTTCCATAGTAGCTTTCATGCCAGTATTAGATAGAGCTAACAATTTCTTAAGCATTGCTTCATTGTTATTGATCTTGTCATTTACTGGATTCATCACTTTCTCCAAGGCTTTGTTAATTTTTTCCTCTAGCATTTTAGTATCATCAGAAACCTTATCAAAAACCTCCTCGCCTCTTTTATTCAAAGAAGCATCCTTAGCTTATCAATGATATATTCTAGCTGTTCATTCCTTGTTTCCAGTCTTATACACCTATTTTTCATCTCCACAAGGTCATTTTGGACCCATTTAGCTAAATTATAGCCATACAGTGCCTTGTTCTTAGCCATTTGAAGCATTGTCATGCTAATGGATCTCTTCACATGGGATTCCCTTTTCATCAAGTCCTCCTCTAGAGAATGTTGATTGATATTCCTTTCAGAGCTGATCTCATAGTCATCATCATTATTTTCTATATCCTTCCCAGAATCAAGGGTATTTGAATTAGCTAGGGCTTCCGCATCCATTGTCTTAATGTCCTCTTTGCTGGAATCTTCGACAGCAGTGTTGGTGACCTCTTGCTGTCCTCCTTAGCTTCAATATTAAGATCCCATGTATTACAATTTAATTATTGAATATCCACTCCCTCATCATCATTTTTGTTTTCTTCACCAACAACCAAAGAATCAAGATTATCCTTCTCCCTGTTATGAGAGATATCCTCCTTAATTTCAATGTTTTTACTGGCCTCCTTGGTCTCTTTAAGATTCTCCTTATCACTCCCAAAATTAAATTCAACAATATCAATGATGTTTTTGGTAACATCTTCAAGGCTCACCATTTCTACTTCTTGGATGGTTTGAGAGCAAGGAATGTTCACATCATCTTTACTCATGACAGAGTCAAAGGTAGGCATAAAGTCCTTCCTAGAACTTACCCTACTATCATCATCCTCTTTCATAGTATCATATTTTTTCATTTTATCCACCACAACCTCCTGACAATCCTACAAACCAGTAGCCTCAAAGAGAGTAGTACTATCCTCTTTAATCCCAATATTATCTTTAGCATCCATCTTAACCTCCTAACCATCTTCCAACCTAGTTGTCTCAATGGCAATCATAGAGGAGGAATGGGGTTTTTTTGTTTGAGGCAATTTTCTTCCTCAGGGGAGGTCTAGTAGAGTTCTTCCTCTTTTTGCTACTAACCTGAATAGGGATGGGGTCAGGGACATGGTCCCTAGCATACTCAGCTATAAGGATCTCATAATAATTATTATCCTAGGGGCAAAAGTGAGTTACCATAAATGTTAATTTAGAGCATTGATTATTACTATGAATGTAATAGACTTTATTAAACCATTATTAAATGTAAACTTTTAGATTTATTTATTTTATCTTAGATTAGAGATAGCAGGGATGTTGACTAGCTGACTTGTAAAGAGTGGACCCCTACTTGACCAATCACTTGTCATGATTCCCCTTGACTTCTTGGTGTTTCATGTGGAGGATATTATATTCCACTTGTTGTAACCCCATAAGTGAAATTAGTAAACACTACAACCTTATCAACATGTGGCATTAGTTATTTAACTTGTAAAATAAGAAATTAAAAAAAAATTTGGTGTGTTTTTTCTTTAAAATTTTGGCATGACATTTTGGTATTAGAGTTGTGTTTCAACACTAGGAACCTTAAACCATTATGTTTCTCATTAAAAAAAATTTGAGCTTGTAGGATGTCTCCTACTACGTGATGAGATCACATACATGGAAGATGCCCTAGATGTTCTCACTCAGCATGTGAGGATGTTGAGAAGGAAGTAGAGGTATCATGAGGGAATCATGAACCCCCTCCTAAACAACCACCAAACCCAAACCAGGACATTCTAAATGTATCACATAACCTTATTATAATAATTTAGGATAGGCTACCACTAGTGGATCAAGATACATAACAATTGGGTACATAGAGACATAGGTCAATAGATAGAGAGTGGACGAGGAGCCTTCCTATCTATGTTGAAGGCTAGGTTGAACATGAGAGTGAGTCTATTCACATACCAAAGCCACCACTAGATTTAGAGCCAAGGGTTGTAGAGAGAGAACCCTAAGATCCAGGGGATCAAATTAGAGAATACTTCACCTTCAACCACCACTCTTTATAGGATCTATTGATGGCATAGAGGTCAAGGCATAAATTTTGAATTTAGAGTGGTGGTTTGGATTGCATCCATACAAGAGAAATCTAAAGGCACATTTTTCTATTCATCTTCTAAGAGGGACCACCTCTACTTGGTGGAGATGAGGAATATAAAAATAACCTAGTTATTGACACTCTCACTTGGAGAAACCTTTTGGAGAGATTCAAAGAGAGATATGTGTTAGAGAATTTTAAGCAACACTACATTAATGAGTTCCATGATCTTTAGTAGAGGGGACTCTCTATACTACAATATGAGAGAAAGTTCCTTGAGCTTCTACCCTATGTGTATTACATGAAGGATGAGAATTTGTTGGTTAATCATTTTTTAGGGGACTGAATGCTTTAATATCAGGACCCATATGCATTAAAGCTTGAGGGAGCCTTAAGATTGTTGTGGAGAAGGAATTAATAGTAGAGGAGGTTTAAAAAAAGTTATAGGATACTCGAGATTGGTCTCAGAACTGTAACCACACACCACTAAGTTCTAGGTTTCAAAAGAACCACTAGAAGGGTAATTATAAATAGTTATAGGGTCTTATAAGAATCCTCACCCTCAACAGAAGTCTTAGTAGAATCAGAGGTAGAGGCCACCATAGGTAAATCAGGTCTCTAAGCCTAAGAAGTGGTAGACACAGGATCATAGGAGATATCAGTGACCACATGTTCCATTCACACCTCTAGCTCAAACTCAGCAATCCATCAAAGGTTATTTTAGTGAATTTAGTAGGACTAGGGGACAATAGTACTCTAGGCCATAGGGATTCTAGTCTCAGGTACATGGGCCATGTTACGCATGTGGCTCCATGGGGAACATAGAAAAATATTTTCCATAGATTCAGATGGTAGGTATCAGCGTATAAAAACATTAGAGCCTATAGTTGGGGACATGGGTAAACCCCATAGGGTATTTGTAGTGGTTGATTACCACCAAGAAGAGCATTATGCCACAATGATACAGGCCACTGGTATGATCATAGGTAGTAGTGTTACCATCTTATTTGAGTTAGGAGATACTAATTGATTTATTTCTCCATTGGTTGTGGAGCATTGTGAGCTAGTGGCATCTAGGAAGAATGTCTATTGGGGGGTTGAGTTAGCATCAAGGGCTAGAGTGTTGGTTAAATTGATGGTTAAGGATTACCATATTTAGATTGGTGATATGACTACAATGGAAGACCTTTGTATCACACCTCTAGGATTGTATGGTATTGTTCTCGGCATGGATTGACTTTATGGCCACATAGCCAAGATAAATTTTCATTAGAAAATGATTGAGTGTGTAGATGATCATGGAACTTTTGTAGTGATTTTAGGAATTAAAAGGCCTATATCTCTTTTTATAATCTCTTCTATGAAAATTAAGTGGAGAATGTCAAAGGATGTCAACTATTTTCCATCACTATCAATACTAGGGAGGATGAGGAGGAGAAGGAATCATTCTCTTGATGATTATCCTATTCTTTAAAAATTTGCAGATGTGTTTCCTTCTGAGCTATCTAGTATGCCTCCTCATAGATAAGTTGACTTTCATATTGATCTTGTACCAAGAGCCATGCTAGTTTCAAGAGAACCTTATAGGATGACTACTAATGAACTTAATGAGCTCAAGATTTAGCTAGAGGAGATTTTAGAGAAAGGACACATTCTCCCTAGCATCTCTCCTTGGGGTGCACTATTCATCCTCGTTAAGAAGAAGGATGGATCTCTTTGGCTATGCATTGATTATCAAAAATTGAACACTAAGTTAACTATTAAGAACTAGTATTTTCTTCCCATGATTGATGATTTATTTGATTATCTTCAGTGGGCCAAGGTATTCTCAAAGATAGATCAGAAGTTAGGGTACCATCAATTGAGGATTGTAGAGAGAGATATACACAAAAATACTTTTTGTACTAGATATGGCCACTATGAGTTCATAATTGTACCATTTGGCCTTACGAATGCTCCAACTGTATTCATGAGTCTTATGAATGGGGTATTCCAAATATTCCTTGATCAATTTATGATTGTGTTCCTATATGACATATTGATATGTTCTTTGAATGAGGAGCGCTTGAGATAGGTATTGCAATGTTTGAGTGATAATAAATTGTATGGAAGCTTGTCAAAATATGCATTCTTTAGATCTGAGATTTACCTAGGACATGTAATTTTAGGTGATGGGATCCTAGTTGACCCATCAAAGATTAGAGCCATCATGGATTGGCCAACACCAACCACTGTGACCAAGGTCAGGAGTTTTATGGGATTAGTGAGATATTACATATATTTCTTTAAGGGATTATATAGAGTGACACATCCTATTACATCCCTTCAACAAAAGGGGAAGAAGTTTGACTGGACAAAGAAGTGTGAGAGGGACTTTTAGGAACTCAAGAAGGCACTTACTAGCTCACCTATCCTTGTTGTGCCAGATCCTTCAACAAATTATTTTTTTTCATAGATGCTTCCTTAGATGGTTTTGGAGTAGTACTTATGCAAGGTGGTCAAGCCATCACATGTGAGTTTAGGAGACTTAAGAATCATGAGCTTAACTACCCTATCTATGACCTTGAACTTATAGTAGTAGTAGACACATTAGGGAGATGGAGAAACTTCCTCTTAGGACATCAATTCGAGATTCATACATACCACCAGAGTTTTTAGTACATATTCATTCATCTAAACCTTAATGCTTGTCAGAGGAGATGGATGGAGTTCCTTTGAGAGTATTATTTTTATGTCCATTACATCAAGGGGAAAGAGAATGTAGTTGTAGGTGCAATGAGTAGGATATGTCATGAGGTATATTCTATATCCATAGACATAGGTTTGAGGGATTGCATATTGCATCACTTGCATGAGGACGAGTGGTGTGTAGAGGTTTTTCAGGTGGTTCGATCTCAAAAGGCCCTAGAAGGGAAGTATGCTAATTATTCATTAGAGTTTAATGGAGTATTATGCCATAGAGGGTGCATTTGTGTACCTTCTTCTGAGGGATTACAATACTTCATTATGTTAGAGGCTCATAGAGAACCTTATGCAACACATCCTAGGGTCAAGAAGATGCATGTAGATTTGAGACAACTATATCACTGGCCGGGCATGAGACAACACATTGCAAAATTAGTATCCTAATGCCTTGAGTGTCAGAGATTTAATGAACAGAATTTCCATCTAGTTGGATTTATTCATCTCTATGAGATACTTGAGTGGAAGTGGGACACTATTTTCATGGATTTCATTATTGGTCTCCCTATGTTACCTTGTTGTCATGATGCCATTATGGTGACAATTGACAAGTTGACCAAAGTGGGTCACTTTTCACCCATTTGTACCACTTTCATAGCACTAGTAGTGGCATAGGTGTTCTTATAGGATATTCTCATACTTCATGGCATTCCTCACAAGATCATTCTTGATAGAGACTCTCTCTTTACATCTTCCTTTTGGAGGGAATTACAGGCGGCTTTGGACACCAAGCTCAAATTTAACATAGCTTACCATCTAGAAATGGATGGAAAGATAGAGAGGGTTAACCAAGTGTTAGAGGATATGCTCCACATGTATGTTATAGATCATCGGGAAATATGGGAGGAGTACCTACACTTGGTTGAGTTTTCCTACAACAATGGGCATCATACTTCTTTGAGTATGTCACCTTATCAGGCTTTGTATGGTAGACCATATAGGAAACCATTGATTTGGGATTTTATTGAGAATAGACTAGCTATTGGGCCAGGGCACAGAGTTGGTTTGGGATATGGAGCAATAGGTAGATTTGATTAGGAAGTGTCTTAGAGAGGCTCAAGATAGACAAAAGAAGTATGCAGATGCAAAGATGATAGATCATAGCTATATGGTTGGTGATAGATTTTTCTTGAGAGTGCGGCCACATAAGAGTCAAATATTTTATGGAAAGGGTTCTAAGCTCACACCTCACTTTTTTGGACCATTTGAGATCCTTGAGAGGATAGGACCAGTTTCTTATCATATAGCTTTGCCACCTAACCTATCATGCATCCATGATGTATTTCATATTTATGTACTGAGAAAATATATTTATGATGAGTCTCATATCATAGATTGGGATACCTTGCAGGTGGAGTTGGATGAGAATTTGGCTTTGGAGCCCATTCACATTTTAGTTCCCCAAACACTAGCTCTTTAAGGCCGAGAGCTAGACCAGGTTAAGGTCCAGTGGGATTGTTATAATGAGGTTACAACATCATGGAAGGACACAACACAAATTATATCTCAGTACCCCCATCTTTTTGATGAACTCCAAGAGGAAGTTCATTCTTGGGGGGAAGGTGTGAGGCCCTACCATGAGCCTATCATAACATTTTACTTTATCCTTATGGAAGACTTAGTATTCGATACTCTATTTTGATGCATTATGGAGGTATACTCTATATGATAGGGATTTGATCACATTTTTTTGTGGTGCACCTTATTTTATAATATTTTTTGTACTCATGATGATGACTTTATGATGCATTATTATTCGATTATGTTAATTAGCTTAAATAAATATTATGCTTATACAATTGAGTATATTCTTATGTGAATTAATTAGGGGATAGATAATTAAATGCAAATTATGATCAGATTTGATCTTATTAAAAATTAAATGTAGGTTCTTAAATGTTATTATTTGTGCATACAATTTCATGTGGAAAATGCATTGGAAAGGCATGGATTACACTATTGAGTTGAGTTATGAATTGATTATGTGGA